>ML675611.1:38005735-38065261 GCA_007922155.1 Mesoclemmys tuberculata
TGACCCTGGCATTATCAGTGGGCTACCCTGGGCACGGACGGGTTACATGTGTTAGCAAGCTTTAGAAATCACATCCCTGTAGTGCACATCCGTGGCGCCCGCACCAGTACATACATTACACTCAGTACATACGATAGGCAGGGACAGGGCTGCCCCAGACCCTGTTTGAGCAAGCCCCTAATTGAGTGGCATTGAGACCTGGAGCACCAGGTTGCAACACCATTCTCTGAAATTTGGCCCGGCAGCCCCTCTGTTATGACCTGAGCGGTGCCATGCTAAGTTAAAGTCAGAGTGATGCAGCTGTGTGCAACAAGTGAAACATTTCTCGGGGCACCCTCAGTGCGCATTATCCCACCCTGTAAATAAGCTTTAAGTGACATTCTTGAGGACAGAGTGTGAGTCCCTGCCAAAGCTGGGAGTAGAACCCAGGAGTCCAGTGTCTGTTCCCCTGCTCTAATTGCTAGGTGCTCTCGCTTTCTCTCTCTAAATGGTGAACCAGGGATGTTTTTATTCCCCTTTGGTTCTCTGTCACTGCAATTCTGAGCAGATGGGCTTAAAAGACACTTGTCCATCTTGCTTTGTATTTTTTAAATTATTCTTTCCTACATTCCTCCAGTTACATTTTATCTCCAGCATGATCTAACGCAGCAGCTATTGAGCCTGCCTCTCAATCTGATCAAACGCCTACTCTCCCTGTGGTGATAGAGAAAATCTTTACTGCCAGTCTCTCTGCTGCCTCACCTCCTGACACAATATTATTTCATCGTAACCTGTCCAGTGAGCAAATTGCCTCTTTGGCCCCAGCACAGTCTCTATACGAAGCCTGCTCTATTGATTCTGACACTGCGCTGGTGCACATGGGGCGATTCCAGGAGATGAGGGATCGATGAGAGCATAATTGCTCCCTTGCAGTCAGAACCAGAGGAGGGATGGGGAAAGGGCACAGGCATATGAGTTCGTGCAGCAGAGAGAAGCTGATGCAGTTACTAGAGCTTCTCCGCTGTGGCACACAGCAGGCCCTGCTGCAGGGCGGGCTGAACACAAGAACTGAAGGGCTTGGCTGCTTCAGGGGAAGATCGTGGGTCATTCCAGCAGCATTGATTCTGCACAGGCTTTAGGAATAGTGAAAACCAGCCAGAAGGGAATGGAAACAGATAGAGGCTTTGGTTCCAGGAAAGGAGTACTGAGGGCAGGGTCGACTGGGGAGAACTAGACTGCAGAACAAATATTCCTCCAAAGAGCTGGTGCAAACTAGTGCCTAAATCAGCAATGCTCAGACATTCCTGAAACAAAGGGCTGCAGGGACTACTTGCCACTACTTGCCCTCGGGCTGCACCTAATACCATACAATGGAGCCAACTACAGGTGTCACACCTTTAATATGGAGCCTTCGGAGACTACAGTTCCCAGCATGCAATGCGTCATGGCCTGCTAGGACCTGCAGTCTTTGCAGTCTATGCCTCTGTATTAGGATTCTTCAGTCCCAATCTGGCCACTCAGCCCAGTATCCTGTCTCTGAAGGCTGCCAATATCCTGTGTTACAGAGGAAGCTGTAAACCCCACATTGTGAACAATTATGTAACAAGCTACCTATGGGGAAATTTCCCAAGCATCACTAGCTCATGTTCTATACTCGTTTACCTTATCTATACTAACTGCCAATGTTATTCATAACCATATAAATGGTTAATCCATTCTAGAATCCTATTACGCTTTACCACAGATCTTGAGGCAGTGAATTCCACAGTTTGGTACCACATTTTGTAAGAAAAATATTTTTTCTAGTCCCTTTAAACTTGTTTCACGCAATGCTGCTCTTGTTGTGTTAAGACTTTGGGTAAATAAGCAATCCTGATTTCCCCTCATTCTCCAATTCATTATTTTATATAATTCAATCATGTCTTCTCCCCCATCCCGACCAAATCAAACAGTCCCTATCTTTTCCATCTCTCTTTATATACAAACCTTTCCAGGCTTCTTATCATTTCTGTTGCCCTGAAAGACTGTAGGCTATATTGGCCTCACTTGGATCTAAACATTGTTTTTCTTTAATGTTTTCATTCTCAGTGCTGCCTGTCAGATTAGAAATCAGCTGTATCATTTAACTCATCACTAAATTTCTCAATTCAGCCACACACAGGAACCAATTCCACTTGTTCAAATCATATATGGCCTTTTCCTTGTAAGCGGCCAACATGCTATACTGGACCCAGCAACATCAGACCTTGATATTATTTGGATAAACAAGTATTTTTTCCTTTTATAAATACTGTGTGTTGCTTTCATCATACTACTGAGGTCCCTTTCAGAAGAGGGAGTCAGGTTTACAGATTCAGAGCTAGCATAGGGTTTAAAATGGGAGCGCAGCATTGTCCAGGGGCCTGAAACACATTAATTCCTGCTCTGACACTGACTCACTGTGTGGTCTTGGGCAACTCAGTTCCTTGCTCTGTGCCTCAGTTTCTTCACCAGTAAAATGAGGCTTGGGACACATATCATTGTGGTATAGCAAGGACAGAGGGCAGTAGGAAAGTTCTAGAAGGACGCTATATAAGTGCTAGAATGATCCGGGCTTTATACCCTATAGACTAGCCAGAGTCCATAAAAGGTAATTAGTGTCAGCAGACACCAATTAAGGCCCCACCCAGGTGCCTATAAAAACTCTCTACTCCTGAGAGACAGTGTGGAGTAGAAGGAGTAGGTGTGTGGTGAGCAGAGGAGTGTGTGAAGTAGAGAAGAACAGAATGGAGCACGATGGTGTGTGGAGAAGTGGAGGAGAACAGAATGGAGTACAGCGGTGTGTGGGAGAGAGGTGGAGTCCTGAAGCAGGTACTGGGCTCAAGAAGCCAGGAAGACAGAGGGGGAAGAGTGGCCCAGGGGAAAAGCCTGCAGCTGCAAGTAAGGTGCCAGCAGCACATAGCTGCTACGCGGAGGGCCCCTGGGCTGGGACCCGGAGGAGTGGGCGGGCCCGGGTCCCTACTCCCCTCCCTGGGAAGACGGGGTTACCGGTGACACCCTGGCCCACTGCGAGAGGCAAAAGTGCGAGACCCACTAGGGAGAAGCCGGCCGTTTGCCACACGTGGTGTTACAAGTGGGATTGATCGCACAGTGCACTTAAACAAGGGTGGTTTTAGCACACCCCACCCCCAAGATGGAGGAGGTGGTAAAAGCCCTGTGCAAGCCACAGCCACTCAGCAGGAGGCTACCTGAGTCCAGGTGGCTGCCCAGTAGGAGGCCGTAAGGCTACAGCAGGAGACTAACCGCCTGCTGATGAGCCAGGCTGCTCAGGACTGCGCCCTACTCCAGGAAGTGGTAGGGCAGTTGAAAGTCCTGGTAGGGCGAGGTGGCAGCTATGGTGGGGTGCAGACCATCCGTGCCGGCAACTGGCTGCAGAAGTTGACGCCAGAGGATGATATAGAGGCGTACCTCCTGGCCTTTGAAAGAACAGCCCTGAGGGAAGCCTGGCCCCAAAATCAGTGGGCCAGCATCCTTGCCCCTTTCCTAGGAGGAGAGGCCCAGAAGGCCTATTATGATATGGCGGTGGAAGCTGCTGTGGACTACCCCCAGCTGAAGGCGGAAATCCTAGCCAGATCTGGAGTGACGGTAGCCGTGCGGGCTCAAAGATTCCATGAGTGGCAGTACAGTGAGGGTAAAGCACTGCGGTCGCAGTTGTTTGATCTGATCCATCTGACCCGGAAGTGGCTGCGCCCTGAGGTGCTCATCACCGAGAAGATGTTGGAACTCCTGGTGATGGACTGGTATATGAGGGGACTACCGTCAGACCTCTGTGCCTGGGTTGGTCAGAATGACCCCTCCACCAATGAGTTGGTCGCCCTGGTCGAGAGACAGCTGACAGCCCGTGAGCTGGCCCCAACCCTCCAAGACAAGACATGGTGGGCACGGAAATCAGTCCCCAAACCCAGTTCCTGGATTGCTGGGGGAACCAGGAAATTGGGAAACGAGCACAAGGGCACGGAGGAGCGGCCTGACACCAGGAAAGGGCCAGGGAACTCAGGGAGCAAGGACACAGGGGGGCGACCAGATAGCCCAAGGCAGAAGGGGACAGCCAGCCTAAGGTACCGCTGCTATGAATGTGTGGAACTGGGGCATATAGCAGCCCAATGCCCCAACAGGGAGGAACCCATGCAGTGCAATCTAGGGGATGATGGGAGGGTGCTGTGGTCTCCTTGGTTTGGTAGGGGTTGTAACAGCCCCCCATGGATATACAAGGCCAGTAAAAATGAACGGCATCGATACCATGGCCCTAGTAGATTCGGGGAGTGCAGTGACACGGGTCTCAGGGAAACTGATAGGGCGAGACCAGCTAACCTGGGCCAAACGCACAGGGGTGACCTGTGTACACGGGACTGTAAATCTGTACCCCTCAATCCCAGTACAGATTGAGATCCAGGGGAATACCACCAGGGTGATGGCAGGGGTGGTCCCAAGGCTCCCCTACCCAGTATTGATTGGTAGGGATTTTCCAGGGTTCGAGAACCTACTCCCACCCATAGAGTACAGACTGGGAAGCAAACTCCAGGTGAAGACCAAGGCACAGGCAACCAGCCCTGCCCTTGTGTTTGCAGAATTTGCCCAAGATCTATTCTCACCCCCCCGGAAGACCCCGGAAATCCCGGCGGGAAAGAAGGGCAGATAAAAGGTTAGGCACCCGGATATTGGCTGAGAACCAGAAAGCTGCCCTGGTGGGTAGACGAACCCGTTTGGGAGGCCAGGAGTCCACTCAAATGAGTGAAGACCCAGGGGCGGTACCCAGCACTAGTAGGTGCGACTCCGGAGATGAAAATGAGGTTGGGCCCATAGAGGTAAGCCAGCTAGGTCCCCTATGGGGAAATTTTGGGCAGGACCAGGCCATGGAACCATTATACATGAATGTGAGGAAGGAGGTAGTAGAGATTGATGGCGTTCCCGTGGAAGGAAAGACTAAGGGCCCGGAGCCCTATTACATTTTGAAACGGGACCTGCTGTACCGTGTGACCCCAATACGGGGGGAGGAAGCAGAGCAACTCTTGGTGCCACGGAAGCACATAAAGGCAGTTCTCGAACTGGCCCATAGTCATTTATTTGGGGGACACCTAGGAGCAGATAAGACCCTGGACCGAATTCTGAGAAGATTCTACTGGCCAGGAATATGGGCGGAGGTCCAGCGATACTGCCTCTCCTGCCCAGAGTGCCAATTGCACAGCCCCCGGCCTCACTTGCGAGCCCCGTTAGTGCCCCTGCCCATTATTGAAGTTCCGTTTGAAAGGATCGCCATGGATCTGGTGGGGCCACTAGAACAATCAGCACATGGTCATCGAAGTGTGCTAGTCATTGTGGACTATGCCACCTGGTACCCCGAAGCCATTCCCCTAAGAAACCCCACATCCAAGGCAATTGTGAAGGAACTGCTCCAGGTCTTTGCTAGAGTGGGCATCCCTAAGGAAATCCTTACAGATCAAGGGACCCCCTTCATGTCCAAATTAATGAAGGATCTATGTACCCTGCTCCGCATCCAGGCCCTGAGGACCTCAGTGTATCATCCACAAACGGATGGCCTGGTTGAGAGGTTTAATCGTACCCTGAAGAGTATGATACGGAAGGTAGTGGTGCAGGACGGAAAGGATTGGGACACCTTACTACTGTACTTGATGTTTGCAATACGGGAGGTCCCCCAGGCGTCCACTGGATTCTCCCCCTTCGAATTATTGTACGGTTGCCATCCCCGGGGTATCTTAGATATTGCAAAAGAGGACTGGGAGGAACAGCTCAACTCAGGAAGAAACGTGATTGAGCATGTGGCCCAGATGCGAGAACGGATAGCCCGGGTGACCCCCATAGTGCGAGAACACCTGGAGAAAGCCCAGGAGGCTCAGCGGACCTACTACAACCAATGGGCCAAGGCACGGAGGTTTCAGCCAGGAGAGCGGGTAATGGTACTAGCGCCAACAGCAGAAAGTAAGCTCCTGGCCAGTTGGCAAGGCCCGTATGAGGTTGTGGAAGCCGTTGGTGACGTGAACTACAAAGTGAGGCAACCAGACCAGCGAAAACCGGTGCAACTATACCACGTTAACCTGTTGAAACCCTGGCGAGACTGAGAAGTGTACCTGATTGCCCGAGAAACAGCCCCCCAGACAGACGTCCCACAAGGGGAGGTGAGAATATCCCCCGAGCTGTCCCCAGAGCAAAGGACAGAAGTTATTGACATGATCCAGAGAAACCAGGATGTGTTTTCCAAGCAGCCCGGTCGTACCACGGTAGTCCACCATCACATCATCACCAACCCTGGGGCGCAAGTAACAATAAAACCCTACCGGATACCAGAGGCCAAGAGGGAGGATATTAGGACCGAAGTACGTCGAATTTTGGAACTTGGGGTTATTGAAGAGTCTCAGCCAGTGGTCCAGCCCCATCGTTCTAGTCCCGAAGCCTGACGGTACCCTGCGGTTCTGTAACGACTTCAGGAAGTTAAATGAGGTATCTAAATTTGATGCTTACCCGATCCCACATATCAACGAGCTAGTGGACCGGTTGGGCAAGGCTCGATACCTAACCACCCTGGATCTGACCCAGGGTTACTGGCAAATCCCCCTAGCTGAAGATGCCAAGAAGAAGACCGCCTTCTCCACACCCGATGGCCTATTCCAGTATACCGTCCTTCCCTTTGGACTCCATGGGGCCCCCCGCAACATTCCAAAGGCTAATGGACCACCTACTGAGACCCCACACTAGGTATGCAGCTGCCTACCTTGATGATGTGGTCATCCATAGCCCCGATTGGAAAACGCACCTGGGGAAAGTAGAGGCAGTGCTCGACACCTTCCGGAAAGCTGGCCTCACTGGAAACCCCTCAAAGTGCGCAATAGGGCTAGCCGAGGCCAAATAACTGGGATATGTGGTAGGGAGAGGTCTAGTAAAGCCCCAGTGGGACAAGGTAGAGGCCATACAGGCCTGGCCCCGACCAGTCCGCAAGAAACAGGTCAGGGCATTCTTAGGGATCGTGGGGTATTACAGGAGATTCATCCCCCACTTTGCCACTAGAGCAGGGCCCTTGACCGACCTGATAAAGGCTCGGGGCCCGGATATGGTGAAGTGGACAGAGGCGGCTGAGAAAGCATTCATGGATTTAAGGACAGCTCTTTGTAGCCACCCAGTGCTTATAGCCCTGGATTTTGAGAAGGAGTTCATCCTCCAAACGGATGCTTCAGAGACAGGGCTAGGTGCTGTCCTGGCACAGATAATAGATGGCGAGGAGCACCCCATCCTGTATCTCAGCAGAAAACTCCTCCCTAGAGAGCAGAGGTATGCGGTGGTTGGAAAAGGGTGCCTGGCAGTGAAATGGGCCATGGAAACGCTCAGATACTATCTACTGGGGAGGAAATTCACCCTGGTGACAGACCACGCCCCGCTCCAATGCATGCACACTAACAAGGAGAAGAATGCCAGAGTGACCCGATGGTTCCCCTCCCTACAGCCTTTTAACTTCCAGGTGCAGCATAGGGCCGGAAGCCAACATAGCAACGCTGATGCCCTTTCACGCCAGCGCTGCCTCACGTCCCAAGTAGCCCAACCCTGTGGTGTTGAGCGGGATGGGGGGATGTGTGGTATAGCAAGGACAGAGGGCAGCAGGAAAGTTCTGGAAGGGCGCTATATAAGTGCTAGAATGATCCGGGCTTTATACCCTATAGACTAGCCAGAGTCCATAAAAGGTAATTAGTGTCAGCTGACACCAATTAAGGCCCCACCCAGGTGCCTATAAAAACTCTCTACTCCTGAGAGACAGTGTGGAGTAGAAGGAGTAGGTGTGTGGTGAGCAGAGGAGCGTGTGAAGTAGAGAAGAACAGAACGGAGCACGGTGGTGTTTGGAGAAGTGGAGGAGAACAGAATGGAGTACAGCGGTGTGTGGGAGAGAGGTGAAGTCCTGAAGCAGGTACTAGGCTCAAGAAGCCAGGAAGACAGAGGGGGGAGAGTGGCCCAGGGGAAAAGCCTGCAGCTGCAAGTAAGGTGCCAGCAGCACATAGCTGCTACTCGGAGGGCCCCTGGGCTGGGACCCGGAGGAGCGGGCAGGCCCGGGTCCCTACCCCCCTTCCTGGGAAGACGGGGTTACCGGCGACACCCTGGCCCACTGCGAGAGGCAAAAGTGCGAGACCCACTAGGGAGAAGCCGGCCGTTTGCCACATCATATATAAAATACCATAGATAATCTCGTTCAAGTAAGAAGAAAAGGTTCCTGTTCCTTGCACCTTACAATCTCAATTAAACCAAATGCAATAGACTTCTCAGGAGGGTTTGGGGCAAGACATCAGTACATACAAGGGAACAACTTTATCCCTGGTGTAACTGAAATTACACAAGGGAGAAATCTGACTTAGGGAGGGGAGAGGGTAGCTATTCCTTACACAGCAGATCTTTTGTGCTGATCAGTTTCATATGTTGGCTGGCTTTTATTTGTTCTCATTTAATTTCATATTTATTATTTGAATTTTCTCTCTTGATTTTTGCCCAAGTGATCATACGCAATAAAGCATTTCCACAGAGCTCTCAAGAGTAAATCTCATTATTTCCATTTGACAGATGGGGAAACACATGTAAAGAGCAAGTGAAGGAGAGTAACTTGCACAAGGTCAGACAGTCAACCTGTGGCAGAGCCAGGAGTATAATCCAAGTCTCTGGGGTCCCAATACATGCCCTGTCTATGGGACCGCATTGCTTCTTTACTTCTCCCAGGGAGGATTATTTGGATAATGTTTGTACAGTAATTTGAAGATGAAAATGCAAAGTATTATTATTTCTTAGTTGTAGTATGGTGTCTGGCTATTGACTTGAATATCAGAAGCTCCAGGCAATAAAGGGTCTCAAAATGCATAAACATGGCATTGCTTGGGCCCTTACAACATCTGTTGATGCTTCCAAGTATGGATGCATCCAAACAGGATCCAAACCCCTTGAACTATGGAAAAGTTCAGATCCAGGATAGGCTGGAGTTTCGATGCAGAAGAAGCTCCTTCCCTAAGTCAGAGAAGGAGAAAACAGGCTCAACAGGCAGGTACAGGAATAAACATAGAAAGTCTATGGCTTTCCATGCTTAGACTCCAATACTTCTTTAATACTGCAATGACTAAAGGAGAATTAATGCTTGACATGGCGCTCCTGTTGTGTCTGTGTTTGTGCGTGACGTTCCATCACCGACACTGCCTGTTGTTTACACTTCCAGCTTTATAGAGTCATACGGGAGTAAATCCAAGTGATTTATTGTCTAAACACCTGGTGACAGCTGGGTGCTCTCCTGTGCTCACACAGCCAGGGCTGGAGCATTTCATCTCACCTCCAATCAATCACCAAGAGCCACGAATGCATACTCATGCCAGCAGAGTCCTGGTGGGGGAGGTGGTGATGGCCCAGCGGGGTGCGGAGGTCGAGGGGAATGGGATCATTTGGAAAGTGATCGCTTCACTGATCATTCACTTTGTAGCAGGGAGTAGTCTGAGCCACAACATTTGGATCCAAATACCAGCTTCTCCAGAGCTGGTCCCAAAAGAGAGACAGATCAAGATTCACACTTTCCCTGAGTGTGAGGGTATTTGGAATTGGGTTCTAACTTCAGACTATCTCTGCTTAGCAGTTTTTAGTCAACAGACTTTTGCTCCCAACCATCACGACATTTCCAAAAGCGAGGAGCCCTACCTGAACATCTGCATGGAGTGCTGTTTTCGTCACATTTCCAGTGGGCTAGTTTCCAACTCTTGCTCCAGAGATGGATGCTGCCTGCAGACCCCATGTAGGCTGAGGTGGTGTCTCCCCTGAAGCAATGTGAGAACCTGCTCATTGGTGAAGTGTCGCCACTTTGCACATTAGGCCTGCTGGACAAATATGTTGCACATCCTCTTCTTGTTGCATCACAATGTCGGAAATGAATCTTTGCCCCATTGATGATGCAAAGTCATGTTATCACCACAAGATGTTTTGATGTAATGACAACCCAGAAGCAGTCACATATTTCCAGGCACTTCCATTTCCTGAAAGCTCAGCTCGCAAAATGCTGGATGGCTTCCCTTCAAAACCAAGTGTTGACCCAAGAACCAGTTGTTGGACACCCAACCAGCAGTCGACCTGTGGTCACTGGCTTTTTCACTTCCTGGATACGCCGCTGCCCAGCTTCTAAGTACCAGAGTAAGCATTGTGAATGACTGGTCAGTGCTGTCACTCACTCCACAGGGCTCAGGTCTCTCTGCCACAGTCACTAGGTAGGGGGTGACTGGCTCAGAAAAGTCCTAAGAACCTGCAAGACCTTCATCCATTGCTAGAGCCAATCCTCCTCATAAGTGCTGCCTTTCACTTCCTACTTCCGGCAGAGACAGAAAATGGAAGAACCAAAATTCCATCAGTATCACTATCTTTATGGCCCAAGCTGGAGCAGGAAGCACCAGGAATCCTGCCAAAGAGAATCTGGTTTTATGAGTTTTCTCCGTTGAGGGCAGCATAGTGGCTTCCAGCCACTGCTCACAGTGTAGGCTGGGGACTGATGATGGACTGCATGCTGGTGGATACTCTCAGAGGCGTTGGACCAAAGGCAAGCACACTACCTCCCAGGGCCCTTGCTAGCCCATTACGTGGGATGCAGCATGTGCTCCCACCAAGGGATGGAGAGAGGGTCGTGTCCCCACCCTTGCCCTGCCCTTTTCACTTTGGGTAGCTGGCACTCTGTCTGCACTAGATCCCCACCCCCTCATACTGGGGACACAAGGACATGAATTGTGCCTGGCCTCTACACAAGGGGCAGAAGGCATCTTTGCTCTATTCACCTTCCTCACTACACTGTGGGTTAGGCTGGCACAATCCAGCCCATGTTTGAATAAGCAGAGCCACAGAGACCCCTGGCAAAGCAAAATGATTTGTAATTACATTTCCACGCTTCAAGCATGTCTGGGGAGGACAGGAATTGGGGGATGATGTCGCTTCATGTTTTGGGCAGACATTCAGGTTTGCTAGTGTTTTATCCAAGCTCATTCACCCATCCTGGATTCTCCCCAGTGTCACAGACAGTCTATCAATTTTGCAATCCCAGAGTGTGACTGCAGCGCATGCAGACGTACCCGAGCTGGCTTCAGTGGAGCATGCTCGGGTACCAGAGCAGTGAAGTCACAGAAGGACAGGCAGCAGCATGTCACACAAGCCCCTCTGCCCCCTAAACCCTGGATAATCACGAGTGGTGTGAGCCCATGCTGAAGCCTGAGCTGCCACATCTTCAATGTTCTGGTAACAGGGCTACTAAATCAAAGCTAGCTCGTCAGGTATGTCTCCGTAAGCTGCAGTCAGACCCCGTGATTTCAGTGTAGGCGTACCCTGAGTCTCTCTCTCTCATATTCTTAAAACATCGAGCCAAAGAATTCCCTAATCGAACCTCTGTGTCATGAGAAAGCACAGCCAATGGATCGCTCTGTGAAACTCACAGGATTTTCCGTCACACACTCACCTCCTGCCTCCGGGATGAGCTCACAGCAAAGAGAAACTGTCATCATCTGTAACTGAAATGCATTGATGTGGCCGTCATGGAGGGAGAATGAGCACAAAACACAATGGCATTTCATGGAGTCCCTTTTCTGAAGCTCCTGACAGCATGCAGCACTTGTCTCGCGCTCTCCATCCTTAGATCTCAAAGCGACTAACTTCGCTGCCAAGCTGAGCTTGGAAAGGGCATTTCCACATACCTCCGTCCCAGAAAGATATTGACCAATCAGAGGACTTCAGAGAAACGCAACGTAAATGGTGAAGGAAGTTAGGGTCTGATTTACAAGATAAAATTTTAAAAGCTCAGGGTACGTATACAGCATGGCTGGCGTGGGCTCCTTAGAAACATGACCAATAGTAACTAATAGTGATTAATAGAAATTATTATTTAAATCATAATAAAAAGACAAATTAAGTCAGTGACACGACAGTTCTCTAGAAGCCCTGAAAGAGTACACAAGAAGGAGAGAGAGGATTGTTTAAGGGTTGAATAAGGGGGTATAACTGAAAGAAATGGGATAAAAATAAGACAGTGAAAATCTAGGCTGCATACCAGAGTACATATCACATGACTCGCCACCCTAAAACAACCCCTCACAGAAAGACCCAGCACTGCATCCCTCTCTGCCTCAGTTTCCCCACAACAATCTCCATCCTATTCCCACAGTAAAGGTGACTTGCCGCAGTGACTTGGCCCTTCTGCTAAATCATTAACAAAAGTGTACCCCTCCATGGAATTCAAATCTGACCACAATGCCCAGAGAAAAGAGACTTTGGCCCCACAGGGCTCAGCAAAGCCCATCTTACAGGTGGGCTCCTAGCAGTAATGGCCTGGTTAAGTCCAAAAACGTCAAAACACAAAATCTTTGTCCCAAACCCAAACTAGACCCCTTCTCGCCTTCCCAAGGAGTCTGTCTTCTCTCCTTTAATTCAAGCATTCCTCTGTCTACCCTCTGGGCTCCGCTTTCACCCTCCCTGGGCTCCTTTCCATCTCTCATCTCAGTGCCTCTGTGCTCCTTTTGGTCACACCCTGATCTTTCCCAAGCAGCCAATCCCAGGCATTCCAGCTTAGAGTCTCCCACAGGCCTCTGTCCGCCTTTCGCTCTCATCTGACTCCTCACAGCCTTCCACTTTCCTCTCCAGCCAGCTTTCTACTGTGGGGCTTCCTTCCTGTTAAGTCCAAGTCCAGCGAAGATGCAGCAAGCCAGTGCTAAATGAAGAGTGCCAACTGTCCCAAGGCCATCTGGCCCTTAAAGGGGCAGGCCTCCCTGGTACAACTTCTTAACAGTGACCTATTAGGAATGGTGGAATTTTCTCCCCGGGCAGGGATTTGAACTGCAGGAGTAACTTCATTCATTAGCTGTAAGCAGCAAGCTGTTATGGTTGCTGGGGCCAGCTGATAGAAGGAGATATGGTCACCCACTAACCCTATGTATTATATGGGTATAAACGGGAGCATATTTGGCACCTGTTAAAAGGGCGGTAGAGCTGTCACTGTATCCCAGCCAAACTGGCCAGACATTCTTGCGGGGATTCAACACTGAGCTGGCACTCATCATTATAGCATGTTAGAGAAAGCCAAAAATAGCTCTAGATTAATAGATTAGGTGGGCAAACAGACTCCAGCTGCAGTGTCACTCTCCTGCTCCGAAGCTTCTTCCAGAATTAGTGGTAGCTTTGTTGCAATCCAGCCCTTCAAGCTTTCCGGAGAACTGGGATGAAACTGCCGCTGCGTCTGTGAGAATGATTGCGCCTGTGGCTCAGTGAAGTGCGAATTCCTTCTCCTGGCTTCCATCACTAGGAGGGGTATGCTGTCAGATTTGGTCACAATTTGTTTGCGTGAAGCTGTGTGCCCGGAACCACTTCCACGTGCAGTTTGTGCATTGCGTCACCCGACCACACCAAGTCTAATTCAACAATACCATCACCCTCGGTGCACACATCAGAGAACAGGAAATCACACCACAATGCACAACCTTAAACTAACCTTCCCATGCTACATGATTTAACAACTATTATCGTCTGAAAATTACCATTAGAACATATGGGAGAAAGGAAAAGAATGCAAAGCGGATTACGTACTCCAAATATCTTGTCTTGTGAGAAACACAAACAAGCATCTATTATAGATTGATATTAAGGGCTAGATCCTCAGCTGGTGTAAATGGGCAAAGTGCCATTGAAGTCAATGGAGTCACAGTGATTTGCACCAGCCAAAGATGTGGCCTCATGGCTTTAAAATGATCAGCTCAACCACAGCATCCACATTCCTTAACAAAACCATACACTAGTGCATTGCATATGTACATTGAAAGAAGGTTACATAACGATCTAACAAATTAACAGATTGGAGTTATGGTTGTGCATTGCACTCTGAGACACAGTTCTTTGATGTGTGCATGGAGGGTAATAATAGTGTTGATTTGAAAGTAAAAGTGTTAAAGAGGGTACTGGTGTGTGGGTATGCTCACGGATAGGTATTGTGTTGGATGAGAATGTTGCCTTAATTTATTATATCTTTGCTTTTCAGTGGTTGTGTTGTTGTGACTATGTATAGCAGCCTTAGCTATAAGCTATCAGCATTTGTTGTGGAGGACTAGACATGTCTGAATAAATGTGTCATGGTTCTGATTCTTAGGCAGGCTTCAACTCACACTCCAATACCGCAAGTGCAGTCTTGCACCCATGATTAAATGCAGGCACTGCCTGGGTACAGCTCGTTGTGCCCACAGCTACAATCATTTACATGCTCATCTGCTTTGAGTGTGCAAATGGGTAGCGACGTGCAAATGTGAGTGCTGATCATTGTGGCTGCAGTTTTGCATTCCCATCTAATTAGAGATGCAAAATTGTGCCCGCATTGGAGGCTATGTTTGAAAATGTAGGCCTAATGTGAAAAAGGTGGCCTAGTTCTTGATACTCTTGATAGCATGCAATACCTTCCCTTCTTGCCCAGCACATCTCTGGGAGTGAAAGAGAGTAGGTCTCCAGCCTCTGTAGATAATGGGGATGTAAGAGCCCCTGGTTCCAAGCAGTGCTTTCATCACACTCAGCTTGTGCATTGTGGTTTCCAGGCGAATTTCCACTTGGTGCTCAGAGAGCTGAAACCTTTAGATTAATCCCAGATCTGTCAGCCTCCATCATTTTCAAGCAGGGCGCCGAGCTCCAGGGAACTCAGTCACTTTCTCCAGCACTAGGGAGCTTTAAGCCTCTCGCTATCGCTATCTTAGTGGTGGACAGCTCTATTTCTTTCCCACCCCTTCCCTGAGACGACCCTGGATTTTTGGCTGTTGTGGCTTCACCAGGATTCTCCTGGAACCAAGCCAGTCTCTCCTCTCCTCTCAGTGCATTTCAGCTTGGTCTCTGTGGCTAAGTCAGTCCAGCTATTGGTCTCCATCACACCTCTCTTCCCCATGGTGCCACCATCCCCACAACCTTCAGAGCTCATTCCTGCAGCTGTGGCCCACTCCGAAGTCTCATTTCTCTGATGCAGGTGTGAAAATCAGCCCTGGGGCCAAATACTCCAGCTGGCAACTGCTCAAACATTCCACTGGGTATTTTGACCATTCCTGGCAGGTTGAACTTGAGACCTTGCTCAAATGTGGTTTTAGTTATACTGCACCTCAGTGACTATCTGTAGGGACAACAGCCTGGGAGGTTTCCCTGCCACCCCACCCACACCAGTTATCTACTCCTGGCCTAGAACGAGGCTGACTATTTCTCAGCCAGGGAATTGGCCTCCCTCCCACCTGCTTTTCTCAGTATTTTTCAGGGGCTGGATTCTCATCTGCTCTGTGCACTGAGGGTTGCAATTTACCTGGGCCACAGCTTTGTGCAGCCCCCATGCACATGAACATGCCGTGGGGATTCTGAGCACATCTCTCTGCCAAACCATAGCTGCTGAGATCTCTTTGGAGCTAGCCCCGTGACAGTGGGGCTATTGTAGGCTGCAGATCGGACCATGTGAAACAAACAGAAAGGAAACAGGATTTGTTCCACTTATCACTCATTAATCACCAACCCCGTGCTCAGTGCTGAACAGAGCACAGGGCAGGACGTGGTGCCCACTTAGCCCATGCTCATGACTTGGCACATGGGCCACACCCTTGACCACAGCTTGATCTGAGTAACTGGGCTACTCTACATGACCCGCAATAGTGATGATGCAGGAAGGTGGAAAGATATTGCAGGGCACAGACTGGGTGTGGAACCACCCAGCAGGAAGCTCAAGCCTGCAGTACCCATGGGGACTGGGTAGGGTTTTGTGGCCTGCCTTGTGCAGGAGGTCAGACTAGATGATCATATTGGTCCCTTCTGACCTATGTTTCTATGTTTCCCTCTCCACAGAGGGAATGGCTGGTGGCGCCACACAGTCATGACTCTACCAGGTCCATGCCTGTCCTTGTCCCTGTCCTTCCCTATTATTCCAAAGCAACAAGCCTACCTGCTGGGAATGCAGGTACAAGGAGCTGGCCTCTAGCACACAGTAAGTGTGGCACCCCTGCAGGGAGTCCCCTATCTGCCAGGGAGCTTTTGCTAGATCAGAGCCCTCCATGTCTGTGGCAGGCCTGGGTACAGACCCCCACTGTCAGTGGGACACTGGACAGAGAGGAAATAACGCTGCCAAGAGAGCGTGGGATGGATAAGCTGTACAGCCAGAGGCGGGAAGGTCTGTTCATCAGGAGAGAATCTCTCGGAGCACAGAGCAAGCAGGGCAACATCCTCAAAGAGTTGCACACAGCCACTGCCTCAGTGCCCAGCCACTCTGCCAGAGCCCCTCCCTTTGCACAGGAGTTCCAAGGACAGTAAAGAAAACCTGGATTAACCCCTTGTGCACTGAGGACAAGGTTGTGCCCCTGCAGCTGTGCACAGCTAGAAATGACATAGTGACTCCAGGGCAAGGGCACTGAGTGTCTGAGCTCAAAACTGACCAGCCCTTTGCATTCTCTCTGAGAAGACTCCAGTAGCCTCTCTCTTTTTCCCATTTTCTCCCTCATTCGTTTTAAAGGCCGGTGTGTCCGATATTCTAAGCAGGGCTAGAAGAGCTGGGAGTGTTGTGGATCAGGACTAAGGAGGCATTGGCAGATCTGGGTGAAGGGGCTGGAGAATGCCATAGCTGGGGGAAATGGAGGGCATTGGCACAAGCCAGCTCATGTTGGGCCCAGCTCTCAAAGATTCAGCCTCTTACTCTTGTGATCCAACATCCATGCCGAACCTGAGAGCAAAGAAAACACATGGAACGAGACTGCAGTTCTCTCACTGGAGCACCAGCCTGGACAGACAAGTACATGACTCTGGGGTGTGTGTGTGTGTGTACTGCAGCTGAGTGTGCCTATGCCATTGTTAAGCCATGTGTACTCAGTGGGTGGGTGCTGGTGCCGTTTTCCTGCTCCACATCTGTGGCCTCAGGGAACTCCCTGGGCCTCTATTCTGTTCTCACATGATCCTGTTCCGATATCTGTGCCTCAGTTTCTCCATCTATAGCCTAGGGCTAATGATATTATATTACTACTATTATTGGGGACAGGAAGGACAGGGAGAAAGGAGGATTAATGGTCTATAAGGTTGCCAAGTGCTAAGTGTGTTTTATTTTAGGAAGCACCCATGAAGGTGAGGCATCATGCAGCATGCAGGGCACAGTGTAGCAATGGGCCTCGTGCTCTGAGGCCTGGGTGTGGCTGCAGCTCAGTGTCAAGGAAGAACATCTCTGATCCATGATCCATGCACCCGCAAGCCACAGTGCTTCCCTTCTAGGTGCTATACATTACCCAACCCTGCAGAACTCCTGTTCTTCCCCGGGGAGCTCTGCTGCCTATATATGTAAATAAGTCCATGCCAGGAACACCCCTGGCCAGGAGCTGCTGGAATCCCATTTTCCATGTCCCCCCGGGACAGCGACAGGACAGCTCCTCGAGGTGCCACTTTCATTGCTTAAGCAATTGTCCTTTCTATAAATACTTCTCCCTCCTGCAAAAAGAATTTAACCCTTGAGCATGCAACAAATAAAACCCATTATCCCAGCTCCCTGGTTAACACTCCCTCGTGCTCTCCTTCCCTCAATCCCTTCTGAGAGGCAGCTGAATCAATGTTTGAGTTGTACAAACAGCCGCCCGACTGCAATTTGGAAGGGATTCAGCTGGGGATTACTGCAAGGCAGTGGATAAAAATCTATTACATGGTCGTATTTATTCTAGATCCCTGTGGCACTCAGCCTGAACTCCAGCCACATGCTCTATCCTCATTCACCAGCACAGGCACTGGGGGCATGGGACCAATTTGGGAGGGGGAGCTGAAGAGTGAGGCAGCTGCGTTTGAATATAGTTCACATTTCCAAGGCAGACACTTTAAAGTGAATTTGGAACTGGTGAAAGTGCCGTTTTGACAGCCCTGAGACTAAAAGCCACTTTGTGGTCCTGATTATACTGGTGTCGATCCAGAGTAACTCCACTAAAGATTGAAGCAGGTGTATTTGAGATTTGAACCTGGACGTGGCTTTTCTGTTTACCTACAGAACGGGTACAACCCAGGATGCAGCAGTGGAAGCTCCCGCCTCCCATTCCCAGCATGGCTCTATTGTGGTCTGGAGGCCGCCTCCTCTCACACTACAAATGGGGCTTAGTCACCAAGACCCAAATGCTTGCTCTCTGTTACGAGACTTGCTACCAGAGAGCCAGTTTGTGCCAGCTGTGGTGATGGTGGTTTCTGAGGTGAGGTCACCGGTCTACTAGGAACTGGACTGAGAAGCACGAACTCATTTCACACAGGAAGCACCATGCAGCCACCAGGTAGGTAGATGTTCATTATTGGCCCAGCTAGGCAGAAAGGGATGGGAGGACTTTCCACCCTTCTTTGGGTACTGGCTCCCCTCCAGCCCCTGCCCCTTTTACATTCACACACTGATGGTGAGAGCCATCCTATTTCCCTGATTTCTAAGAAATCAGTTCTGATTACACCAAACATTTGATTTGGAAGCTACAGCAGAAGCAGTAACCCAGAGCAAACAGCCAGCCAACCTGGGGCTACTGAGAGCTAATTCGGTCCTGGGATTTACTGCTTAACATTGAACATATGGTAATGATGGGCTAGTGTGTGCATTGCTGTCCTCTACTGGATGGAATCAGAACTGCTCTACTATGTGGCATAGACCCTACAAAGTTAACAGAGATTCTCCTCTAGCTCCATAGACTCATAGACTTTAAGATCAGAAGGGACCGTTATGATGATCTAGTCTGACCTCCTGCACAAAGTAGGCCACAGAACCTCACCCACCCACACCTATGACTGAGTTATTGAAGTCCTTAAATAATGATCTAAAGACTTTAAGATACGGAGAATCCACCAACAAGTGACCATACTGCAGAGGAAAACAACCCCCCCAGGGTTTATGCCAATCTGCCCTGGGGGAAGATTTCTTCCCAAATGTGTTGATCAGTTAAACCCTGAGCATGTGGGCAAGACTCACCAGCCAGACGCTCAGAAAGAATTCTCTGTAGTAACTCAGAACCCATTTAACGTCCCATCACAGGCCATTGGGCATATTTACCACTAGTAATCAAAGATCCGTTAATTGCCAAATTAGTTTGTCCCCTAAGTCTTATCAGCTCAGTCTTGATAATTTTATGGAGGGGATGGTCTGTGGGTGGAGGAGGATTGTGTTTTCTGGAGCAAAAAGATCTGAGTTCTATCTAGCTGCTACCATGAATTCTAAATGACTGCAGCATGTAGTTTAGTGACAGCTGTGATGTCCTGCATGGTCATTCTCCAAGGAGCCCCAGTGTGTACCCCTCACTCCCTGCTGACTGCATATCCGAGCAGAGGAGGAGGGGTTTGTTTCACATCAAGACACAAACAAACCGCTTCTTTGGATGTGAAAGCCACTGCTGCTTCTCTGGCCTGGTGGAAGGTGGGGCAGGCAAGTGCCCCGCTTTGTAGCAAGCTGTGTTTCTCTGGGTCACATCACAGACTGAGGGGGCGTGGGGAGTAGCAGGGACATTCTGGGAGACATGGCTGACTTAACAGGCTGTGACAGGCCTATCCACCAGTGAAAAGAGTCAGAGAAGCCTCTGTTTTGAGGAAAGAAGTGGGGATGGGGAGGGCATTTACAAGTCACAGCCTCACCTTTTTCCTCCTCACAGTACCATATTTTCACTTACCAAGGGACGTTCAGGGAAACTGACATCTTGCTCTGAGTACCCACTGTGAGGGAATGAAATCAGCACAGGCCAAGGCCGCAATGCCTTTCCATTGTCAGCAGGGCAGCTTTCGACAGCCAAGTGCTCTCAGGAAGCATGTGCTGAGGTGGATGACACAAAGATGGGAGAGAAACAAAAGGACTAAAGAAGGTCTGGAAAGTTCTGAGCCCGATCCAAAAATCTGGGCTGTCTTGCCTAAGCCCAAAGCCAAAACCTAAAGTAACCAAGTTCCCAAATGCTTAATGCTCTCCTCAGGGTGTGACTCAGTTAGATGAACCTGTGACTCAGCAGGGCAGGAGGCACAATCCCAGGAATGAAAATGGTCCAGAGTGCACCTATATTGGTAAAAGATGGCAGTGTTCTCTAGACGTGGGGTCCAGACTCCTGTGTTCTATTCTTGCCTCTGACTTTGAGCAAATCATTTCCCCTCCCTGAGCAGTGCAACAGGTAACTTCTTGGAAGGACAATATTGCAGTTAATGCATGAGCCTGGGAAACTGGACTTCTAGGCCCTTTGCTTGGCTCTGCCCTACCCTGCACCTTGTGCACCAGGGCAGAGTGGCTGCAAAATGCCACCAGCTCAGAATTCTCCCCTCACTTTGCACCAGCGTAAATAACAAAGCAAGATGCAAGGCAGAGGAGACCCAGGCCCTGTTCAATTCACATGGATGGAGGAGACCAGAAATCCCGGGGGTCAGGGTGAAATGCGTCTCCATATCCACATCTGTAAAACAAGAATAAGCCTGATCTACACAGAAGGTTGAGAAGCTTAATTAATGGGAAGTTTGTAAAGCACTTTGAGATCATCAGATAGAAACACGCAGAGAAGGGCAAAGTCTGGTTACTTTTCTATTACTACTACATTTCTTACCAAGACCCACATTGCAATGATGAGCCCCTATTCCCTTCCTTTCCACCTTGGTCTCTGGTCCCACCTCTCCTTTTCCCCCAGATCTTCCTGCCCTCCCCTTTAACCTCTTTCCCTCACAGTTGTAAGATTAAGCTTTTGAAATGCAGAAGCAGGAAGAGGTCAGAGTTCTGTTGGTGCTGGACCCTGAACTGAGAATTCCCTGGCTTTGTAAGCTTTGCAGTTCTCTGCTGCAGTGGTGCACTAAATTTAGATCTGAACTGGGCTAAGGGATAGTCTCAGACTCCACTCTGCCTTGTGTGATGAGTCAGTGGCCACACAGATTTCAGGGTCCTCAGACAGATGGAGAGCAGGAATCTCCAGTCAAACAGCCACCACCCCTTGGGCTACAGGAAAATCTTCACTAGCTGTAATTGTATTTGGTCTTATCTCTCTCCCCTCTATAGGTCCCCACACTTATCTGAGCAAGTCTATTTTGCAGAGGTGGGAGTTCTATGCGTGCACACACATATACAGATTATATGAGAGCTAATGAAGTTGCTTTGTTTGTTCTATTGCTGAGGGGAATAAGTTAATGGCTCAGTATGGCCTTTAACAGTATTGGTTTTGTTTATCAAATATTTATTTTGCAAGATAAATCCAGACAACATGTGTCCACCAATGTTAAGGTTTTGAGTGGAGGGGGGAGTGGCAATGCCCCAAGTCACTAAATGGGCACAGAGATCTAGGCCAAGTTCTTCTCTTCCAGGCAGCAACCAGTGTTCATTCAATCCAGATTCCAGGTCAGTGTTTCCTCCCCCTTATTCCAAAACAACTTCCCGCACTATGCTGTTGGGACATTGATCATTCCTTTTAAACGCCTATGGCCTGACTCTCTCCTACCCTGCCCTGCCCTTTTGTTGTCATCTACAACTGGGCAAAGTGGCTGTAAAATACTACGAGCTCATAATTCTCCCCTCACTTTGCACAAGTGTAAGTAACCACACAAGACGCAAGGAAGGGGAGACCCAGGCCCTGTGCAATGCACGTGGATGGGAGAAATGGGAATCCTGGGTGCAGAATGACAGAGGACCCAAAAGGCAGTGTCTTGATCTGACCTCCTATTTTGACAAAGGAAGTGCCCTTTAGCAGGTCATCTTCCCTTCACTCTGCTCTGCAGCTTCATGATATAGGGTTTGGTCCAGTGCGTATGGTGCATTGCCTTCGTGAAATAGATCCAGGTTTCTCTCACTCTCTGACACTGTTCCATGTAGCCCATTTGAGCTCCCCTCTCCTCCTCCCCATTAGCACCCAGACACCATAGTAAGCAAGAGATTCCTGGGATATGTTTTCCTCCCAGGAGGCAGCTCTGCCTATCTGAGCCCCCTTTGGTTTGATACATTGAAGAGGCCATTTCTTGGGGAACTCATAGGATCCTCTTTTCTTCCCCTCCCCTTCAGTTCCACACCAGGCTCCCTAAACCCAGCCCTGGCTGAGGACAGCTGACCTTTCCCTCCGTTGCCCACCCATGAGGCCTGAGCTTTGTACCCTAGGGATGTGCCGTGCCCTGAGGAACTCAGCACTGAGCCTGGGGTCCTAGTCTTCACGTACAGAAGCCTGGAAAAGCCTGTCCTTTACAGCACAGTATCAGATTGGAAGCAGAAGAGGGCCCACACCACAGCCCAGGATTCCTGACATCACCAGCTGTGGAAAGTCCAGGTCGTGGAGGGGCAGGTGAGCAACAAGGCAAGGGGAGCCGTTGGATGGGAAGGGCACAGGAGGCAGACAAGTTGGGGGAGATGCAAGAAGTAGAAGTAAGGGCAAAGTAGGGCAGACAGGCTGTGAGTTCTTTGAGGAAGGGACCATTTCTTTGTTATGTATTTGTACATTGTCTAGAATAGTGGGTCACTGACGAAGGCACCTCAGCACTTCCATAATGCAAATGTAACTCTTCTGCCTGGGGGAGTTGATAGTGACAAGGGCTGGGTTCAACATCAAGAGTTCCTCTTAACAACACAAAACAGAACCAGCTCAAGCCCCCACCCAGTTATCTGGAAATGCCATTCCTGAGTGCCTCTAAGAGGCAACATGTCCCCATTCACAAGCACCAAGTCTGTGTATGGCAAAGAAAACTTAAAATAAAAAGGGAAAAGGCACGCAGCATTAATTTGAGAAAACACCACAACCACAATCTGAACGCATATGACCAGGAGCAACCACCCACCAGAGTACATTAGGCAACATCCCTTGTGTCAGGATCTCACCCTTGCAGTGTGAAAGTCCAACAAACAAATGTTCCTTTAACATGCCACTCCGCGCTCCCTCCACTGAGCCCCACTCACAGTTGCTGTCCTTCCTCAATAAAGACCCCAAGTGCAGAGCTGTGTTCACATGAGTTCACCTCCCCTCCCAAGTAGGTGAGAAGGCATTGAGCAAAGCCTCAGCTGCTGCAGCTGCTGCTGCAACTGGCTCTCACTTGCCACTCTTCACTCTGCTGTGGCTGCCCACTGATGCTGTTGTCAGCCACGGTTCCCACTCTCTGCTGTGATATGACATTCTGAAGTTAACTGAGCTCTCAACGATTTCAGCCGGTAGTGGGCAACCTCACTGCTAATGCAGATTCTTTCACTGTGATTGCCGTTCTAGGAATCCCGAAACAAAACAAGAACACTCAATGGAGTCTAACCAACCCTACCCTTAAACAGCAGAGAAAACAAGGCTCAATTGGTGCTCCGCACTCCATGAGCAAACCCCATGCCACCACATACGTTCTCCCTCCCCCTACTTCTCTTCTTCTCTAGGCATTGGCATTCCTACCCCCTGCTTAGCAAGTGAGGGTCAATTTAGGATGACCCACTCAATCGGGACCAGGCTAAGCACAGTTCTGCTGCCCTTTACTCTTACCATAAGGATAACAATATTTCATTACCCCCGCACTCTAAAGAGATTTGTAACCCAACACCAGACGAAACTGATCACTTTGGCAAAGCAGCTCCGTCTGTTGAATACCTAGGCAGAGTAGGTTGTCCATGCAAAGACGGTCTGGTCCTGAAGTTTTTGCCCCTCAGTTCATCACTAGACTCCAGGAGAGAGCTCATTCAGACCCTGCTTACACAAATAATCAATAATAATAGCAATAGGATGCGGGAGGTGCAGGAGGCGAGCAGAAGCATCAGGGTAGGGCAGGCAGGCAGGATGGGGAGTGCAATGGGAAGATAAAACTTCGCTGGTCCTGTGGCCACCCTGTGCGTACTCAGCCCTGCTGTGCCTTTCTCCAGGCTGCTCGTTAACTGAGGTGTTACAGAGGAGATGCTGATGAATGGAGCAGGCTGAGCAGTTTCAATTAGCGTCCAAGGCTGAGCATCTCTATCAGTACCAGCACTTTACAAGAGAGTAAAAACAACCAATGAAAGTAAGACTCGCAAGAGATTTAAAAGAGACTGATCTGCCTTGTCCCCGGGCAATTGATCCATCTGCAGCTCTCCTGTTCACAGCTGATCACCTAGGAGAGGAATAGTTGCTGGGTGGGTGGAGGGCACGCACTCATCTCTACCTACGTTCTATGGTCAGGACCTGGAGCGGGGCTCTTTGCCAAGGGAACCGCTCTGCTCCCACATAAGGATTATCTCCCCCCATCCTCCTCAAAAGGCCTGATCCTGTCTGAGGAAAGGCTTCCCTGGCAGCCAGGAGCCTTGGCCATTTGTCAGCCAGGATGGAAAATGTTTTCACACAACCTCCCACCCCAGCAGCTGGGAAAAAAAAAAAAGTTGAATAAATAAATAAATAAATAAATAAATAGCCCACAGCCAACCAATCAGGAAGAGGGGGGGGAAGCCGAGCAGTGCAGTGGGACAGGGCCCCCTGAAGTTGGCGCCCAGGGCAACTGGCCTGCTCATCCACCCCTAGAACCAGCCCTGCTGGCAGCCCTGGGCTGGAGGCAAGCCGTATGGCAGGGATATTCATTTCTTTCTGGCATGCACAGCAGTAGAGCTGAGAGGAGTGGTGTGGAACCAGCCTCCGGCCACCTGCTGGTTGGGAACAGACGGAACATTAGCCAGAGAGCTTTGTAATTTTGCTTTGAAAATCCTCACCTACTGGCACCAGGCTTGAGAGCCGAGGGAGACAAGAGAGGGAGCCTGCCCATGGGCTCTGCACGCAGCAAGGCCCTGCACCAAGCAATGGCCACTCATGCTGGCTCTGCCATGAAAGTGCACAGCTCTCTGCAAGGGCGTCTCAAGGGACGGAAGGAAGAAGGCGCGACTGGGGAAGGGAATGAGAGGGTGGTTAGTGCTGCTAGATGTGTCTGTGTATTGCACCGATACCGGTCGTGGGTGCCGGTGGGTGCTGCACCAGCAGAACTTGAGGATTCAGCAGACCTCCATGTTAATCCAAAAAAAGGACCACAGGCTCAGTTTGGTGGCAGAGGTGCTTGGCAAGGTTGTCAGCAAGGCATGGTATCAGGACCCCAGCTCATCAGTTACAGGGACGCCAACATGTCTGCCCATGACAAGGTACCAGTTCAACCAGCAGAACGCTGGCCCCTAGGCCAATACAAAGTTGCCCCTCCTATGACTTCTCTTTTTATACATTGAAACAAACAAGTGATGTATTCCAGTCCAGATGTTGTCAGTTACTGCCCTTATCCCTGGCACTGGCTGATTCGAACACAACTTCCTTATCCATTGTCCTGTCCTCCCACCGTACCTTTATGCAGGGTCAGTGTGTGCCTGTACCATTTCTTAGGAGGGCGTTCACGTGGTTCCTTGAGAACTCTATGCGTTTCCGTACTGTCCTCTCAGGTCAGGAATGTGTCCACTTAGTTACCCAACACCCAGTATTGCTATTGCAATATTGCAGTATTACAAGTATTGCAGAATTACAAGTATTGCAGAATTACAAGCATTGCAGTATTGCAGTATTACAAGTATTGCAGAATTACAAGCATTGCAGTATTGCAGTATTACAAGCATTGCAGTATTACAAGGCCTGCTTCAGTTCACACTATTAGCCGAAGGCTCCAGCAAGGCCTACAAGAGTGAGAAAGGGAAGGAGAAAGGGAACAAGGAGTAAGAAAGAGGAAGAGAATGAGACAGAGGGAGTGACTGAAAAAGGGAGAACAAAGGGCAAACAGTAAGAGAGAAGGGGTGCATTACTAGCCTGTGTGATGGCACCATATGGTAGATGGACCTTGCACTGCAGCTCGCAAGCTGAGAGTTAAACCCAAAGACAGCCAGATGCCCCTGCAAAGAGTGCCGGGGAGAGGCACCACCTCTCAGCAAGGCCTAATGGAGCAGTACAGGCTCTGGGCAGAGAGGCAGGAAGCACCTTGTTCCCCTTTGGACAAATAATCAGCATCAGTGTGGAGGGGTCTGACTGGAAGGCCTGACTGGGTCTTTAGGCTGCAGGAAGCTTTTTTTTTTCATTCTCAAATTAAGGGAAAGCGTCACCATGCACCTAAACCAGGACTCCAGAGCAGGGGGAATCGGTGCAGCACTCCCACTGCTGCTCAGCCCCTTCTGGTGCCATCACTCAATAAGAATAGGATGTATCTCCAATAGAGGGATGGCCCAGCAGGGCACGAGGCTTGTCCAGGGAGCTGCATTCTCTGCCAGCATAATTGGCCCTGGAACAGAACACACTGTGCAGGGCTCTGCTACCTGTGCTCTTCCCAATGCCCTTAGTGCTCTTTGGCCCAGGGCCATGACCAGCCAGGGTTACGTTTTAAATAGAAAACAGATAACGCTAAACTTCCCAAACTCCACATCCAGCACCCACTCCTTCCAGCGCTGACATTGGCTCTGTGGCCCAACTTTGCACTAAAAGCCCCGCTAGTTTTTATCTCCATGTTCAGATAACTCCAAAGCAAGGTAACTGACAGGGCTTTCCTTCAAACGTCTTCCTCCTCCTTCCCCTAGCTTGCCTAAAAGGGTCCTGGCCTAAGCAGGTTAAATTTCAGCCTGAGAGGTGACTGCAGGGGAAAGTTTTAAGCTACAGAGAAGCAGGTCTTAGCTATACAGGGCCTGATTCTCTTCTCATTTACACTAGGGTAGTTCAACTGGCTTCAATGAGGTACTTTCATTTCCTACCAGTGTAAGCTACTGGATCCAGTATTTCTAGAAACAATCGACTCTGTTTTGTCAGGACAATTCCACACCCCACAAACACTGTGGCTTATTGAATATTTATGGGGCCTGAAATCATGTTCCAAGTGAACCAACAAAACTCTTGCTTGCATTGCAAATGCACATTTTTGATGTAATTTGATAACATTTTGATGCATCACCCCATTGTGATGCAAACTTACAACATCCCTTTTTTTTCTTATTATGTATGGTAATACTCCAGAAATGTCCTATGCCCTTTGCAGACAACTAGTTAGTCAGGCTCCATCCCTGAAAACTTTGCGGTCTGCAGTCCCAGTTCTGTAATCAAGTCTGCCAGGGCTGAAGCATCCACCTCTGGATTTGAATGAAGGATCAAGGTTTAGTAGACAAAGAACAGGCAAGGGACAGAAGAAGGGTTGCAAAAATGGAAGTAAATGACTGAGGTAAAGTTCATCATGTCCATCCCATGTTTTCCATCCAACCCTCACCCACTCATAAATGTCATGGCACCATGACAGGTGAGTTTGTCCTATTGGGGAAACAAAGAAAAGGTAAAAACCCTGGATTTAAATGAAAGAGCCATTTCAGCGATCACTTCAGCACCGCCCAGCATGATGCTGGAATATAGCTGTGAATTAATGGAATGGAACAATTTTTTTCTACCAAAAATGTATATATTACTGTTAGGTTGCTTCATTTCCTTCCTAAATGCGTGGGGCAGAGTTCTTACAGATGGAATTTAATGGGAAATAAAAAGTAAGACCTGCTATATTTAGCAGCTTCTGCATTTTGTCGCATTTACTTACTAAAAATACCTAAATGCACTTATTTTAGTGTAGAGAGGGGAAAAAATCAGCATTTCTGCCTTTTATCATCTGATTATCCTGGTGATGAGAGAGGTAGAAAATTGCAATTTGAGATTCCTTGACAGTTGCCTGCAGCATGTAAAGCTCTTAAATTTCTGTGTCTATAGAAGAAAGCAGGGAATCCAGTCAACCAGGCTGGATTAAATTAATGGGAGGAAGTGTGGTCTAGCATTTAACATAAGGGATGTGGACTCAGCTTTCCTGGGTTCTATTTGTATTTCTACTGCTGACTCATAGTAGACAAGTCACTATCCCTTTCTCTGATTTAGTTTGTCCATTGGTAAAATAGGTATAATAGCACTTCCCTACTTCATAGAAAGAAGCTTAATTCACTGATGTTTGCAAAGAGCTGTGAGACCAGGGTTTAAAATGTTGAACTGCACCATTCAGCTGCTCTGTCAGACACAACCTGACTCTGATGTTTGGGACAGTCCCTTTCGATCAATGACAACAAGCCTAAAGAAAAGTTGTGCATCTAAGGCTTAGGGCCACATCCCCCCTCCACACACTTCCTTCACACTCTTTCCACAAATAGTGAGAATTTTGCAACTTTCACACGCAACAAGCATACGTGCCTCTCTCTATTCCATTCTAACACTTCAATTTCTAGATAAATCACACACAGATCCATGGATTCCAAGGCCAAAAGGGACCATTGTGAGCACCTAGTCTGACCTCCTTTACAGCACAGGCCATAGACTGTCCCCAAAATAATGCCAAGAGCATAACTTTTAGAAAAACATCCAGTTTTGACTGCAGTCCCCTGGAGAACAGGGACTAGAACTGTAACCTTTCAGCTCCAAAGGCCATTGCCACTTAGATTAAACAAGAACTCCCTTAGCTACTACTTATTGCAGCTCTCTTATTCCTGTGGGCAGAACCACTAGTGACCTACAGTACATTATATCAGTACTGTCCTGCAATCCCCCCACACACATCCAAATCCTCCATTTTCATTCCAGTAGCACCTGCTACTTGACTTCCAGACTTTATTGGCCTGTGTAGGCTCTTGAGTGAAGAGAATACAAATTTAAAAAACAAAAACTCCTCGCTCTGTGGGAGCCTCCTGAAAACGTTCATACTTTAAATCTTAAGCCTCTGTCCAATAAACTGTAAGGTCAAGACAAAGATAATAAAACCAGAAACCAATACCATTATCAATGATTCAAAGCATTGGATCAATGGCAATTAATGTCCGTAACATTTTTATTTTAAATCAATCCCCCTCTGGCTGTGTTTAGCAAGCAGAGGATGAGGGAACTCCCTGCGCACGTAACTGGGACTGCCACACAGGATTGAGGGGGCAGACACAGAGCCATTGTGTCAACGTGCTGAGTGGGTGTGTGCAGGCAGAGAGCATACTGGGAACGTTTTACCCCACAATGTTCTTAGCTGGATGCTGTGCTTCCAAAGGGCAGGACGGGGATGAACTTGAGACGTGTAAACTAGGTAGAGACCCTTCCTATTGCTGAGATTAACTTGGGGGCAGGCACGGGCACACGCCCTAACATGCCACAGCCCAGATTTATAACGATCTCCTCAAGGGTGTGAGGCGAGCTTATGCTCCACAGCCCATTCAGTCCACCAAAAACTGGGACAATGAGTGCCAGATCTGAAATTAGCCCAGTCCAGCAGCTAGCAGACAGGCTGTTAACTATTTTGACAGTACAAAGGCCCTCACAAGCAGCTGCCTGCTGGGTTGCATTTTCCCAGCTCTGTCTTGCAAGGGCTTGGATGATTCACGGTTGTCTTCATGTTGCTGAACAAAATCCCCACGGTCAGCACATGGCTGTCAATTCCCAGGGCCATGATGTGGCTTCCTACAGGACCCCTCAGGACAAGGGAGGAAAGGCAGTGCGGCCACTCACCCCTCATGGGGCATTGCAGGTGGGTGGGATTTGGGGAAGGAATTGCTTCAGTGCTGATTTAGCTTGGCCTTCGTCTGTCTTGCAGGAGTCCTATCCTGCAAAATGCTTGGCACCCTCCTCTCTTGTGGGAGTTAAGGGCTCTCACCACCTCACGGCCAGGCTGCTGCCCAGCTCCTGCTGCATTTTGCTACTTGCTATTTAGAAAGAGGTAATTCCTTCGGAGCCCACTGCCCCAGGACCATAGTCCTGGAAGCTGTTTCTCAAAATGGGTTCTTTCCCGAAGGAGGCTGCAATGGGTGAGGGAAGCTCATGTTGGCTAGCTGGCGTCCTCTGCCATCCCTTGCCCACGGCATCTCTCAGCGATGCACCAGACGCTGGCTGTGCCCCTGCTGCTCAAGTTAATTACAGTAATTATACCTGAGTTCCTCTGTCTCCAGCTCCTTTTTGTTGCCATTTGCCTGCCCGCTCATTTGCAAATCTAATCATTCAGTGGAGTGTTTTAGAAGAGAAGGGGGTGGGGAAGGCAGAGAAAACAGGGAAAGAACATGTCATTTTTGCAGGAGCAATTCAGCAGAAATCCAGGAGTCTTTGCACAGCAACAGGTATTTCACCTATCACTTCTGAAAGATGTGCATTCGACTCCCCACTCAGAGGGAAGGATCCGCCCCAGCCAGCTAAGCAGGAAGGAAGGGAAGAAAACGTTTGATCTGGTCACGAAAGCCCAATACTTTAGTGTGCAGGCCAAAGATCATGCGAACTTATCTGAGCATGCCATTCCCACAGCACACGAGTAAGGGCGGTGCATGCGCAGAGATACATGCAGTGAGAAGCCACCTGCACTTCTCAGTATCTGGGCTGTTATGTTTTGTGTGGCTTTTCTGCTGGTGAAGGGTGCTGCATTGACAACCATGGAGACCAAGGGTTGTCTACATTGCAATCAGGAAGTGTGATTGCAACATGTGTCGACATTCCCAAGCTAGCTTTGGTGTAGCTAGATCAAAGCTAGCTCAAATAGGAATAGTAGTGATGCTGCGGCTTCATTGCTATTGTTACTCAAGTTAGCTTTGAGCTAGCGAAATCAAAGCTACTCACATATGGCTACATTAACTCCAAACACACCTCCCAGCAGTAGTGTAGACATACACTAAAGGCCTATCTTCCAGCACAGAGCATGGACAGTGGCAGTCCATCACCAGCGCAGCTCAACCTGACCTGGAGGGTTCCTCATCTAGAGGTGAAAGGGCAGGTCAGTTTTTCTGTCTAACAAGGATGGATTTCAGGTCAATCTTTTGGAGGAGGAGGGAGAACATAGAACTTAGAATAAAAAGGGATAACCAAGTTCCATTAACTCTCTTCAGCCTTAGCCTTTCTGACATCCTGAGCTGAACGAATCTTGCAAAGATCCCAGAGCTTTGGAGTAATCTTCATTTGGAGGAGGAGGGGGTACTGGCCCATCCTGAAATCTCTGTGGTCATCCCTATGATCCTGGGTCCAGCCTGCATCCCACAAGCCCGACAGGATAGATGAAGAGCCCATAGTTTATTTTGACCATGGCACCATTGCAGGACAGCAAGTTGAAGCAGTGGGCTTTTTATTACCTCAGGGTATGTCTCAGGGCACAGTACTGCCACAGCCTAGCAGAAAGTTGCAAAGGGCACATCGGACAGAAATAAAGAGGTAGCAGAGTCCTGAGACTTAGAGAGACAGAGACAGTGCAGTGAGAGATGGTGTGTCTGCGTGGGAAACAGCAGCACCTCCAGACATGCAGTTATACAAAATCTGAACCTGACAAGCTATGATCCCCATTTTCTGAAACCAGCTTCTTTAAGTTGGCCATTTTGCTGACCCATATAAAACTCATCCACTTGTGTCATGTGCAAAACAAGGGCACCAGCTAAGAGCCAGGCAGAAAAATATCACTCCTCCATCAGCCTCCCTGTGACAGATGTGAGTCCTGGGAAGTGTAAGGAGCTTATAAAACTCCATTGGGAAGGGCCAGACAGGCCTGGGCTTTGGGGACAATGGGTGTTAAGTGGGGGAATCCCAGAGCAGTGGTTAATGCAAAGTCCAGAACTCTTCATGGCACAAATCCAGCCTTTTGAAGTGACCCTGAGGAGAGGGTCACTGACTGGTGTTCCCAGAGACAGGAGACCAAAGGCCCATGCTGTATAAAGAAACAGCTGAGCTGTCCAGTGAGGGTTCTGGTTCCTGACCTAAAAACAGACTTGTAACCAAGGCTGGGTCTACACTGACGGCGGCGAATTCGCCGCCGTCCCATTGATTGCTCTGGATCAACTGAGCTGTCTGTATAGACGTGCTCAGTTGATCCAGAAAGCAATGCAGGAAAACCACCCCAGTAAGTGGAGTAGTGCTGTGTCGAAGGGAGTGCTGCTCCCTCGACGCAGCGCAGTATGGACGCTGCGCAGAGGAGATGCTGCAAGGTCGACGGGAGATACGCAAGTGATTTATGTGTAGACCGGGCCCAAGAAGGCAAACCCAGGTGTGAAAGACTGACACTTATACAGCCCTGTGTTGGCATTGGATAGGGTTGCCAGGTGTCCAGTTTTCAATTGAAAAGTCCAGACAAAAACCAGGGAACGGGAAGCATCTGGTCAGCAGTGCTCTTCCTGCTTCTCAGGGACAGCTCCAGTGGAGAGTGGGGCCAGCAGCCTCCCTGTCCTGTCCCAGTCACCCCTCCATCCTCACAGCATGGTTCCCCTTCCCCCATCTTGCTCCAGTCACAACCCCTGGAGCACAGGTCTTCCTCCTCAGAACGTGGCTGTACCTCACTGTCCTGAACCACTCAGCTGACAGGGGGAGGGAGGTGGAGAAAGCAGCAAGCAATGGGGAGGAAGAGGAGTGGGGGTGAGACCTCGAGGGAAGGGGGTGGGACCTTGGGGGAAGAGGCGGAGCAGAGGGTGTGGGGAGAAGGGCTTCTGGCACTCAGTGTCCTGTTTTCACTAATTAGAAAATAGGCCATCCTAGAGTTGGAGGCAATCTCTGGCAAGTTTTTAGCATTCACGTAGGTTCTTTTATATGTTTTTTATGTTAGGGTAATGCTTCTAGCTTAAGAATAAATGCAGTCTGCTTTGTGAAGGCTGGCTGGTAACTGATGTACATTGTTATACCCCTGGGGAGAAGATAATCCCAGGTGCTGGACCACAGTCAGACATGCTGGGGAAACCACTGTAAGCCTAAGAGAGAGAGAGAGATGCAGATCTCTGCCCAGGAAAGGTGAGGCTGGCAGCCAGAAATTGTAAGAGTGTGCTCTCGAGGAAGACTGGGAAGGGGGGAGGGTCAAAAGTGCAGTTAACCCTGAGACAGTGACACTCCCAAACCACTGTTTCTGTAAAGTGAACTTGTACTGGAGCTTGGTGCTGCATTAATACGCCTGGAGGCTGAAGCCCAACCTCTATCCTCAGAACGAGAGTCATCCAAGCAAGCTCCCCACCAAGCAGGGATGTCCTGGGTTATGAGGGAACATGATTTATTTTAGGCAAAGAATGATTTATTGGTACAACCCGAAGTACAAGAATCAATACCCTGGATATCAGGGGCCCTCCAGAGTAGAAGTAATTCTACACTTCAGAGGTTGTCACTCAGCCCATCACAAAATACTCTCTGCAAGCACTGCCAGTGGGCACCCTGAAGGTACTAGGACTGAAAGGCAAAGCCAGTGCTGCAGATAGGATGGAATTGTATGGGAGAGGGTGTCAATGACACATTAATAAGTGGGCGTGGGCTTGAATCTCCCCTGGCTTGCACCTGCTGGAGGCATTCACACCCGTGCAGACTGGGTGGAAAGTTGGCGTCAGTGAGGGGAGAATTCTGAGCGGGTAGCATTTTACACACCCAGCACGGGTGAATGCCAACAAAAGGGGTGAGGCTGCGAAGGATCAGGCCGGTGAGTTTATTCTGTTGTGTGACATTCTTTGGGATTGGAGGAGTAGGACACTATTATCTGTAACTATTACTCTTTGTATGGGAGAGTGCCAAGTCACAGACCAGGACCTCGTTGTGCTAGGTCCTATAGAAACATGCTGCCGGAGTAACTTTAGCAGCTCTGGCAGTGAGCAGCAATTGTTCATCAGGACAAAGAGTGAGTGAGTTTTCAATCCCAAGTGCCTGACATCTCCAGCAGTGCTGGGCATAGCAGCCTGTATGTTGAACAGTCCTCCTAAGCATTGGTTAGGCTAGTAGTCTGGCATATGGCATGCCAATATCTTAAAGAAATTACTCCTGGGTTCTGAATCCACTCCCCTTCCCTGGGCTGCACAGCCTGAGCTCCAGCCTGAGCCACAACTTCAAAGTGCTGTCTAGACAACTATTTAGAGAGAGGCAGCAGGAGCCCTGCTAACCCCAATCTGTCAACCCAAGCAGGAAGGCTTGCTGCTGTGGGCTGTGCAGATGGACCCACATATCTGCTGTGAATTCATGCAGGAGTGGGAAGCAGGAAAGCACTGCCACAGAAAGTGGGCATTCCCCCAGCTACACCACAATCCCCCCTTTCTACAGACACAGCTACCAAGTGTCCTGTATAGGCTTCTTTCAGGGAGTGGAAGGGAAAGCGCTAGTTCACAATGGCCAGAGATGCAGCACTCTCTACTCCAATGGCCTCCAGCAGAAATCCCTTGGGTTTTCTTCCTCAGTTCCTGGTGGCAGGTGACAAGAGCCCAAGGGGGTCTTTAATTTAATTCTAATTGTCACTTTCTGGTTGTTTACAAACTCTTCTTGAATATCAGACATCTACACACCCTGCTTATGCCCTTCCGCTGCAGAAAACATCACATTAGGTTTTTGTTTGTTCCCTGAGTTTCTAGAGACCCCTGAAAAATGCCCTATTCATTTCCTTGTCAGTGAAGCAGCATCGCCAACCACAGCAACAGCACAGCTTTGGGAACAGATGTAGGTTAGTTAACAGGTGCACGAAAGCCCAGCAGAGGGAACAAAGACATTGCTTTTGTGTAGACCCAATATAAAAGTCACAGCTCTTTGGCAGGTCCTATAGGAATTGAAAGAACACGCTGCAAGGGACAGGTGGACAACAGGACAGTGTGCTGCCTCCCCAGAGCCAAGACACAAGACATCACTCTAAGATTGGTTAGGCTTCTGAAGTTTACAGGCAAGGATCCATTGGTGATGGTTCATATAGACACTGATGACACTCAACTGACACTGATACTATCTCGCGGATAGTAGATGACTTCAGGGAACTTAGAAGTGTGCTGAAGAAAAAGAATGGAACAAGAAAGAAAGAAGACAGATGGCAGAAGATTCTGGACGTGAATCACTGGCTAGATAAGTGGTGTAAAGTGGAGTGTTTTGGTTTTTGTTAACATTGACCCACATTCTGTGGGGAGAGGACTGGGTGCTGTATGGTTTGGATAGCCTCCACCTCAGTAGGAGAGGGACCAATCTCCTTGAGGACAGGCAGGCTAAAGTAGTCAGCAAGGGGTAAAACTAATAGCAAAAGGGAAGGGTAAAAAGAGGAAGATATGAGCACTCAGCACAAAATCAAGATGCTGGAAACAAAATTAATCAAAGAACCAAAGGACATGAAGAAAAGAAATTCTGGAATTGCCTATACAACAATTCTAGGAGCCTAGGTAACAAACAAGAGGAATTGGAATTGCTCATTTATGAGCATAAATATACTCTAGTTGGTACTACCGAAACCATGGCGGAATGAATCGCGAGATTGCAATGTTAAAATCAAAGGTTATAACCTATTTAGGAAGAATCAGGTTGGGAAAAAAGGATGGGCAGTGGCATTCTATGTCAAAAACAGCATTTACTGTTTCTGAGTCACTGATCATTTGGAGGAAAATTATCTTGAATGCTTACAGATCAATGTCCTTCTAGCTAAAGCACAAGATAAAGTATTAGTTATTGTCTGCCACAGACCACCAAATTACACCGGGAAACAGGATGACCATCTCCTTATGTAACTATGTATAATGTGTAGAGGGGGAAATTGTGTGATCATGGGGGACTTCGATTTGCATGACATAGGCTGGAAGTCTCATGCTGCCAGTACTGAAACATCACTGAAATTTCTAAACATTAGAGATGACAATTCCCTAACTCAAAAAGCATCAAAACAACATGGGGGAATTCTTTATTAAATAAAGAGGAATTGGTCGTAGAATTAAAAATAATGGTAGCTTTTGTACAAGTGATCAAGGCTTGATCACATTTCTAACGTGCAAGCAGAATAAAGTTCGGACCAGTCTCAAACTGAATTGTAAACAGAATATCATCATCAAGCATGTTTGCAGAGGGAGCCTGCAGGGATTGATTCTTGGCCTTACACTGTTTAACTTTTTTATCAATGACCTGGAAGAAAACATAAAATCATCACTGATAAAGTTTGCAGATGACACAAAAATTGGGGGCGTGGTAAATAATGAAGAGAACAGGTCACTGATACAGAGTAATCTGGATCACTTGGTAAACCAGGCATAAGCAAACAAATATGCATTTTAATATGGCTAAAAGTAAATGTATACATCTAGGAACAAAGAATGTAGGCCATACCTATAGAATGGGGTACTCTATCTTGGGAAGCAGTGACTCTGAAAAAGATTTGGGGGTTAGGATGGATAACATGCGTGCTTAGTGTGATGCTGTGACTGAAAGAGCTAATGTGATCCTGGGATGCATAAATGGAAATCTCGTGTAGAGATTATTTTACATCTGTATTTGGCAGTGGTGTGACTGCTGCTGGAATACTGTGTCCAGTTCTGATGCCCACAATTCAGGAAGGATGTTGATAAATTGGAGACAGTTCAGAGAAGAGCCACAAGAATGATGAAAGGATTAGAAGCTTTACAGTGATAGACAAAGGGCTCCATCTATTTAGCTTAACAAAGAGAAGGTTAAGGGGTGACTTGATTACAGCCTGTAAGTATCTACATGTGAAACAAATATTTAGTAATGAACTCTTCAGTCTAGCAGAGAACGGTATAACCCGATCCAATGGCTGGAAGCTGAAACTAGACAAATTCAGACTGGAAATAAGGCATACATTTTTGACAGTGAGGGTAATTAACCGTTGAAATAATTTACCAAGGGTTGTGGCAGATTCTTCATCACTGGCAATTTTTTAATCTAGATTGGATGTTTTCTAAAAGACTCTGGAAATTATTTTGGTGAAGTTCTATGGCCTGTGCTATACAGGAGGTCAAACTAAATGATCACAATGGTCCCTTCTGGCCTTGGCATCTATGAATCATGGGGGGGGCGGTATTTAATTTCTTAATGACAAAGTGAGTGGTGAGTTTAGAAAAACAGGAGTTTATCCAGAGGCTGTTTTGCCACTTCAGGGTCTGTCTCATCAAAGGTCTTTGCTTCCATCTTGATGGTGACCTTTGCAGCTGACATTGAGGGGAAGACTACAATTGCCTCTGCAAGCAGATGCTTGTACAGCTCCACAGGCATCTCTGTGAGGTTATTGAATGGCTGACACAGAAGGATTAGTGAGGCCACAGACTACCTCAATGACAAATATAGCCTGCCATGGATCTCTTTGTTGAGCACTGCTTCTCTTGGTCAATATCAGCTGCTTAAGGCAAGTCAATAGGGCCTGACCCTAATATCAGAACACGTGTCAGTTCTTGTTTATTACAACATAGTTTATGCTAATTCTGCTTTAAATGTGGTTGTGCCTTTTCTGTTGAGAGTGGTGCCTCACTCAGCCAAGACACCGGGGCGTGGAAAAGGCTTTTGCGCGGAGTGAGGCAGTGGGGCTGGAGACTCAGTAGGTGGCACTTTTATGCATCAGACTTAGGGTACGTCTACACTTCTAGCTGGGGAGTGTATTCCCTAATCAAAGAGATGGACCCATGCTAGCTCTTATCGAGCTAGTGCACTAAGAACAGAATGTAGTTGCAGCAGCGCAAGGGGTAGTCACCCCAACTATATGCCTAATGTCTTGGGGCGGTATGTACTCAGGGCAGCTACCCCCTCCTCCTGTTCACCCAGTAGAGGGGCACTTTGAACAATCAACCAGGTGTCCAAGCCACTGCTAATTATTGGGATGGATTATCAATTATTTTACTTACTGCATTCAGTAGGCCCCTGTAAGAACTTATAACTAAGCCAAAGCTGAGTGGGAGGGGGAAGCAATCGCAAGGAGTGGTTATGCCTCTGTATCCTCCCTTGTATGCTGGGCTATACGTCTGTGAAACACAGGAAGTCTGGATATATTTTAGGACTGTCGGTATGTGGAAATGTACTGCCAGATTAATGGCTTGAAACTGCTTGCTTAACAGTTCTTTTTAGTGGAATGTTTTTGTAACACCTGCTTTTTATTCAGTGATTGATTTTGTTTGGTCAGCTATGTAAAATTTTTTATTGACATGTTTCTGTAACTTTTTAAGTATAAGAGGGGAATTGTGGTTGTGGGTCATGTGGATCACTTCATGGACACACTGGAAAGATCTCCAGTCACAGCTGGAAAGTTGGCCAATGGGAATCTGTTGCTGAATCACCCGAAACCACTCCAGACTTGTGGGGTTACTATTCATTTGGGGTACTCTATAATCTTTTATGTGTGCTTGAGACTAATAACGCAGAGACTTTGAGTAAAGGCACTGAGGTGAGAGTGCTGGAGACTAATAAAAGGAAAGGCTCTGAGTAAAGGCACTTGATTTTGACGTGTTTGTGCCAACCACATAGCAGATGAAGGCACTGTATGTCCTGATACCGCCTCGCAGAGAGTAAAGTTACAGGTTTAAGGAACCCTGGGTAACATAAAGTTATGAGTTTAAGGAACCCTGGGTAACAACCTCACTCTGGCTGCCTCTATTTTTAGTGCATTGGCTCAGACAGAGCTAGCATGTCTCCTCGAGCTGGGAATTACACTCCCATTCAAAGTGTAGACATACTCTTAGTAGTGAGCCAGTGCTGAACTAAAGGTAACTGTGTTGCAGGGTGTGGAGGAGGTGGCTGAGCAATCCCTCTCCCAGTCACTATGGCCTCGCAGTAGCTAAACTTCAGGGATTGTCATGGATGACTCAGTGGGAGGTGCTGGATTGGGTACAGTGCTATTAAAGGTGCTGAACAAGGTTTAAGGGTGACTAGTGATTTTCACGTCTTAATGTTTGGGGGTCCAACTTGAGACACCTCAAAGGGCACTGGCTTTCAGATAGTGCTGAGTGCCCACTCTCTGAGAATCAAAGCCTCTCAGGTGTCTTGAGTTGTGCACCGAAAATCACTAGGTACCGTTACACGCTTGGTTGTTATCTTGTGGGCAGACGTATGCCTGCGGCAGCTGCATCCAGCTTCATGGGCCTAGGTGGCAATCTCCCAACAACACAGAGAATCAGTTCCCACTGCACAACTACTGCTCCTTTCAGGGCCACTTTGCTGCTGCGGCTGCCTTCTCGCTGGTCCTCTCATGGATGCAAGAAGTCCTTTGTCTTCCCGCTCGTCCTGAATGTGTCTGGGCCACTCAGCTCTTCTCTAGCCCCCTCCCATTCTGGGAAACAAGCAGGAACTCCAGCTGCTCCTCCCTGACTCTCCTTCTCCTTCTCTTAAAGGAGCAGTCTTCTGCTCCTCACTTCAGCCTCCACTCCCTCTCCCCCATCTCCCCTGCCTCTGCTCCCTGTCCCTGCCCCTTCCCTCCTGAGAACACCAATCACTTCCTGAGCCTTCAGATCCCTCACTCCTCCTCAACTCCTGCTGCAGCATGTAGGACCCGCTGTCTCCTGCTGCCCCCTTTTCTCCCCTCCCCTGAGAACTTGACTAACCTCTATGCTGGGCAAATGAAAAGCAGGAACCTGCCGTCCAAGATCACTGTAGAACAGAGAGCACCTGAAAGCTCCCATCCATGCCAAATGGGGTTATTATAGTCTCCCTTCTCCAGTTCCTGCCCTAAGCTGCTGTGAGGCTGTCTGGCAGCTGCCATATTCTACCCCGGCATTGTTTGCATCCCATTCCCCAGGCTGGATGAAGGGATCCATGTGCAGCATGTTTCAAGTCTGTGAAGAGCTTTGGAGTGAGAGGTGCAGCTCAATGCATCATTACCACCATTGCTGGTGGGGGGCAGTGTGTTCCCCCCAATTTGCCCTTTAACTGGCTTTCCTTGAGAGGGGCTGTGTCAATATCCCACTGTGTAAATGTTGCAAAGGCCTTAGCCGGTGAAGCAGAGAAATGCCCTGATGCTGTAGGTACCAAAGGACGCACTCTCGCTGGCTTCAAATTGCCTGTTAGCAACGCTCACTCTTTCGTGTAGTCTGCCTGCCCCCATCCCCTCTTGACTATCCCTCCCCCCTTTGCATATCGCTCACATATCGTAACAAATGAGCTACCAAAGGCTCCAGCAAATGCATTTGTTATCTCCAGCAGGAGAAAAGGCAGCCACGACCCAGAGCTGTGACCTCTTTACAGTTTGTAATGAGCTGACAGGAAAATATTTCTGCCTGATTAGAATCCTTAACGAGTTCCTGATTATTATGTATGTGAGCTAGCCAGCCTCCTGTTTTGCCCCATCTGTAACAGCAGGGCAGCTTTTAACATCCCCTGCACCTCCCTCTATCCAGCATCCAGGGGCACAGTCTTCCTCCCCCCTGCCAACTATGTCACCCTGACAGCCCCACAGAAGGGAAATGCCAATGACTAAACAGCCCTTGCTTTAAACCATTTCTTTGTTCAAATCTCCATTTGCCACACGAGGCTCTTGAATCCCCAGAGAGGTCACTAGAGATCAACCAATGGGTTTGTCTCTGTTTGGCTGCAGGTGGAAGTATCCTAGGGCATCCCATGCTACTAACCTCAACCCTTGCGTGGTGGATGAGGGAACCCCATACATGGTACAGCCTGCTCTGAACATATTGAATAATGAGACGTAAGAGTCTGTCTCCATTAGCCAGCTTGAAGGAGTTGGCCTTTCAGAGTTGCCTCATTTGTCTGAAGGCATAAGAGCATCTAATAATCTAGCATGTGAGAGCTATGTTTTTGTGTAGGTCCTACAAAGGCAGTGACTTTTCTTTTTCTTTTTGATTGAATGGTGGATTTTTAATTAAACTCTGTAAACCAGGAATTTAGACTGTTCCCCCTCGGATTCCATTCTAGTCAGCTTTTTAAATCACTGTCAAGCATTGGGTGCTGTGGTAAAGGTTGCAGTATGATAAAAGTTGGTGTATTTAAAAATAAAGCTCATAATCAGAATTGGCAAGTGAAATGAGCTAATGGGTTTTAGTCCAGTTTCTCGAGGACAGAAGTCCCTATCACAAACACCACTACAGCTGGCACAAATTATCCCTCATGTTGGCAGACAGCAGATTGGACAACGGCTGCATGGGATGCAAGAATAGAACGCTCCTTTCATCCCCAGAGGGGAATTTCTCCAGCACAGTGTTGGGGCACAGGGGTGGCCTGCGGAGATCTCACCCTGCGATTGCCTGGGCTTCCCTGGTCTGTGGCTAGTTGGAGCTGGTTAGTCTCTGGTGCCGTCATGAGAGTACCTTTCACCAGCACCAAATTCATTGTAACAAGGAAGTAAGGGGTAAGGGCCAGAACAGGGGAGGGGGATTGTCAGAATGGAACTTCTGAGGTTCCCTCATCCATCACTAGTTAGACCATTAACAATGCAGCATTGTGGTTGAAGCCAGCAATGGCCATTCCATGTGGTTGTTATGCCATGCTCATCAGTGTAGTATCAAAGAGCCTTCCATCATTCTGCCCCTCCTGACGCTAACCCAAAGGTTTCAGGTAGCATGTGCATAGCCTGGATAAACATCAGTCTTCTGGGGAGATCCTGTCTCCTGAGCATTCTCCTGTTTGTGAGAGTAACATAAGCTTTGGTTGGATTCTATTAGAGGTTGCTGCAGGGCATGTGGAGGCAGGGTTGAAAGAAGAGCATCCACTCAGAGAAAAGGAAGTTGATTTAGTGGACTCAACATAGAAACAGAAGCACAGAACTCCTGGTTATATTCCTCCTCTTTGCCACTAGCTTGCTGGGTCAACTTGTGACAGGGCAAGTAAATATTCTGTGCCTCAGTTTCCCCATCTGTGAGCTGGGGCAATGACATTGCTCCAAGTCACTGGAGAAAAGTTGGAGATAATTGTTGGGGCTTACTTTGTCAGATGCGTGTGGCCATGTCTCAGTCTAGGCAATATGCTCCTCCAACCAATCAAGAGTTTTCCCACAGCAGAGCCAAAACAAGTCCTTTTACCTTCTTTGAGCCAAGTCCTTGCTCTTTGCTTGCAGGTGCTCCCACAGATCCTTTATTCCTAGATGGCAGGGGTTTCCCAAACTCCTTCATCCCTTGGTTCCAGGGATCTCAACATGTCCTTTGCCCCTTATCTCAGGGACTAGCAAGGTTCCCCACGCCTCAGTCACAAGAGTTATGACCACACCACTAGGTAGCAACAGAGGGAGGCCGTGGGCTTCCCTCCCCTCCAGGCCTCAGCACTGGAACTCTTAACTATGGATTAGCTGTCCACTTTCAGCTCCAAACTCCCTCACTTCACAATTCCCAGGACCACTTCCACCTAGCACCATTTGGGCCTTCCTCTCGGCCTTCCGTAGCCAACCCTCTCACAGCCTCCCTTCCCAGCACCCTCTCCATAGCGAGCCATGTCAGCCCTGGCCACAACCACCATCTCTGGAGAATTACCTGAGCCAGCTTCTGCACTCAGCAGGATGTATCTCCCCCATTGGTGGCAGGAAGTGCTTTATATCCAATTTCCCAGCAGGCCTTCCTAGATCCAGAAGGAAAACCAGTCACAAATGGGACCTAGGTTCAGAAGCTCATAAAGGCCCTGTTCATCCTGTAACAATAATTCAGTGTTTGTAAAGCACTATCTAAAAATGAATGAGAGCAGCCAGTTACATTAGACAGGATTTTTTTTTAAATACATAAACACCTGTTTCAGGACTTATGCCAAGCACTGCTTAGGTCGAGGGACAGGAAGAAATTTTCCTTAAATGCAAGTCCTCTATTGTTTCTTGGGCCATCCTGTGAAGCACTGGTACTGTCCCTTGTGAGAGACTGAATACTGACCTAGAAGGACCACTGAGCTGATCCACTCTGGAAGTTCCTATGTTTAAGGTAGGGTTTTTGAAATAATAGTCAGAGTTAACATTGCTCCTTCTTCCAACACCAGTGTCCCTTTCTGACAGCGGTGTTGCCCCTATGCCTGTGTTAGACATTCAGAGCCCTGCAAGCCAACTTCCCAGTGGAGGAGAAATAGAGCTGTGCCATCTGGGTTTATTCCAAGTGCAACTTGTTTTATTTACACATGTAAAACCAGTCCTGGAACAGAGGTGGTCAAACAGCTTGCAGGGTAAACCTTCTTTCAGGAATTTTCCCAGCCCAATGGCCAACAATTCTGCCTCAAGAATTGACTCAAAGACCAAGCAGAGAGCAAACCCACAACTCCCTCTCCAGCATCCACCACCTTTACACAGAACCTTACATAACCCAGACTAACAACACACAGAATGTCTTCCCAAGACTGAATATTTGCTTGCATTCTAAGAAAAATAACTTGGAAGATTATTTGAAACAGTGCCATCTACTGATGCCTGCCATAACAAGACAGACATATGTTTATTGCCATTTTTATTGCTCCAGTGGTTATTGTGTATCTCAGGCACTGACACTTAGAACTTTCAGTGCTTTTCATCCATAGGTCTCAAAACACTTGTAATATAAGGAATTATGTGGGAGTGTCCCTTAGGTTAGTGGAAACCTTAAATTAACGTGTTAAGATTCAGTATGAAAGTAAAGAACTAACAGTTTCATTAGACATGTCCCGCCAGGCTGAAGTTACACAGAGAGTCATGAAACCCTCTGCCCCAGCATGCAACGGGTCTGGGATAAAACCCAGGTTATATTCTTTGGCATAATGAAGTGTGTCTATGCAAGAGTTGATAGCCGTCTCTGTATGTCACTCTGGTCACTCAGCACTGCCTTTATAAGGCAGACAAGAGCTTAAATTCTATTTCAGAAGCATAGTCCCCTCTACCACTTGAGCTAAAGGAGAATGTCCATTATCTATTAGCCATGTGGGGCATGTGACATGTGATCAAGCGGTTCTGATTTCATTCAGTATAGGGCAGAGGTGATATACAGGGACTAACCACTACACTGCTCTCTCAACGTGTCCTGGTTATGAACACAGTGCCATATATTTCCAGGAAAAGAACCTGAAGTGGCCTTGTAGGGGACAGATCCCTGTCAGCTGCTACACGTCGAGCGTATGGGAAAGCAATGAGGAAAATCAAGGGGATGGTGAGGGATGTGTCCCTTGCTGCTCGCATACAGTGATCCCCTCCTGTCTCTCACCAGCAGGCAAGAGTCCTTGACTTTTCTCTTTGTTTGCATTTGGTTCCTCCCCCGCCTCCCTCTCTGGATGGAACATTGTTTCTTAGATTCTTGCCCACTGTCTCCCTCCAGAATGGCTGTCCTTGAACAGCGAGATTAACTCTGCCACCGCCTCCTAGTCTGTTCCTCTGAAGATTGCAGTCTCACGTTCTGAATGGATAATCCCCTCAACCAAAAGGCCCATCGACATGCAGGGGACTGACACAATCCTCTGGCAACTGCACACTGGCAAGTCTCTCTGGCTCCTGCAGTTTGGTAGGCTGAAGGCCCACTGAGTAGGGGGTGAGGTTGGACTTATTTGTTTCAGCTGTGAAATAGGGTTTTAAAACATCAGATCCAAAAAAAAAAAAAAAACCCTCAGCAGAGAGCTGGAAGAAAAGCCCTGCATGTGAACTGCATTTTGTACATTCTCCTTTGCAGGCCGAATGTGAGCAGCAGTAATAGTTACCCCCCTAGTGGCTGGGGCAGACAGCATTACTCTTGCTACTGGACTGATAGTTTCTGGAGGTTCTCCTTCAGCCCTAGGCAATAGATCTTCTGCATTTGGACGCCAGCGCACATTCTTACCAAGTATTACTGCCATTCCAGTGATAGGCTACCCACACCACTCAGCTGATGCCACTCAGTCCTCACCTGCTACTCCAGGCGTAGCTCTCTATCCCATGCTGTGTGATAGTTCTCAGTTGTGCTGTCACTGGAGACCCAGTAATCTTATTTTCAGGTGTGACCTAAAACAGATTATAATCCCCCTCTACACCACAGAGAGAGCAGCATGGTAACCTTGACTCTCCAGCTTAGGTTAAGAACTACCAGACAGGCCCTCATCCTCCCCTGGGCCTCAATTTCCCTCCATTTCCCTATCTGTACAATGGGGAGAATAATTCTTCCCAACTGCCAGGGATTGGTGAGGTTAAACTTACTTCCTGTTTGCCAAGGGCTTTCAGATCCTTGCATGGAAGGCACTAGGGAATGGCAGAGTGTTATGGAATTACATCATCGCGACCCACTGAGCCTGAAGCAGAGCCAGATGGGCTGGCCCCAGGCCAAGGGGGAGAAGAGAGTCAGGCTGAGAGGGCTGTCCCTACATGGGAAGAAAAGGGGATCTGGGCTGGGGGAGTAGCGACATGCAAGGAGAAATGGGGCTGCAAAGGTCTGCTGCACACAGTCCGGGAAGTGGAGGAACTGGGCTTTGTGGCATGCCTGTGCACTGAGAGTAGTCAGACGGGATGGGAGCAGCCATGGGGTTGGCCTGTGCGCTGCAGGCTGGCTGCACTCGGAGTGGGCAGTGAGGCAGGGTGGTCTTGCTCATTTAAACCATGGATGTTGCACAGGATCCAGCCCTTGGAAAGTCCAATCCTGTTTTCTTGCTATTCCTTTTTTCCTTGTAGCAGGTCTCAGCTGGACACTGTGCACAGCTTCGGCAGGGAGAGCCATACTGGCCTGACTTTACCACAGCTAGCATCAGCTGCGAGTCAGTGCACTCTACAGCCTTTGTGCCCTGTGCAAGTGGGGCCGCGCCCAGTACAGGTAGGACTGCATCACCCAGGTGTACAAAGCCACATCTGCTATGTAAATAAAGCTCCATCCTCAAGCCCAAAGCGGCCACACCCTGTATGCTAATCATGTCATTCCATCTAGGATAGCCAGGCCATGCCACTATGCTAATGAGCCTGCACCTTCTAGGCACTTAGGTACGAATGGGGCTGCACTCTCTGTGCATATTGTACTATACCTTCTATGCACATGAGACCATGCCTGCTAACATCCTGGCTCCTCCCTTTGATCTGGCTGGCACTTGAATCCCAATCACCTCCTTTAGAGGTTGTCAGCTCTTTCCACAATGCAGAATGGGTTTGAAATTTACAGTCGTGTACCACGGGTCTCCAATACTTACATCTACGCCCCCTTCCTGGTCAGTGGCGGAAGCAGCTGCAGTGCCCCATGGGGGTTCGGGGGCTGTGGGCCCATTTTCCGCTCTCCCCCACTCCCCTCAGCAGGGAGCAGGAGTGACAAGGGACAAATGCTCCCAGGTCGCCTGGTGGTGGTGGGGTGGGCGGTGTGACAGGCTCTGCTCCAGAGCCCTGCCTTTGGCTGCCTGGCCCCTGAGGCTCTCTCCTTGCACCCAGTGTGGGAGTGGAGGGGCCAGGAGGATGTTTGCGCTCCCTGCAGCGGGAGCTCTCAGCTGCCAGAAGGCCTACGGTCGGGTTTGCACACCTGCTGGAGATGTCAAAACCCGGCGGCCCCCGGCTGCCTGCAACAGAGGGTAGCGGCTCCCCCCGCACCAGGCCAGCACCCATGGGCATGGCCCTCCCTCGCTACACCCTGGAATCTTATTTGCATCCTACAACCTTCCTCTACTCAGCGGGAGGAAATACTGCTTTCCTCCCTGGGAAAAACAAGAGGTGAAAGGAAGAACACTTCCCCTTCCATCAACATTTCCCCTTTCCCTTTCCCCAAAGCAACGACAGAGGCAGCATGAGGAAACAGAAGGAGTTTTATGCCTTTGCTTTTATATTTTTAAACATGGCAGAGAGCGTTCTCCAGGACCCAGAGGCAAAGTTAAGGCCGCATCTGACAATTCAGAAACTGTTGCCAATTAACTTAATGAAATAAAAGTCTCCTCTTCAGTTGTGCCCTATGCATGCAGAAGAGGAGCCTGATTGTTTTCCAGCCCTAGTTCTGGATGGTAATTTTTGCTGCATTCACTCAGAGACATCTGTCTGTTTTCATGCCTGTAGTGTAGGCTGGTGTTGAAGTTGCATCTGTTAAGGAGCCTCTGTGCTTTCTTTCCTGGGGGCTATTTCAGGGCGAAAATATCCATTAACTGCATACACTGAAGCACCCACTCGACAAAAGCATGAGCAAAGAACATAATGTTGCATCAAGCTCAGCATATAACTCATGTGGAGAGGCTGTGCCCAGAGAGATGGAGCAAGAGCCCATCCGGAACAGGGTAGCTGCTGCTGCTGCTGCTAATGCATGGCGTCTCAGCCACACATGCCTCTTCTGGTTCTGCTCCTGAGAGGGAAGTATTCTTGTGATTCATGACCACATACCACTCCGCCACACATGCAGGGGTGCTGCCTGCCAGAACCAAGGTCTGGACCTTTGGTTCTGAGAACAAAGGACCCACTCAGCTAGGTCGAAGCAGACGCTTTTTCAAAAGAGGGAACCCATCCACCATTTGACTTGCAAATATGCCTGGGTCGCTTTCCATGCCAGTCTGTACGCATGGAACACATGCCCTGAGCGAGATTGCAAGGCACTACCCTGGCCTCTTTCAAGATTCACTTCTACTGCAATGCCTCTGAGAAATTAGCTGGTTAACAGTAGCCCAACAGAGGACAAGCTGGGAGAGCTGAGAATAAGGATTAAGTATTCCTGAAGACCCGTAGGAGGCAGTGGTGCCTAGGCACACAAGCCTGGGAAGGAACTGATACACACCTGAGCAGATCTGGGGATGTATCATCAAAGGACAACAACCGTGGCCACAACTACTATTTGTCAGTCAAAGGTATATGCTCTCAAGACAGCACAAGGCAGCCTGTACCTCTCACAAAGAGCTGTGTGGCACTATAGACCTGAGCTATTTCTGCACGAAGCTCCATGAGGTGGTTCTGGGACAGCCTGGCATGATCCTGGAGAATGAGCACCCCATGTGCAGATTAGGCAGTGAAAGAAAGGGGAGGGAGAACACTAGAGCCTTCAGGCAGCACTCTAGACACTGAACCACCTCCATCAGAGGTGGAGAGAAGTAGAGGCATGTTGGTCCAAGGAAATCTTCTATGGAGCTGAAACAAGCCTTGAATCCAGAAAAATGAGGGCTGTTTCCAGGCCAGCATACAACAGCTCCTGGATCCGACATGGGGCATGGGCAAGGGGGTACATTCTCTGCAGTTAGCAGCACCAGAAACTGAAGGCACCTCTGATTTGGATTATCGGCAGATAAGTCTGCTCAATGATCTGTGGGAATGTTGGATGGGATGGGAACTGAGTTACTGCAGAGAATTCTTTTTTGGGTGTTGGCTGGTGAGTCTTGCCCACATGCTCGGGGTTTAGCTGAGGTCTTCAAATCTCACTTTTGAGGATTTTAATAACTCAGTCATGGGTTCAGGGTTGTTATAAATGTGTATGGGTAGGGTTTTGTGGCCTGCCTTGTGCAGGAGGTCAGGCTAGATGATCATATTGGTCCCTTCTGACCTATGAGTCTATGAGTCTATGAGAAGGGAGAAGGACCTCGATATTTCCCATGCAAGCTGCATTTTTGAGATGGCCATAGATGATGCTTGTAGATTGTTTCTACCATTCCTCATCTGAAGTTGCTCAGCTCCTTGTGCGGAGCCAGCCTGTGCCCGACCTGGCCAAAGTCTCTCTCCACTGCCAGACTATGAGTCTTGATCCTGCTCTGGGTTTTGGGAAGGGACACCAGTCCCAGCAGGGGCTCCGGACAAGACTCCAGTGTGCGAAGAGACAGATTGGATTCTATTTGATCTTTTATTCTACTGATCTGCACGGATCAGTCAGGTGCACTCAGAAGGTTGGTCAGGGCTTTTAGAAGTCTGCTATCTCCATGTAACAAGAGAGACCTTCTTACCTGCTATGGGTGTGTTTGGGGAACATGAAGTCGAGGGCCCAGTAGTGCTGGCTACAATCAATTAAAGAGCAGACTGGCACCATGAAAGCTGCCTGCACAGCTCTACTGATGCTCCTCATCTCGGATCTGAAACTCCCCCTGCTGTTCCAGGCCTGAGCCCCCACACAGCTCTTCCGACACACCTCAGTCCTGATCTGTAGCACCGCCTGCTTTTCCAGTCCCGGGCCTGACAAAGTACAGCCTGCTACTGAGTTGAATTTCATGGTAATTTGGCAATATGGATAAACGTTCCCTGGGGGGTAGGCTGAGGCAACTAAATTCATTTGCACATGTGATCTCAGTGGATTTGACTCCCACTTTCCAGAACTGAGCAGTGACTATTAACCCACTGGACCCCCTGAGCCCTTGCAGCAATTCTGCTCCTGATAAACAACAGAACAGGAACATCACAAAATACTCTGCAGTGTATTCAGATATTTACCAAATGGCACTGGTGGAAATATGCCTACTGTTAAATAGCACAGGATCACAGGCATGGCCATTCTCGGTTGGATTTGAAAGAACGTACTGCACGCTGCCAGCATGAAGACTTGAGGTGACCACATCTGCTATCACAGGCAGCCATTTCTCAGGCGCTCAGGATCTGTGAGTAGCTGATCTCAATTGTATAGATGCTAAATAAATATTAGTAAGTCTCTAAATTCACTCTAAAGGGAAAGAGAGAGGGAGAGGGGCTGTTTGAGTGTGTGTGTATTTGTAGTAAACAACTGAAAACAAAAATAAAATCCCTGAAAATTCAGAGCCCACAAGAATAAAAGGTGGGAGAAACATATAAACGCCAGTATGAGGTGGTGGGGAGGAAGGGTCTGTATATTGATATTTGGAATAGGCTCTTTGAAATGGAAGATAATGACACTGAAAAATTATTCTAAGCTTTACATAGGCATAAATGACCAAACTGCCTCCTGAATTACATTATCCAGAAAGAACTTAATAGCATGTTATTATCGCTTCTCCTCACTGACAGGATTTCGGCACTGAAAAGACAAACAAGAAGCGCATTCATAATCATAATTGTATTCACCTCTACAAAGCGCCGACCACTGCTAATTTCAGGTGAGTGCTTCAGTGTGTGTGTGAGAGAAAGAAAGAGAGAGAAAGCACGCTCAACAATGCTAATTTAACTTGGCTGCTTGGTAATTGTCTCTGCAGTTCACTGTCACCATCTGAGGACAGGCTGGGTGGTCCTGGGGAACCAGGTAGGATGGGGGGGCCAAATGACTGGTGGCACCAGGGAAAGTTTCTTGGAATAAGTTGGAAGTTCTCAGCTGCCAGGTGACCGTTCACTTTATCTAAATGGAGCCAGACCAGTGGGAATGGATAGTGCTCATTAGCCATCAGCATAGGGCCTTGTACAATTGCTCATATTTGTTCAATTAATGAGCGGCTCAGCAGACAACATTTTCTGCTGTCCCACATGGGACACATTTGCTCCACTCCAGAGCAGGTTCATTTATCATCTTTTCTTGATAAAAAAAACCCAGGGTCCCTAACAATCACTTATTGTTCTCAGAGCTGCTTGCCAAAACACCAGTCAGGTCTAGAGAGGAAACATTTGCCTCAGTTTCCTACAACAGTTCATGGCAATGGAGAGGGGGGATGTTGAGGATTCTGGGGGGACATCCTGGCCCAGTTTTTCTGGGATATTCCCAAACTTTGTCATTCTTTTCATTTTTTTGTGAATGTTTCATGCTGGTACAGGGTGTCAGAGACACAGCCCTGGAGATGGACAGACATCCATCCTATGGACACACACAGAGCAAGGACAGATTGAGCAGCAGCATCTCCAAATTCACACACACAGAGGCACGCATGCACTACCCTGAGCTAGTGCACAAATTTGGGAGCCAGAAGGCAGCTGGATTATCTATGCCTTTGAATAACCAATACACCTTGGCCCTCACTGAAAGGAGCTTCTTCTAAATATGAGTGGAGAGTTCATTCTCCATTGCCCACTCAGTCCTCGACCTTTCTGCTGAGACAGCCAGAGGAGGACCATTTTATGCCAGTGGCGCTGATAATTTTTGTGATGTGGATGCTTGTCTCCCTGAGATTTGGACTGAGATGAGGATGGTCTAAATTTTGAGGAGACTGTTGTGGGTTTCCACTCACCGCAAAAGCACCACCTGCTGACCAGGTATGGCATAGTAGCTTTCTTCCCAAATGCCATTCCCAGCTGATGGCCAACACCACTGTGGTGGTCTCTCTTCCCATAGTTCACAGTTCCTCCTCTTTGCAACTTAGCCTTTCAGATAGGTCACTATATGATCTCCCCTTCCAGGATATCAAAGTCTCACCAGAGCAGCTGTCTAGATGGTGCCTCCAACAGTACTGCGCCACTTCCCAATGGTTGGTAGGGGAACCCAGGCCCTCCTGCTACACTGGCTTCCAGCCCAGGGACCCTATAGCCAGCCAGCAGCCAAGATCTGCAGTCTCCCACCTTGCTGCTGTTTCCGTGGGCCTCCTCCTTCCTCAGGCTTTTTGTCTTCATAGTTCCTCTGGGATTGACCCTTCCTCTAGGGCTAGACTCCCAGGGCTTTTCCCGCCCCTCCCACTAAGTGACTGTAAACTCTCCCCTTACCACCCTCTGGTGCTATAAATTTCCCCTCTTTACATTCCTTACCCAGCTTCCCTGCCAGCTGGGCCTCATCAGTAATTTATACTTCCCTGGGCCTGTCACCAAGTGCAACTGGAAAGGCTAAATTGGCCTCTTCTGGGCCACCTTAACCCCTTCAGGGACCCATAAAGCATTCCTCAGAATTACTTGGGCTTGACACAATGTCATTGCCATAGCATTGTGCAGTGATGAGACAACACGATGCAGGAGTTTGTCCTGGGTCACTAAGAAAATATTTTACCAATGTGACAGACCAATACCAGTCCATTTCACCTCCCAATAAGCGCCCCTACTCCTCCTTAGACTGCCCCCTAATGGTGGGGTATCTGAGCAGCTGAATATGCCATGGTGATTTAGATTGTGGAGGCTGATCTGTTAGAGAGAGATGCAGAGAACCATGCTGCAGTCTTTGTTTATCAGCCTCTGCAGCTGCTCTACAATTTATTTGTAAGGAACCATCTGGGACATATAACATGACCTAGTGTTGTGAGGTCCTTGGGCAGAAGACCAGTCTTGCTACGGTGCCTGCATAATGAGGCTGAGTTAAAACCCGAGTGGCAGCCTTTACTCAGCATTCCAGTGCTTGAGTGTGATTTATGTCTCATGTTTAACAATATTTCATTGGATGCTTGCGTTTCAGATTCTGTAGCCTCTTAACTGCTTGAAGGGGGTAAATGCCAACCATAATACGCAGCAACTGTGATCTTCCATCTGCTTTGCACACATATAATAATAAACTCACACATCATCCAGGGTAGGTCGCTATGGTAAAAAATTATTATCCACCTTTTACAGACTGTGAAACTGAGGAATTGAGGTTGAGGGACTTGCCTAAGGCAATACCAATTGTTGGTGGCAGGCCCAGATTAGACTTTAGAAATTCCTGGCTCTGTCTGATGTCTAGTTGACTTCAACAGAGGAAGAGGAACTGGGAAGCCTGGGCATAGGGGCTGGGGGGTGGATGGAAAGTTCACCAGGGGCTCTTATTAGCAGCAATGAGAGGAAACCGAACAAAGCTGACTGCAGACTGAACGCCAGGAATATTCTTCCTAACAGTGGGTCAGTGGAATAGTCTTATCATGAAAGTGGTGCAAGTCCCTTTGCATGAATCATGTAAACTGGACAGGGCATAGGCCAGGAGAATACACTGTGGGGAACAAAGCTACAAGGCAGAGGCTTGGCGTGGATGACCTAAAATCATCTTGCCTTTCCCTAATTCATATTACTCTGTACTTATTAATGCTCATCATGAGAGACCAGAATTGAAAAACAGTAAGTTAAGCAACATACCATTTCTTCAGAGTAAAATTCTACTCCTGTAATAGTGAGCGTTAACACCTTGTGAAAAGCTAGCCATGACAAGATGCTTTCAATGGACTTCCCCCACTCAAGGCTCAACTAAAACAGGCTACTGCCCCCCTCAACAGGCCCATATGGCTGACTGCAGTGTATTTTCGATATGTGGATACACTAACTAAAATCCCCAGCCTGTTGCCTTGTTACTGTCCTACTCAGGGTTCTGTTTGTCCTGATGAGGGATGACAATTTCCCTATGGATTTTCCACTGAGGGTGGCAATGTCAGTGGGATCTTTCTACTTCAATTCTGTTGATTTATCTGACACCCATAGGAGGCAGCAAAGTGAAAGGGGTTCCAGCACAGAACGGATGCAGAAGAGGCAGCCACATACTTGCTGTGACCGACCGCGCTGTGAAATATGTGTCTTGTATTGCTAAACGCTGGGTATTTCTTTCAGCCTTATCAGCGTGATGGATAGTTTAGGCACACTGAAGGACAAGATAGTAATAACAATGGCCATGATTACTATTTTTCATATTTCCTTTAAGAGCAATATTATATTATGAGGCTCCTTGCGCTTCGCTTTATTTATTAGCCACCATTTAGCAATCTCTTCCATCTTCGTTTTATTAAAGTTAGAGGCACTATTAAGGAGTCAGCTGACAGGAGGCTCGCGGCTTCCTAGGGCTGAGTGCCTCGCAGCAGACAGCTCCGATGGGCAGCCATCCTCCCAGTAAACCCATTTCTTTCTTTCTTTCAGTTGATGTTGAGCTTGAAACTCCAGGCACATAAGCAAGCAATATTTAAAATGTGTTTCACAAATAAATCTGCCCTACCACACTGGGCCTGATTCTCTTTTGCCACTTTACACTGCTCTGGCAGTATAATGGAGCCTTATAGTGAGTGTGAGTGTAATTTATGGCCGCGTCAAGGCCCTTACACACTGCCGTGGTGTAGAGGAGGAGGAGAAGTTACTCACCTTGTGCAGTAGCGATGGTTCTTAGAGAGCGTGTCCCGATGGGAGCTCCACTGTAGGTATGTCTGTGTCCCTGCGCTGCTGATCAGAGAATGGTAGCAGTGTCCGTGAGGCCCACACATTCACTCTCTCCCCTCATGCTGCGCCATGAGGCTAGTCAGTACACGTGGGTTAACCGTCCTCAGTTCCTTCTCTAGCACAGAGTCATAAATCAGAACTCCAAAGTACAGGGGAGGAGGGTGGGTTGCGCAGCACTGTAGGCTGGTGGATCCGTCCAGACGGGGTGTCGCAGCCCTTCCTCGGGCCCAGGCTCCGCAGAAGGCCACACCTCCTTACTACAAGGGGAAAGTTAGCGGGTTCAGTCACTGCTCAAGCTTGCGCCTGGGTCCCCCCAGGCAGGGCGCGGCTGGCAAGGGAGTCTGTCAGGCCCTTAGTCCTGTAGTCTCCAGCCTCTGTGGCTGTGGGGCCAGAGGAGACAAACACTCCCAGGGGTGGCTAGGAAAGGGGGGAGGGAGACGCAGGCCCACCTGACTCCACTGTGTCCCAGCCCAGGGCCCTACCAGTGGCTGAGGTTCTGGCACTGGGTCAGCGGGGCTCCAGCCACGACACGCTGATACTGGTGCCAGTGCAAGCTCAGCCAGGCTGTAGTCAGCTGGCGCTGGGCTACCTCCTCCTGCCCTGAACCTGGCTACCTAGAGCCACCGTCTTCCTCAGCTTCCCCAGGATAGGTGGCTAGCAGGAGTCCCAAGTGATGGGCAGCTCCTCTAGGTCATGCCTGGCCTCAGGGGGTCCTTCCCAGGCAGCAGCCTCCGGTAGCCCTTCCCAGTTGCTAGGGCCCGGCAGCCCTGGTAGGCCCTTGAGGCTCCGGTCAGTGGAGGAGTCACGCTGCCCAGCCACTGGGCCTGGGTCAGGCTCAAAACACAGCCATGGGGAAGAAGCATCCATCTCTGACAGCCCCTTCTCCCTGACTGAACTGCTAGGCTGGCCTTTTGTAATTCCCCTTCCCATACTGTCCCCGCCCCTCTGCTCCCGGGATCTGAGGCCCGCAGTTCCCCAATCCGTCCAGCAGGGGCATCGCAGTCCTTCCTCGGGCTCAGGCTCCGCAGAAGGCCACAGCACCCATAGGGACACACATCTCAAAGAACCATTGTTACTGCACAAGGTGAGTAACGTCTTCTTCTTCAAGTAGTGTCCCTATCGGTGCTCCATTGTAGGTGACTCCCAAGCAGTATCCCTTGTGGAGGGTGGGACTTTGGAGTCAGGTCAGTCACAGATGACAGCATGGAGCCAAAGATGGTATCAGAAGCAGCGTGCAGAGTGATCATACAGTACATGAACATGTGGACTGATACCCATGTTGCTGCTGTGTGCATCTCTGAGATAGGGACATCTTTAAAGAAGGCGACAGATGAGGAGACTGATTTTGTGGAGGCTCAGGTGCGTTGCCATTAAAAAGACTGAATTACTCCCTAGACCACACAAATGAAAACCCTTCCTATGCTACAATGTCTATAGCCTGAGTAGATAGACAAGCTTTGCAGCAGGCCCTGATGGTCAACCAATGTGGGTTCTTGCAGACCAGTTTAGGAGGGAAGTTAGTTCAGACAAACATTGTTAAGTACTCTGAGCCTGGGTGTCCCAAATTATCTGAATGGCCAGCGAAGAACACAAGGAGAGACGACCTCCAAGACACACAGAAGCCAACCCATAAGGATGTTATCATTTGAAACCATCGTCTTGAATTGCACCTGGCCTCTAACTGGAAATCAATGCTGTCTGGAGAAGAGGGATCATACATTCAGTGGGTGAAGCATGGTTAAGTAAGTGAGCAATCATAATTTGCACTAGCTGCAACTTCCAAGTAGTCTTCAAGTGTAGCCCCAAGTGGAGTGTTTTACAATGATCCCTAAAGGGAACGTAGGCTTGGCTCATTGTGGCAAGGTCCAGAGCTAAGATAATTAGTTGCTACCTTCTGGCCAGGTACAGATGAGAAAAAAGCTCTCTCAGTTAGCTGCAGTTCATGATGTGACATTTACAGAACACCTTTGGCCACAGAAAATCCCAGAGCCCAGTCTCTTCTGGGCCTGATTCTCATTATACTGAGGTCATTTAACACCACTCTGGCACTGTAAAGAGGCCTTAAATGGCATATAAATATAATTTACTCCTGTGTTAAGACCTCATTTACAGAGGCAGAGCAGCATAAAGCAGCATGAGTATAAATGACAAGGCTACTGTGCATATAGCAGGATCTCTCTCACCCACTAGCAAAATAGGCAGTCAGCTCTGGGATGGAATACAGTACCTGTTCCAACCCGGCATGTGACACAAGGATTTAGGAGTGGAAGTGAAAGCGAGTATTATATCCAAATAAAGTTGCAGCAGTAGTTAGCCAGACTAGTATATGGTCAGATACCTAGGCCAACCATCCTAGTTCTGCAAATGAACTCAATGGAAGCCAGACTATAAACAGTGGCCCAGAGCAGCATTCCAAACAGAGATGAGCCCTGCACAGTAAAGCAGCTTTGTATCTGAGTGCAAACATTGTCATAAGTGAGAGCAAGTTTGGGAAGCTGAGCAGCATGGGACTGGAAACCAGGAACAACTTAGCTCTCTAACCAGGGCTTTGACTCACTGGATACCCTTGGACAAGTCATTTCAAACTAGATCCTCACAGGTAGTTAGGTGTCTACATCCCAAAGAGAGTTAATGTTTAACTACCTTTGAAGAGCTGGACCATCACCTCTCTGTGCTTCAGTTTCCCTATCTGCAAAATGGTGACAGTGACACTTTGCAGTGGGGGAGTAGTGAGACTTAATTCAATAATATTTGTATGGTGCTTGGAAAGGGCCAAGCGTGGTTATTTTCTCAGGCACAGCATGTTTATTTGGGGCATAGTACCTTTAAGTGTAAAGCATGCATCGTATGAAAGACTTCTCTCTGCAAAGAAAACAGAAATGTATAATTAATTTGTACATAGCCAAAGGTGTGATAGATACTTCACAGACTGGAAAAATATCAAGAGATCCCCCTTGTATCTTCCTGGATGTCTGAAGTAAGGAGAGAGTGGTATGAATGATGCCCTGTAGGGGGTGCTGTTAAGAGCTGTCTATTTAAATGAAGTGCCTTGTGTGGGATTCTACCTTGGAACTGCAATGCTCGCCTCAGTGAAGTGGAATCTGATGAGATGGGCACACAGCTCGGAGGAGCCCAACACAACAAGTTGTGACAAACAGCCGTGCAGAGTATGTCTCACGCCTACTTGTACATCTGCATATGACCCACTTAATCACCTTCCATTAAAGAGAGCAGCTCAAGAGACGAGCCCAGCATTGATAGCAGACACACTGCATGCGAGTGGGTTATCATTATCGTATGCACGCCTTCCCACTATCACCAACACACACACACGAGGAGCAAGCTGGAGAAAGGCAGTCTCCTTGACCTTGATTATACATGGCCTGGCAGATGAGCTGTGCATCCCAGCAGCATCAGGATTACCTCAGTCCTGGGAGATTTTTTTGTTTCAGAGGAGCTGGGAAGCCGAGTCAGACATGGTTCTTCTTCGCTGCTCCTCTAGATTGTGTAACCAGGTCACTCTGTGTTTGACAGCTCATCATTCTGAGTAGAGTGGCAGCTGCTGCTGACTGGTTAAAAAAAAATGGAAAGACCTATGCATACTCGCAGAGGAGTGGGGATGGGAGAGCAGCCACATGAAAGCTCCAGGAAAACACAGCAAAGAGGCTTTGAAACTCCTGAGCGGCAAAGAGCCTCAGAAAATAACACGCAAAGCCACAGCTATGGTCAGAAGGCATGTTAGCTATGAGGGCAAACCTTTTCATGGTGCCAGGGCTGTCGGCTTGTCTGATACAATATCTAGGTTTGCCTCTTTCATAGCCAGACAAAGAGCAGGCAGATAAATCCAGAGGCGGAAATGTTTTAACATGTGTAAATCAATTTAGCGGCACACTGGCTGTTTGGTATTTACTCCTCGGAAGGGTTGTTCTTTTCCAGCGCTGCCCTGCCTCTCCCTCCCCGTGGCCCCCTGTTGGAAAATTAATATCAGCCAAAGCGTCGAGCCTGCGAGTCTTCGTGCTGCTTTTCAAATAGATTTTGCTTCATGTTTGGAATGTCAATAAAGTTATTATTGGTTCGGACAGTACAACATTGCAGCAAATCAGCCAAAGATAATTCTCCTCGCTGCGGACAGGGGCAGAATGGTAATTACCACCTTGAGCGGCTAATGCAAAAGGATTAGGGATTAGATGGAGCAAAAAGCAGTTGGCCCTTTCAGGTTTACTGCATCCAGCACAATGCAATACAATTCATGTGGATGAGCTGCAGCACCCTGTATACAAAGGAGTACAGAAGGGAAGATGTCCTGTAAATCATCACCACTGAATTGTTTCCCAGTAGTCACTGGGGTAGCGCAGGGGAATGGCAGTGAAATGATGGTGTCTAGTTCATTCCTTTGAGTCCAGATGAGGTCACTGACGACTGATTTTATTACCTGCTCAATTATTTGTGTGAGATAAGTGGTAGATTCTCATAAGAATGGCCATACTGGATCAGACCTATGGTCCATCTAGCCCAGTATCCTGTCTCTGACAGTGACCAGTGTCAGGTGCTTCAGAGGGAATAAACAGAACAGGATAAGTTTAAGCGATCCATCCACTGCCATCCAGTCCCAGCTTCTGGCAGTTGGAGGTTTAGGGAAACCCAGAGCATGGGGTTGCATCCCTGACCATCTTGGCTAATAGCCATTCATAGGTCTAGCCTCCATGAATTTATCTAATTCTTTTTTGAATCCTGTTATACCTATGGCCTTCACAACTTCCCATGGCAACAAAGTCCACAAGTTGACTGTGCGCTGTGTGAAGAAGTACTTTCTTTTGTTTGTTTAAAACCGGCTGCCTGTTAATTTCATTGGGTGATCCCTACTTTGCATGTTATATGAAGGGGTAAATAACATTTCCCTATTCACTTTCTCCATACCATTTATGATTTTATAGACCTCTATCATATTCCCCTTTAGTCGTCTCTTTTCCAGGATGAACAATCCCTGACTTTTTAATCTCTCCTCATATGGAAACTGTTCTATACCCCTAATCTTTTTCATTGCCCTTCTTTGCACCATACCCAATTCTAATATATCTTTTACAAGATGGGGTAACCAAAACTGCATGCAGTACTCAAAGTGTGAGCACACCATGAATTTATATAGTGGCATTTGAACATTTTCTGTTTTATTATCTATCCCTTTCCTAATGGTTCCTAACATTGTTTGCTTTTTTGACTGCAGCTGTACATTGAGTGGATATTTTCAAGGAACACGACTCCAAGTTCTCTTTCTTGAGTGGTAACAGCTAATTTAGATCCCATCATTTTGTCTGTATAGTTGGGGTTATGTTTTCCAATGTGCATTACCTTGTATTTACCTTGAATTTCATCTGTCATCTTGTCGCATAGTTTTGTGAGATCCCTTTATAACTCTTCAGAGTCAGCTTTGGTCTTAACTATCTTGAATAATTTTGTATCATCTGCAAATTTTGCCACTTCACTGTTCACCCCCTTTTCAGATCATTTATAAATATATTGAACACCATTGGTCCCAGTACAAATTCTTAGGGGGCCCCGCTAGTTACCTCTCTCCATTCTGAAAACTGAAAATTCATACCCTTTGTTTCCTATTGTTTAACCAATTAATGATTCATGAGAGGACCTTCCCTCTCATCCCAGGACTGCTTACTTTGCTTAAGAGCCTTTGGTGTGGGTCCTGGTCAAAGGCTTTCTGAAAGGCCAAGTACACTATAGCCACTGGATCTCCCTTGTCCACATGCTTGTTGACAGCCTCAAATAATCCTAATAGATTGGTGAGGCAAAATTTCCATTTGCAAAAGCTGTGTTGTCTCTTCCCCAACATATCATGCTCGTGTGTGTGTCTAGTTTCAGCCAATTTGCCTGATACTGAAGTTAGGCTTACTGGCCTGTAATTGCCAGGATCACCTCTGAAGCTTTTTTTAAAAAAATCAGAGTTACATTAGCTATCCTCCAGGGATTTAGTTCAGAGATAGATTTAAGCCATAGGTCACATACCACAGTTAGTAGTTCTGCAACTTCGTATCTGAGTTCCTTCAGAACTCGGGTGAAGATCTGGTCCTGGTGATTTATTACTGTTAAATTTATTAATTTGTTCCAAAACTTCCTCTATTGAGGAAGTAGGGAGAAGGAGGTGTTAGTGCCGTTATATACGGCGCTGGTGAG
>ML675611.1:38065661-38079477 GCA_007922155.1 Mesoclemmys tuberculata
ATATTGGTCCCTTCTGACCTATGAGTCTATGAGTCTATGAGACACCTCAGTCTGCGACAGTTCCTCTGATTTGTCACCTAAAAAGAATATGTGAGGATCATCTCCATGTCCTCTGCAGTGAAGACTGATGTAAAGAATTCATTCAGCTTCTCCGCCATGGCCCTGTCTTCCTGGAGTGCTCCTTTAGTCCCTCCATCATCCAGTAGCTCCGCTGACTGTTTGGAAGGTTTGGCTTCTGATACCCTTTTTAAAAAATTCTGCTTTTAATTTTTTGTCTCCTTAGCTAGTTGCTCTTCAAATGCTTTTTTTGACTTGCCTTTTACACTTCACTGGCCAGAGGTTACGCTCCTTTCTATTTTGCACAGTTGGATGTTGATAAATGCAAAATAATGCACATTGGAAAACACAATCCCAACTATACATATAAAATGACGGGGTCTGAATTAGCTTTTACTACTCAAGAAAAAGATCTTGGAGGCATTGAGGATAGTTCTCTGAAAACATCCAATCAGTATGTGGCAGCAGTCAAAAAAGCTAACAGAATGTTGAGACTCATTAGGAAAGGGATAGATAATAAGACAGAAAATATTGTTTTGCCTCTTTATAAATCCATGGTAAGCCCACATCTTGAATACTGCATGCAGATCTGGTCGCCCCATCTCAAAAAAGATACATTGGAATTGGGAAAGGTGCAGAAAAGGGCAATTAAAATGATTAGGGGTATGGAAAAGTTTCCTTATGAGGAGAGATTAATAAGACTGGGACTCTTCAGCTTGGAAAAGAGACGACTAAGGGCGGATATGATAGCAGTCTATAAAATCATGATTGGTGGGGAGAGAGTAAATAAGGCAGTGTTACTTACTCCTTCTCATAACACAAAAACTAGTGGTCATCAAATGAAATTAATCGAAGTACAGCCTTTTCCAGGAAGGCTGGCTGGGGACTCCTGTTTTGAGAAAGTGACCATTTGCAGTACAGCCCAGCTCTAGGAAGGGGACGGGGGACCCTGAACAGGGGCAAGATAGCTGAGTAGGACTCTTCTGTGGACCAAGATGGGGGTGACTGAGACAACTAAGAAAGCACGTTACTTATTACAGAAAGACATGGTCAGGTGCCATGATGAGCGCATCTGTTTTGAAGCAATCTAGTTGGAGTAAATGACTGGAGGGGGGATGCTGAGTGCAGTGAACCTGCAGGGCCACAAGGTGGTGTGCTGAAAGGCAGCTCCCCATGACAAAACCCCCTTCTGAACTGTTCTGAAGCACTAACATCCAGGATAATGCCAGGCTTGGGATACAATTGCAAGCATTGCCTGAAGGTGCTGACAGTACATCTCAGAGCTTGCAGAAAGGCAGCGTGAGGGATTTTGCAGGGTTCCTGTGCTCCTAAAGCAGTAGTGCCCTGAGGCTACGCCTGCGGGAATCATGGGCACGCTGGGCTCTTTGGTGTGGGTCTGAGAACATCAGCACTGCTGCCCCGTTTGCGATAGCTAAAGCCAGGCTATCGTCCACACTTGCAGCCCTCTACTGGTGGCTGGGGACATTGCCAGGTCTAACTGCTCAGTCCCTGGCCTCTGCCTGCTCTTACTTCCCCATCACCACCCTGGGGTAGGTCAGGATGCTGCAGGCTCTGGAACCCCTCCCCTGCCCCCCTTTAGACACGGCACCCCCTAGTATATCTGGGTGGTTCATAGGGCTGGACACAGCATTTACCACAGCTTGAAGTTGTGGCTCCTGACTCACAGGGCTGCCACCGGTGTGGTACGTCCAGCAGGGCAAAGTCATCCCATCAATACAGAGCATGGCTCGCCCCTGCAGCTTCACTGCCATTTGTGTGCATAACGACGTTGCCTTTTGCAATGAGGACAATTGGCTTCCCCTCCATCGCTCCATGCAAACGTTCACCTGGCCAACAACTGGTCCTAGGGCTGGGCAGGAGTGACTGCACTTGGTGTCCCTAGGTCAGCCCCCAGCTGGTGGGCTGAGCCAGGACAGGGCCCCTTTCAGGTTTGCAGCAGCCATACACAGCAAGGCACCGAGGAGGGAGGGTGCCGTGGGGCCCGAAGGAGCAGGAAGTGGCTGCCCCAGTGGGAGCTCTGCTCTGGGCTCCCTTTGCTTTCACTCTCCCTGCTGCAGTCACACCATGGAGAACGAGGGGAACCCAGACAGTGCATCTGCTCCTCACTCCACTTTGGCCCAGATCAGAACTCATTTCCCACTTGCCTCCTGGAGCCCTGCCCACCACCCCTTCCAGAGCTGGAGAAGGTGCAGGTGCAGCAGAAAAGCCCTCCCAAGAGATGGGAAGTGTGTGTGTGGGGGGGAGGACTATTGCTTAGGGGAAGTCGTGAAATGATTTGATGACAAGGGCTGTTGATGGGAGAGGGGTGAGATGATGATACTGGAGGGGGTTGAATTGAGCATGGTGCCGGAGCAGTTATGTTACAGGGAGCACTTGGTTAAAACCTGGTTAAATGCTCTCTCAGTAACTGTTTTTCTTCCTTCTTGGCTGCTCTGTGCTATTTCAGCTGCACATGGGATTCTGTTTCACCTCATGTCCTGTACTGTCAGGCTGTGTTGTGGAGTTGTTAAACAGCTGCCTCACTCCACCCCAGAAGGTGGCTGGATTTCAGTGTGGATTAAATGATTCCTGTCTCTACAGCATGCAGTTTGTAAAGAGCTTTGATAATTATTAGGACGGGAGGTAGGTCCTACAGAAATACACGGCAGCATTTAATATCATAGGAGGTGAGGCAGACCCATCGAAGCTGTACTGCTCCTGTCTGGCTCCGGATCGAACTTCAACGCCCTCTTAAGCACCTCCATAAAGAAGCACTGGGCTCTGGAGTCCACTTCCAGGCATGGGTTAGTCCCTATGGCACGCAAGACCCTGGCCATGCTAACACAGTGCCTCTGGCTCTGGTTTGAGTTGTGCGGCCATACAGCCAGCAGAGGGAGCCAGGGCAGAAACAAGGAACTAAAGATCAAAAAGAAATTTCAGTTCCACTGAGACTTAACCCAAGAGGGAAAATGTTCACTTGTCAAACTGCAAGGAGGCTTGTAGACAGGAAAGTTTTTTCAGGGAGAAGAGGAGATCATTCCAGACCACAGGAAAGGGTGGCAGAGCTGCCACCATTCAATAGTCACAAACCAGGACAAGAGGCAACTCTGAAAACCATTTTTGCATGTTCAGTGGTGAGAGCTTTATGCAGAGACACAGATAGGAAAGGAAAGTCACAGGGCTGGGCTCTGAGCTTTTGATTCAGCCCCTCCTCTGGCAAAGCTCTCCTGAACTTTGAGGAGGAGGAGGAGTGAATGAAAACTAGGGTGCTCAGGCCCTGCCTTACAAACCTTGCTAAAAAGCAGATGTTCCCCCTATTCAAGTGATGGGTGGCCAATCGACAAAGCTCTGCGAAACAGAACTGGTTCTTTCCTTGCTCCAAGCTGTCAGTAACAATACCTAAAGGCTGCTGGTTTTCCTTGGCATTTATAGCAGGGGGCTGCCTTAGGCCTGCCATTAGCAGCTGAGAGGATGGATGCTGGGGTGGTACAGGCACAAGACTGGGTATAAGTAGAGCAAGGGGGGAAGGGAGTAGGGTGTCATCCCATCTTCCACTACAAATGTCAGCCATGCCTTTGGGGAAGTCAACACCACGTTGCAGAACTGTGCGCCCTCTGGAAAATTGGGAGAATGAAGATGACCTGTCCCACACAGGCGGAGCCTACACGTTACTGTGATGGGTGTGTTTAAAAGGGTTAGTGTGAAGGACGCTGCAGGAACTGCTAGGGTGGGGCATTCAATAGGCGACCATTACCACAGTTTTCAGTGGATGTCACTATATGATTTTCAGCTCCTTGCAAGGGAAGAGAGTAGGACAGGCCCCCAACTATTTCTTCAGAACCCAGCTGGTTTATCCAACAAGCTTTAATCACATAAGTAATTGCATGGACTTCCGTGAGACTATTTGCATGAACAAGGCTCTCTTGTAAGCGCTGCAGGATCGATCCCCAAGGGCTTCTACTGCTCCTTGTTGACTCAGGCTCCCATCATCAAAATGATCCCAGGATCTTCAGGAGAATTCAAGCAACAGTGAAACAGATGTTTCAAAGGTTTGGGCTGGGTGTGTCTCTGAACTGGGCTACAATTCTGGGGAAAGATTTGGCAGGGCTTCTTGCTTTACTTGGTTCTCCTTACACTAGTACAGAGAGCTCAGCTTCTTGTTCCTGCTCCACCCGTCATCACAGGAGGGAGGCAGAGAGTTGAGCCAGCTACACTTGGTTACCAGCTGACAAGCCAATGAGAAGAGGCAGGGGGCTTGGCCAGGGTGTGAGGGACGGGTAGAGATTTATATTGCAGGTGGTAGGAAACACACTATGGAAGAAAGAGAGAGACAGACAGGCACATACATCCCCTAAGATACATGAATTCATTTCAGCGTTTGCAATTTAACCTACCAGACATCGCAGCTAAACTCTTCTTTGTAGTAACCAGCCAGATGCACACACACAGGCCCACTTTGATATTCAGAGATACTTTCAGAATCACGGACACATTCACACCTACTCACAGGGCATGTTTCTGACTTGCATACATTCTTTCCCTTGCCTACAGTGACAGAAGTCCACGTGCACTATGTCACAGGCCGACAGTCACCAGCAGTCATACACACATTCCCTCGCATGTAAGGCTTTCAGACACACGCCAGCCAGGAAGCCACTCTCTTTCACAAGCAGCCCCTCCCCTGCCTTTTCTGTAACATGCTGACAAAAGCCTCACTCAGTCAAACCTGTTGATAGTGCAGACTGCTCAAACAGCCCCTCTGTACCCAGTGGGGGTCTCCTCTGGTGGAGATGGTCCACAGGGAGGCCTGAAGGGAACTGAGAGGTCCCTTCCTTCCCATGATCCCACGTATAGTTTGTTTCCCAGCATCACCGCTTCAGCCTACCCTGACATTGGGGTGAGGACCCCACAAGTGTGACCACACTGAGCCTCTGTCCATCACTGCTGTTTGCAGGAAGCTCCACAAGGAGCAGGAATGTGGGAGGAGAGCCTGACTGCATGGCAGAAGTGGGGCCTATGGTTCTGGGGCATCTGCCCGAGTTGTGGGCTTAGCAAGCAGGCAGGTTTCCGTTTGAGCCAGGAGCTGCACGATGTCACAAGCAGTTCTGAGAGGAACTGCTCCGTGGGTAATGCTACGGCAGTGCTGGCTCCACGCCCGTGACAAGCGGGGCTAGCTCTGCATGAATGTGTGGGGCAAGTGTGATGGGTCATCCAGGCAGAATAGCGCAGGCTCCCTCACCACCATCGGCACACACGGCTGACTCAGCAGCAGCTGACCCTGAGCTGGCCCACGTCCGTCAGACAGGAGGAGGGGGTGGATTTGGCTGGTACGGGACTAAGAGCACAGAATGACATGACGCACCCAGGGAAAGGGAAAAAATGGGGCTGGGGGGAAATGGGTGGGCACCTCTCTCCTCCCACAACAGGACTCTAATATGACACCCCTACTTTATTTTCTTGTGCGACAGTACAGTGCAAATACATCAGCAGCAACAAGATGTGCGTTTTCAGGTGAGACTCCACAGCACCTCCTCCCTGAGAATTTCAGAGAAGGGTTAGTAACATCACCTCCATATTGCATATGGGGAAATTGAGGAAGGAAAGCACTTGCCCAAAATAACACAGTTGACTCCATGGCAGAGCTGGGAACAGAATCCAGAAATGCTGGCTCCCAGGCCCTTGCTCTCCCCATTACTTCCCGTTCTCTTTCAGAGCTGGGAATGGTGCCCCGAAGTCCTGGCTCACAGTCTGCTGCTATAACCAGTAGATCACACTCCCCTTAGAGAAAATCCTGTAGATTTAACAGGAATTAAACAATTAGGATTCTGTACAAATGACTGAAAATCCTATTGAATTTGATAATGAATTATTTCCTCTCAAGAAGGTTTGAATTATCCAGGAGCATTTGAAGGCAGGGATGCATCTCTCTTAAATGTTATAGGATGGTTTAAAACAATAAGGGAAGGGGGTGGTCTAGGAAAAGGTTCTCATTTCCTATTCAAGTCTAATGGACGTTTCCATAATGATAATTCCCAGAGCTGGGAAAAGAGAGACTCCCAGGCCCCCTGCCCTGCCCACTAGATCATACTCCCATCTCTCTCACTGCTAGAATAGAACCCAGGAGTTCTAACTCCCAGAGCCCCTGCTCTTACCTCCCTCACTGCTATAGAGAAGCTTATGCCCTGACAGCCGAGGCCAGCACCACGTGTTACAAGAAAAGAGTCTTGATATCTTTTGTAGAGTACAGACAGAAATGATCAGGAAGGCAAGTGTGCTGCAGAGAACAGAGCGAGCAGTAATTGCCCAGGCTTCTCCCACCAGTTCCTGTCAGTATGGAGAATGGTCCATCCGGCTCAGGAAAGCAATGACCCAGTTCCCCAGCTGGGACCCCTTCAGCCACAGGAAGAGTTCATACAAGTTGATTTGCCACAGGCTCAGGGCTTCTAAGAGAGAGATCTGGGCCTTTCTGTACAGGGAGTCGGACTTGCTCCTCTGATACCTGGCAAGGGAGAGAAACAGTTGCATTAATCCCCCAGGACACAGGCCAGCAGCAGGGTAGCCGAACTTAGATCTTGAATACCAGGAGGCCTCCCCCTCTCAGGTGCCAGTCATCAGCCACGATCCCAATCTTAGCGTATCCCCAACGCTGAGGGATCCCAGTTGGCTGGTAGGTCAGAGTTCCTGGGTTAAATGTTCCCCAAGAGGGGAACTGTCCCTCCCAGTAAAAATGGGAGAGGAGAAAGGCTGCTTGAGTGTAAGGAGACTGAGATCAGGAGTTAGGAACTCCTGGGTTCTGTTTCCACAGCTGCTGACTTGCTCTATGGCCTTGGCCTTCCCTGTTCTGTGCCTCAATCTACCCATCTGGATATGGGGCCATAGCACCTCCCTTCCTCCCTCCCAGAATCATTATTCATTAGTGAGAGTGTCTGAAGTTGCAGAGGGTTAGCCACTCTTCTTCTTCTATCATTATTATCATCAATAACAATAGTTAATGATAAGCACTCAGCACACGGTTTGTATTTATGCAATCAGATCCCCAAACAAAACAAAATTCAATTGGTCCCATAGAGAACCATCACAGCTAACACCATTGCTCCAGAACCTGTCGCCTAAGGCTCTCAATGTGATTCAAAAGTCCTGGGGAATGTGGGGCACAGAGAAATTAAGCCGTTTGTCCTAAATCACACAATAGGCCAGTGCAGGGCCAGGAATAGAACGGGGTGGTCCTGACTCTCCCGCTCTTGTAAATATAGTACTGTGCCCCTCTCCAGAAACACAAGGTAATGGAGCCTCCCAATTCCCTCTTGAGGCAGAGACGTAACTGTTATTCCTATTGTACAGCTGAGGAAACTGAGGAGCAAGGAAATGAGGAGACCAGCCCCAATCAAAGAGCAAGTCGACATCAGAACCCAGGCGCTGCACCCCTAATCACAAAGCCAGGCTGCTTAGACAGGCAGCTGTGAATTTAGGTTCTTTTTCCATCATCCACTTCTAGTGGTGACATTAATCACATCCCGGTGGGATTCTGATCCCCAGAATCAAATATTGAACACAAAATCCCCAATGTTTCCAACTCCCTCCCTATTCCCAGGCCTGTCTGGCTCCTGTGGAGAGCCCCATCCCTATGGAAACCCTGGTGGGGGATGGGTTGGGGGAGAAAGAAAAAAGGGGGGGCCTTAACAGACATGCAAATGAGGGGAAAGGTTCAGGTCAGCTGGGGGAGTTTTAGAAGTTCCAGAGCTGCCATCTCTGCAGAATCTCACTAGGAGACAAGAGGCAGAAGGGTGCCCAGTGGGGGTCAGAGACGTAGGGACTCACGTGCAGACGGCTCTAATGCAGCAGCGAGACATGTTGAGGAAGGAGCTGGCACTGGCCCGTGTGTGTAGGGCTGACTCAATCCCCCTTAGCAAATCATTGGTCTTTAGCAGCAGCAGCATCTGGCGTGGGACATTGTTGAGGAGCTGGTTGATCTGAGGTAGGTAAGCAGCAGCGTTGGTCCGGATCTCCACGTCCTGAGCACCGCCAGAGCAGAGGAGAGAAGAGAATGGTTAGCAGAGCCCTGAGAGTCTACGTTCCTGCTGCTTTTGCAGGGCAGACACGGGGAAGCGACTGCTTTGCAGATTGCATCTGTGTTCCAGAAGCTAACGGGCACCAGCCTCCTCCTGCTGCCTCTCTGCAGAGGCCTGTCCACACAGGCAACGGGCAGAGCAAACAGAGCAGGTGGGGAGCCAAGTTCACCCACAACAGCCTAGACTGAGTCTGTCCTCACCGACTTTGCAATTCATTCCCATTTGCTGCCTTCAACTGACTTCCCAGCCTGAAGCTGGCTGCGGCCCCTCGATCAGCCAGAGGTTGTCTCTGCAGACACCCCCGAGTCACAGCGTGATATGGAGACTGCCCCAAGAGCCTTTCGGAGTCAAAGGCAGAACTCTCTCTCCTCTTGGACCGGGACTGTGTAATAGCTCAGCATGGCCCCTGCTGCCTTCAGCCTGACCGTCACCTCTGCAATGACATGCTGGAAACACTGACTGCAGCGGGAGAGTGCCACAGGCACCAAGCAGGACTTAACTGGGTGTCTGGGGGGGATTCCTCACACCCCCAAACATGTCAGATGGCCACCCAGCACAGGCATTTTACCATTCTACTCCAGCTAGGAGTTTATGTTTACAGGCTAAGCAATAACAAGGTACTGAATATTGCTGGCCAGGAATTTTGCAATGGACCTGTTTATTGTAGGACAATACCAATTGCTTGAAAACTAAATTCTTCATAGGAAACGGCCAGTTTCCACTGAACTTGAGTTGAGAAGGATGCTCACGTCTGGGATGGACTCTCTGGGCAGAGAACAGCCATACCCTGGGGCTCAGAGCGCTCACCTTGGAGGTAGGAGACCTGGGCTCCAGTCCGGGCTCCAAGACAGAAAGAGCAGAAACTTTAAGTTGGGTTTCCCACATCTCATGCAAGTGCCCTAGCCACTGGGCAATTGGCTGTTCTTCTCTATGGGGGCTTTTTTCACTAAATATCTTTGTCTCAATTCAAAACAGGAAAAAAGCTTGGAATTTTTTTTTTTTTGCAGTGCAGGAAAACTGTTTCCTGCCCAGTTCTAGTACTGAATAGATTGTGCCCAACGCCCGGTATGAGAGAAGGGATCCCAGTGTCCCTGAGAAAGCATGTAACATGGACGCTGATGCCAGCCCAAACACTCTGCCCAAGAGGAGACTGACCCTGAGAGTTACATGAGGAACATCCTGGGAAAGAGAGGCCATGTGATGAATCCTGGTGATCGCCTCCAGCCAGACTCTTTGGGGAGTTGTAAGCTACCAGAGATGGGCTCTCCCTTCAAAAACAAACCAACCCAGTCACAGGGATCAACCCAATCTGAATAGTCCCTCCTTGATAAAGCTGGGCGTGGACTGAGACAGCAGGGGGAGGCTAGAGGTTCATTGGGAGACCTGCAAGTGGAGGAGCCCAGGACTGGACTCACAGGGGGAGCTGCACATCAGGAATGCGGTGCATGGCTGAGCTGTTGGGGGAGAGCTTGCTCATTGCCTGCCTGCACTCTCCAGGCTCTTGCGAGAGCTGTCAGTCCTACTCAACAAGAAGCCCAATGAATCTAGGGCGGTGTGACGGATCATCTCATACACACGAGCTTTCCCTGCATCCTCCAATGGCTATGGCATGAACCAGAAAATCCAGAAAAAGGTCACTGGAGCGTTTGAAGGGATCAGAACTCAGCATGTCACATGCAGAATGCAGCAAAAACAGATTCTTACATAGAACCAGGGTTATGGTTGGAGGAGGAAGGGGAAAGGGACAATATAAAATAATTTCTCCTTCACAGTGGATGTGACTGGAGCTGTACATTTCTTCCATACTGGCTTTAAGTCCCTATATTATGCACTTAAAACCTGCAGAACCATAAGAAACCTATGGTTCAGTTAAGTCTGGTGTGCACCTCGACAAGATCAGACCAGTGGTGCATTTCATCCAGTACCCTATCATCTGCTGTTTATTTGTTCAGACAATGATCCATCTAATCTGGTGTCCTGTCTCTAACAGTGACCAATGCCAAATACTTCAGAAGGCAGCTTAATAACTTTCAATGCACCAAAATGTTTTACATTACCCCATAGAGTGAAATTCCTTCCTGACCCACCTTATGCCTTGAAGCAGAGGATCCTTTTCATTTTATCCCAACCACCAATACTGCAGAGAATATTCCCTTTTATACAAAATATCTACTACATTTTTTTTGTTTGTTATTCTTAAACTCATTGCCTCATTGATATCAAGTGGCAAGTAGTTCCATGGGTTAATCATATTGCAAAAAAACCAACAATCCTTCCTTTTAGGCTAAATGTTATGAGGTGGCAATCTGTAGGACTTGACACCTTGTGAGATGGCAGTTCCAGACACAGCAGAAATTCAAAGATCACAAAATTGTGTGTTTGAGATTATCACTGTTGTATTTTTAACCTTTGCTTCCAGGAAAAGCTGGGGATTTGAGCATGGGCCTGGTTATTCAGTGGGTTTCCTAGCAACAAGTTAAAATGGCAAGTGGAGTCTTGAACCTTGTAATGGGACAATGTTAGCCCTAGAGTCAGAATAGAAACGTGTGTTTTGGTGCATGGTGGGTGAGAAATTCCACCATGTTTTGGTGGAATGGGCACACATTTCACAGGATAAGTACTATTAATTTTCCCTTCCTCTGTAGGGCTTGGTGCCCCAGCAGGCTTACTACATTACCATTCTATCTGGGTGTGGATCCCACAGAGATCACAATGAAATAAGTCTGGTACATCTCAGTCTAGTGCTAAAACAGGGTATTTGTCCCCATCACAAAACAACCAAATTATGTCCTCAGAGCTGGTGTTTTCTGACAAGGACAGAGTCTGGAATAGCAGATGGTGCACAAGATAATGCCTCCGGTATGTCAGCAAATCTGGAGTAGCAGAGGGTGCTGCAAGACAGGATTTAGGAGCATCATCAGAGCTGTGTGTTGCATGGTACCTGCCTCCACAATATCTGGTTCTTGCTGCTGCTATTAACCTCTCAGTTTCACCCCAAAACCTAAAGAAAGAAGCTGCCTTCCCCTTAAACAGAAACTCACTTCTTGATGCTATAGGGGAGCTGTATGGTATTTGTGACCCACCAGAGCAAACCTTAACTCTGACCACAAACATCAAGCATCAACCCGCAAACAGCAATGAATTTCCACCACATAATTTCACATCAGCCAATTTTAACCCTTCCTTATGAATTCTTACCTACATAGTACAACTGCACAGGAACAGCTTACCAAGCAATTCAAAATCAGCTCATTCTGTCCTCTACCTCCTACCCCCTCACACTTTGCCACTACACTAACACAAGCTTCTTACACCCAAATTAAAAGAAGCCAGACGACACAACATGCTTCTCCCCACCTATTACTGCCTTAGCGCTGCCTGCTTACCTCTGCAACCAACATGGCTGCACATTTACCAGTTAGCGTGATGGAATGGGAGTTGAGTGTAGTGAACGGATGTAGATGAGTATAGAAGGATTCGTGACATGTGGACAGGAGGGAGAAGAAAAACTTAACTGATGATTTCCTAGATTTTGAGTGATTGGGTTGATGGGATTTGCACATAAACAACCATGACTTACCTTCCATACAAAACAATCTCTGTCATTTCCAAGGGGTTTTGATAAGCATGTATCAGTGCTGATTGTCATTCACATGACTAGCAATTAACAAGGATATGTATTATCCTCCCCCACTGAGCCCTGATGTCTCCTCTGCCCCTCACCCAGACATGCCCACTGCATAGCTGCACTCAGGAAAATCTTCCAAAAAGGGCAAATTTACAAAGGTTTCCCCTGCCAAAGCTGATAATTTATTTAACCAAGAAAATCTTACGGGAAATATAACTCAACCGTGATGAGTGTATGTGAGAGACTAGGAGACTAAATTCAGCCGTTAAAAGTGCACAGCAAAGGGATTCCAGGCTGCCTTTAGTTCAGCTCTCAAAGCAGCCTCTCAATAGGGCTGCTAGGGCAGCCATTAATGTTAATGTCAATTAACGAAGTGATTATAATGGAGAAAGATACCACAGGAACACGGGGCATAAACAGGACATACCTCACTGGCTGTGACTGGTGAGCGGTCGATGCCCCTGTTGACAGAGTCCCAAGACCTGGCAGTGAGCATACATGCAAAGAGTGGGTACAGGTCACCCGCCCCTAGCCGACGGCTGTACTTCTGCACCCTCTTCATATCAGCCTTGATCAGGGACTGCCAGAGCCGGCAATAGTCCAAGCGGAATTTCTGCGTCAGGACCTAGGAAACCCAAAGGAAACCAATCAACAGCACCAGGGCAGTAGGGGGAAAACCTGTCCCACCCAGCAGGCACTTTTAACCACCTCACTGTCTGATATTTCAAGCTGCCAAACATAAAATCTCATTAAAGGCAGGTAGGAGCTATAGGATAAATATACAAAGGGGATCTGCAAGCCTAGGGTGCCCTTAAGTTACCTGGACTATGACTGGCCACATGACATAGGAGCCTCTGACCTCTGTTCTAGCCTGAAACACACAGGCATGAGTGACACCTCCCCAAACACAGTGCATAGATCACCCTGCTGGCTCCCAGCACCCTCCATATTCACATACCTGGTACAGCCCATGGTCCAGCAGGATAATCTGGGCCTTGCCAGTGGCTGGGCACTTTCTCACAAGCACATTGCCCGGGTGTGGGTCACAGTGTACAAAGCCGTTCACGAAGATCATTTCACTGTACAGCTTCCCCAGATTGCGAGAGATCTGAAAAGCGACAGGAGGCAGGCATGGCAGGGGAGGGGGCTGTCAGCTACTCAAGGGAAGAACAACTACAGTCATATGCCAGGAACAGAGCAGTGAAGAGCCAGCCCCTGGCATGTACCCTGGGGTCTGAAGGCTGGGGCATTCAGAAATATGGGGGTGTCCATCCCAGGGCAAACCTGGAGGTGTTTGTGGGGATGGGGTGAAGTATTTGTCTACAGCAGAACTGGGAGGAATTGGCTGGAGCACAAAGGCTGGCATCATCTCGGTAGAAAGAGGGACATCCATTAACGGAGAGGAAACACACCGGGGCAGATGAGGAGGTACATGCTGGAACAGCCATGGGAGGTGTCTGACTGGGGCATCTGTTAGGACAGAACTGGGCATACAGGGGCAGACACAGGGGCAGCTATCCAAGGGAAGGAGCATCTGCCTGGGGACGGCTGGGGCAGAACCAGGGCGCACATCAGAGGCAGACAGGATGGCATCTGTCTGTCTGGGTGGGGTCCGTCTGGGGGAGACATAGCCTGTGGCTGGTTTCTATAAAGAGAACGTCCCTCCCAGTGTTGCTCGTCCCTTCCCCCACCCCGTCCTCAGTCCAGTGCTAATCTGATTTATGATGTCTGGGAAGATGAAGCGACAGCAAGAGGCTGTTTAAATCATCCTGTCATGGCCATGTCCCCTCCTCATGCTGTGGCCGCCTTATCGCAGGGTGATTTTATTACAGTTAAAAGCCTCCTTGGAGTAAGTAAACAGCCCCCAGCCCAGTGTCTCCCTAGGGTCGGAGGGGCACCAGGCCCCCCTATGCACTCATAAAACACCTCAGTAACACACGATCCAGACCCAACCTGCAGCTCCCTCTTCCCCATCCCCGAAGTTCCTAAGAGCCTCACAGCAGGGCACCAAACAGGCAATTAAAAGACAATCATTATAAATGATCCCTACCGCTCCTCCCCC
>ML675611.1:38079877-38098216 GCA_007922155.1 Mesoclemmys tuberculata
CATATTGGTCCCTTCTGACCTATGAGTCTATGAGTCTATGAGCTTGTGAAAGCTGGTGGGATCAAAGTACAACATGCTGTGGTGTGTTCAAAGGGCCAGCTAAGAACTGCACAAAGACCAGGGGAAGTCAGCCCAGAAGGTTCTTGTGAATCTGCTAATTCATGTAGATGACAGGAAAGAACCTACACTGGGTGTACAGACCAGTTGGAACACACCCAGCTTCGCCTCAGATTGTATCAGCTTTCCAGGTCAGGACAGCTGGGTTCAAATTCTGTCTTGCATCCAAAGTACATTGAATTTTACTGTCTCAGACTCAACTTTGTAGACGTTGGAGGCTTGGAATAGCAAGGATTACTGCAGGTCAGGATTGACGGGCATTGGAAAGCTGTGTGTGAGGGCCCAGGGCTGGAATGGCGGGGGGTATTGTAGGTCAGGGTCCAGGGCTCAAATTCCCACACCGGGGCTAATACATTACAGAGAGTGAGACAGAAAAAGAGCGTAAGTTAGAAGGGCAAGAGTTCCAGCCCAGTGACTGCTGCCTTCATGTCAATTCCCATCCCCATGGCCCAAAGCTTATGCCCTGCCTTTCCTTGCCACGCTTTGCCATGCCATGTGAGGACCTACAGCATGAGGAGACATTGCCAGTGGGATGGCAACTAGCTCCTGCTTGCAAGAGAACCCAAATGCTGGGAGAAGGCATGACGCAGCGGTGTCCCTTCACAGCAGCACAGCGTCCCACGGGAGCAGGCGGCCTGCTGGGACTCTGAGCACTTCAGGTCCAGCCGGTGAGCACTGGGAACAATTTAAATGTGTTCATCAGCATTAATCACAAGGCAGTGATGATAAAAGAGGCGCTACTTGTGCCCGCAGTGCAGAGAGGCCGCACATCTACCACGCAGCCCGCACGTTCACTGCACAACCCGCCTAGGGTGTCCTGCTGCTCAAGGCGAGGAAATCTCTCTGCTGGGAGGGCAGGGAAGTCTCTGAGTGTGTGTGTCTAGGGGGCAGGGGTGTGTGTGTGAGGGTCTCATCGTGTCTGTATCAGGAAAATGGGCTGTGTTCAAAATAGGTTAGCTAGCACATTTAACCTCACACTGGGTAAACACAAGGTACACAGTCGTTAGCCACTTTGCAATCATGGAAGCCTGTGGTGATGGACCCTGGAGGAGAGGAAAGTTATTAACTCTGGGACTCAGGGTCACTAATGCAGAGGGGAGAGCATTCCTTATGCAGTCACCAAAACCAGTCCCGACAGCACAGCGCCCCCAGTGCCACACTGTAGTACTGACGCCATACCACAGTACTGAGGTCAGCGCTCACTCAGATGGGACAGCATCTTCTACTGAGTCACACAACCATGCCCTATAGCACAGCGCCCCCTAGCACCATACGAAGGCATTAAGGTCAGTAGTGACAGACAGAGTGCCCCCTACTAGGTCAATCACCATTCACAGACATGCTACCATACCGACCACTCTGTGATGGAACGGAAAAGCTTTCAGGGACCTTCCCTCCCATCTGGTCATAAAGAAAGTAAGGGTGGCCGTGGTCCTGTCCACGATTCAGGTTGTGAACCCATGACAGAAAGGGATAGAAGGCTATGATTCCATCAGGAGATCCCCTTCCCTTCCTCCTGTCCCTATAGCACCCACTTTACCTTCTCCTGCCAGTGCGCCCCAAGCCACCAACGTGGCACATTTGAGCCTTTCCCTGGGCCTCCTTTAGAGAAGCATAAGCCTTTGCCCTGACAGAGTGTCCAGCTGGAGTGTGAGACCAGCTAAGCTGGCAGCTGCATAGCCTGTCACTCCTCTTCCTGCCCTGCAGACTCAGGGGCCAGACACCTGGAGCTCAGGCCATCCAGCTAGCTGCATGGAGGCCTTACTGAGCTAAGCACTAGAACTGGACTCTCCATGGGCTCTGGAACAAGTGGTAGAAGGGCGTATGTAATGTGTCTGAGTACAGCTCTGTGTGTGCATGGATGTGTGTCACTGGCAGCATGCTCTGTGTGCGAGCGTGTCAGTGTGTGTGTTCAATAATCATGTGCACGTGACTGTGGGTCTGTGTCTATTAAAGCTAGCAAATAATGCACACTACACTTCCAGTGAATGTGGCTGGAATTTCAAAGGGAACTCACTTGTTTGGCCACACTTGCCTCTTTTGTGCTCACTTTCCACCAGTGCCCCCATGACCAAGCTTTCCTTGCATGACCATTCACAGAAAGAGCGTGTCACAGTCTGCGCTGGGAGCGCTCATACATTCATCCAGCCAGGGAACACAAACAACATAGGATTTACCTGACCAATTACCATTAAGCAACACAGCTTGATTCTGGAATATTCATGATCAATTCACTGAATATAACTCTTTAAAAAAAAAAAAAAGAAAACTCTTGGAAAAATCAATTGAAAGAAGCTGCAATCTACCCTGTCAGATTCTTCAGCGCTGCTGGCTCTTCCTTCTCTCACAGGCTCAGATGTCCCTCCTTTATCACTGCTGACCATTATCCTTCCCACACTGACATGGCAGCCAGATAAACAACAGGGAATAAAATGAGATTCACCTTGGAATAATGCAGCTAAGAGATATGGGAAAAATAACCCCTGAAAACCAACTACTCACTGGGAGGGAGAAATCCAGAAAGTAGCAAGGCTGACAGAGTCCTACCATAGGGGTGATGGTGAACAACAAAACAAAGCAGATAGGAGGTTGCAGTGATCTATGGAAACACAGGACAATGCAAACACAGAGGTATGCATGGCACAGTAACTATGTAATGTCCCACTAGCCCCCAGCTCACTCCAGCTGTTGACAGACTGATCATGCAACCTGGTGCTCAGTCTTGTGACTGATATCTGGTTCCAGCACAAGATGCAAAAAGCAGGGATGAAAAGAACCTCAGCTCCAATCACCTACTGAACTGCCACTGCTTTTGGGTTTGGGGCCCTAATTAGCTCTGATTAACTACAAAATGGCCATGTAATGAATTTCTTCCCTCCCTGAAAGCTCTTAGCTGGATTTATGGTCATTTAATAACAGCAGAGCATCTCCTTCCAGCATCGTGAGGCTCCAGTCAGCACCAGGATCTTTAGACGTTGCTGTGATAGAAACAATAATAAAAATAATGTGGCCAGGCCTGGAATCCTGCATTTGTTTCTGGGCACCTCATTGACAGAAAGGTGTAGACACCCTGGAAGGAGGCCAGACAAGAGCAGTGTGAATGATTAGGAGGCAGGAGGGATACATTTAGGAGGAAAGGTCAAAAGAGCTAAAGATGTCTGGCTTGACTAAGGGCCACAACTGCAGTCTACAAACATCTGATGAGTGTGAATGCTGAGGAGGCAGAGGAGCTACTTGGTACAAGGGGTATAACTGGCCTTTGCCCTGTATCTTTCAAGAGGCATTTGTAGGGTGTGTTACAAATAAATCAGATTCAATCAGGTGTCCATGTTGCACTGGACCACCATGGCACAAGCAACCAAGGGGTATCGTAGCATCACCACAGCACAGCACGATGCCATCTCAGTGATACATGATCTCACTAGTACCGTGCTGTGCAAAGACCAGTTTCAACATGACCTTGCCACTTCACTTGGGAGAGGGGTGGGCCAGTGGGAAGAGTCTAGCAGAAGAGTTAAGCAGATGGGAGGTGGAGAAGGGGAGGGAATGGGGTCTCTGGAGCCTGCTGTGAAGTGCACTATGATGGAACAGGCTGCTGCAGGCTGAGATACATGCCAGACTGACTTTTACCTCCTTGGATTTGTTAAGTTTATGAACTTCTCTCAGCACATATGATATGGTAATAATGACCCTAGAACACATGAGAAACTTACAATGGCATTCCCAGGAGTCATGAGCAACCCTACAACAACAATGGCTGGGCACGATCCACCAGTCTCATGCAACCCTGCCGTAACAAGCCAGTGTGTCCAGCTGAGACTTCATCAGAAAACCACCCTACAACAACAAAACACTGTATAGCCCATCGTGAGTGAGTAATCCTGGAATGGCATACCATTGCACGCCCAGTCTGATGTTCACAAGAAGCCTGTCAATAATCAGTGTGTGCAGCTCTGAGTTTAAGCGTAATCCTGCATTAGCAAGCCAGCTTGCACAGGTGCATTGCTCACATGTATCCCTATAACAAACTAGCACAGAGCATCTGGGAAAAGTCATCAAGATCCATCCAGAGAACCACATTACGAACACTCTCCCTGTCTTGTGAACCAGTTGAAGAGTCACGCGAATGCTGGTTCTGACTGCATCCCTCCATGCTGCCGTGGCTTGAGGATGGATCCGGAAATGCTATAGTACAAGTGATGTGTGCATTGGTGAGCTGAACTCCCTGCCTGTCACAGAAGGACCACAGGGGGAGCTGGCCGATAGGGCAGCATACTTTCCTCTCTCTCCTCTATTTGTTCCTGTCTCTTTAGATCAGGAGCAGATACTAGCTGTTTGCCCTAATTCAGCTGTAATATTTGCTAATTATTTTAAGAGATGGCGACACTAACTTCTATTGATTTCATTAAAAGTAAAGGTCATCGTGCAGCTCATTTCTCAGGGCTCGATATTACCTCCTCGGGCCAAAAGAATAGCATCGATTTTGGAACCTTAATCGAAGGTTAATTGGATTTGTGAGTGTGTTGGTTTTCTGGTCATTTTTTAAAAAACCCTGCCATTGCAGAGACCCAGTTAAACTGGTGTGAAATTAAGAAAGGGCACAGGAGATGTAAGGCCCTGATTTGAAGCTGCTCCATATTGCTGCTCTGAAAAGATCCTCAATGAGGATTTGGAACGAGAGGCTGTAAATTTTGAGCTTTCCTCTCCAACACTGAGTTGTTAGAATTACAACACAGCATCTTTGTGTAGTACATTATCACTGCCCCGTGACACAATGTCACACTGACACAACGTTAAGATGTAGGGATGGTATTTAGGACTCCTAGGTTCTATTTCTTGCTCTGCCTTTGACTCTCTGTGTCGTCTTGAGAAAATCATTTCCCCACTCTGTGCCTCAGTTTCCCCATCAGTATAATGGGGAGCCACCTCCCTGAGGAGTTCTGAGACCAAACTCATTAGAATCTGCAAAGTGCTATGGAGAGGGTTAGGGAAAGACTATAACTTTGTGACATCTGAAACGAAATCAGGGCTCACATTCCCCTAGCTTTATATGTGGTTATATTTCTTTGGATTTAATGTAAAGTGTCTCCTCGAGACTCCTTGGGACCTGATTGATGTTGATGCTTCAGATTGATTTACAGTCTGAACATCCCTCATCTCTGTTTTAACCATTTGCTGGGTGTCTTTGCACTGCTCAGGAACCTGTATTGCCAGTGGTGGCTCTACCTCTCCTTATTAGTGTCTGGCACTTTATGCACTGAGCTTTAGCAGGGGGGAAATTAAGATCTTCAAGGAAACCGCTCCCCAAAATGAAGGATGTGGTATAAACAGCAAGCGCAGCTGATCTCTTCATGGACAGCATTTTTTTCTATGCTCACTTTCTGCAAACACTCCAGCATTATGAGCACAAATACTGGAGAAATGAGAGGTTCTGGCTCTGGTATACACAACAGAGGACTCCACCTCTGTGCAGTGGGCCAGCCACACAGGCCACGGAAATCCCACGTGAGTGTAAGCGAGGCACAGGCCTTACGTTGGTACTGTGCACAGGGAGGAATCCGACCTCAAGAGAACATTTCACAGCGTGTATTTTTCAGTACTCAGAAGAGTTCCACACACATTACGAAACAAAGAGGAAGACATGGTCCCACCCCTGAAGAGTTTACCATTTCACTGCAGATATGGTTCAATGAGTGGAGACGGCAAACAGCAAGAAGGGGAGGTGGCGACAGAGAACAAGGATTATAGCAACAGGCGCTTGCAGTTACTCAGCTTAGGCCCCTTGATAGTTTGCTTCCACTTTTGATTAATATCAATACATCATTGACCTAATGTTATTTGTGACAGTCGCAATCTACATGCAGCTGGCTAGTGACAAGAGGCGCATGATACCATTTCTGTTCCCCAACGGGACAGCTTGTGTAAGTAATTGACACAGCACAAACTACAAGTTGTCTCTCTCTCTGTGGAATCTACAATTGGACAGTTGAGCTGTGCTACAGTGGTGTACCGAGGGACCCCGGGGGCCAAGCCTATGTTTGTGGGGCCCCGCTCAGGGCAGGAGGGGTCGCAGTGCCACCCCTCAGCTACCCCAGGGAGGGGGGATCTGAACCTGCAGGGAGGTCGTGAGGCTTGTGGGGGGGATGCAAATGTAGGCTTGGCTCTGCCACCACCCCTTCCTGCATTTACTCGCCACGTGGCACCCACCTCTCCTGCTGCCACCCTACAGCCCGACGCCAGCTCGGACAGGGCGGCCATACACCCCCATCCTGGGGAGCGGGGCTGGGCCGGCCCCCCGGACTGGGGGAGGAGGGCACTGGGCTGACCCTTCATGACGTGCCAGGGGAGGGGGAGAGGTGCTGAGGGACATCCCTCAGAGCCTCCTGCATCCCCCTCCTCCTGAGCGTGGTGAAGAGACGGCCTGGCACCCCCCTACAGGCTGGCACGTGGGGCCTGGCCCCCCTGCCCCTCCCCTTGGTACGCCACTGCTGTGCTAGTTAGTTACACCAGTTACAGTACAAACTGTGAGCTGTATGTTCATTTACAACATCCACAGCTTGCACAATCTGCCGCCCAGAGCTCTCTGGGCAAGACAGGTGACACAACCTCCATTCGGATAAACAGGAGAAGCCCAAACAGAAAGGTCCAGATAAGAAGGACTGTGAGTTTTATGGGGACAAGTCTCTTTTACTGAGTTGATTAATGTCTGTCTGGGTGCAGCGTGGGGGCGCCTGCTCCGTGGGCGAGGGGTTTTTTTAGAATAATGGGTTCTGAACAGCCTCATTCTTCTTTCTTTTCTTGCAGCAAACATGGCATAAATATCTTCAAAGTTCCTGGATCCCTTTTTGCTCTCTCCCCATCCTAGTCTGCAAATGCTCTGATCTCATGAAACAGAGACAGTCCCATTTCCAAAACCATCCCAGTCTGATCCCCCACGCTCCCTTCTTTGCCTCTCGATTACATGAAGCTAATTTATTTGAGACAGTTTTCCCCATACCCCCTTCCACGGTCAATAGCCCAACTGCATTCTCATCCTAGGCTGTGCTTGCACATGAATAGGTAACTGTTCCAAAGGCAGATCTCTCAGTGTTTGCACTTGTCTTTAGAAATCAAAGCCTTCCCTGATTAAATGCCATTACAGTCCAGCGCTCGGACGGCTCCAGAGAGAGTAATGTGCTTTTGGGCAGCTTTAATGATAATCCTGCTACTGACGGTATTAAGTAAATGTCAGTAACCTGGTTTGAAGGGAGCTTTCACCTCAGGGATCCTTTCCATTAAGAGGAGAGAGGCTCAGCTTTCTTTTCAAGGCTGCGTTACTGCATGAGAGAAATCCTGCTTGGTGAGGACTCCTCTCTCCCCCATCCAGCTAAAAATGGTACGGAGGAAGTGTAATTGAGAGAGAGATTTTACCCACAGGTCTGGACTGTTCTGTTGTTGACAATTCATAGTTAGACATTGAAAAAAAACACTTCACATGTGTACGTGAGCAGCTACGTGGTGTCTAGGGGAACCGAAATCACCTGGGCAAATATCCCATCTAAGCACAGAGCTGCAGCAATTGGCCACACTGAACAAGTAGTCCCCAGGAGTTTTTGCACCCTGCAGAGGCAGACCTTTTTTTAAAGCCAAGCTCTGGAAACGTCACAGCAGTATCTTTGGGGCTGGCACAAAGCCAGCATGCTGTGAGGTTTCATCTCAACATGGCACTAGCATGCTGAGATGTGGTAACACAGCCAGGGGCATAAATATGGATGGATGAAGTAAGAGCCAGCTTGAATTTTCACCAAGACTCCAAATAACCCCTCCCATCCTCCACACCAACCACAGCTTTGTGCATTAGAAAAAGTGCAGTTAGCTTAGTCTTTAAATTATTCGGTCACATTCTGACACCAAAATGATGGAGAGAAAGGCTATGCTTGGGGAGATTTCAGTCACACTGGGAGCAGGAAGCTCACAAGAATGCCTGCCACCTCGGCTTTCCCAGACAACGTTGCCACCCTAAGCAGTTAGGCTGGGAGTCAGATAAGCAGCTGAACTTTAAGGAGCTCCACTGCACTGACTCACCAGGCTTCCAGAACTGAGGTGGATCCACCATCCTAGAACCTGGGAAAGCTCAGTTCCAAATCTGGATCCAAATGTTGCTCCAGGCCCTGTTTCTAATGAGCCAAAACAAAACATTCCTCAGGCTTGGGGAATGTTCAGATCTGGATCAGAATGTTGTGGACCAGACTGATGTCTCCTTCTGGCATTCTCCCATCACCAGGCTTTGTGCCAGGATTTTATCTCCAGGAGAAGGAAGCTACATGAGACATCTCCCCAAAGGAAGGGAGAAGGCATCTCTGCATGGCTGGTTAGTTCTTGTCTGGAAGCAGGCCAAAACTAAGCTTGTAGATGGTCACATCTTTCTAAAGGCTACCCCTATGTCCCCACCTCCAAAATGTCAATAGATCTCCTCATTGACTTGCTCCTCTGCAGCAGGATCTCCTCTACGCTGGCCAGACCCTGAAAATACAAGATACGGGGATCCAGCAGCAGGCAGGGGGGAAGAAGGGGACAGTTTTACCCCAGTCTTTAAGAAAGGTCACCAAGTGGCTGGCTCAGGGGCTTGCATATGAAATACAAAGTCTTGCTCTTCTGGGTTATCAAATCCAGTGCAGCCTCAGGGCAGAAGCAAGGAACAGGGAGGATCAAAGGGGTCAAGGAATAAAAGGATATGAAGCTGTTTGCTCTCTCTCTTGATCTACGGTGTTTTTAAAGTGTCTTTCACTATGGTTTTTAAGTGCCTCCAGAATTCAAGTCAGGCTTGGGTCAGAGTTGTTCCCAGCTGATGGCTGTTCCGGGACCTCTGTGTGAAATGATCTGCTGTGTTCCAGGCAAACTCCTATTCCACTTTACCAAACCCATCCACACAATTATTCCCCTCTATCTGGCATTGATGAGGCTGCATTTGGAGTATTGTGTTCAGTTTTGGGCCCCCCACTACAAAAAGGATGTGGACAAGTTGGAGAGAGTCCAGCAGAGGGCAACAAAAATGATTAGGGAGCTGGAGCACAAGACTTATGAGGAGAGGCTGAGGGAACTAGGCTTGTTTAGTCTGCAAAAGAGAAGAATGAGGGGGGGATTTGATAGCAACCTTTAACTACCTGAGGGGGGGGTTCCAGGGAGGATGGAGCTAGGCTGTTCTCAATGGTGGTAGATGACAGAACAAGGAGCAACGATCTCAAGTTGCAGTGGGGGAGGTTTCGGTTGAATATTAGGAAAACGTTTTCATTAGGAGGGTGGTGAAGCACTGGAATGGGTTACCTAGGGAGGTGGTGGAATCTCCATCTTAGAGGTTTTTAAGTTGCAGCCTGACAAAGCCCTGGCTGGGATGATTTAGCTGAGGTTAGTCCTGCTTTGAGCAGGGGTTAGACTAGATGACCTCCTGAGGTCCCTTCCAACTCTAATATTTTATGATTCAATGATGCTAACTGGAGCTCTAAAGTTACTAGCCTCAGCAGTGAGGCCAAAAACTGAACAGGTCATGGAACTTGAACTCCCCTCTCCTCCCTAGAATGTGTTACCGCAGCGCAATGGGAAAAGTGTTCCCTCCTACTAGCAAAGGAACAGGTGAACTGCAGGTCAGCTGGGAGGTGTTGAGAGACACCGGTCCTGGCCCCCATCTGCCCAATGCTCCCCTGCCAACGTTGTGTGCCTACGTATTCAGGGAGGTGTCTGATGCCTTCTGGTGACAGTTGCGGGAATACAGACACCTTCCTAGCGAGGAGAGGGCTAACACACATAGTTCCCCCTCCCCCTGGCAGTTCTTTGGAAATTCTTTAATTGACGGTGTGTGAACTCTGCCATGGATAAAAAGGGAGGGGAGGGACAAGGCCTCCAGACTTCAGAGCCAAGCGGACGGATAGATTAAGTACAATTGATTTTATGCTGTAGCTCTTTGATAGCTAGTCAACCAAGTGGTGCTTTGAGGCTCATCAATAGCGCACAGGGGAAAAGGCTGGCAGCGCCGACTCAATCAACAGTCACAGATTGGGAAGGAGGGTTTGACACATCGTTCAATGGATCAAAAACCTTTCTGTTCTCAGCCCTTGCAAAAGGTAATATCTTGCTTTCCTTCAGCTCCTTTCATGTCAAGGAACCCAAAATGTTTTATCAACTTCATGCCATACATAGCAAACACGTCCCACATCACTGAAATGCAGCCACCTCTGGGATGAAAAATGGCAGCTGTTTAATAATACACAGCAACATTACACAACTGTTTAGGACAGGAAGTGAAGAGGAAAACTGTATCCAGTTGCAACCACAGAGGGGACTAGGGAAGCAGAATATAATGACCTGATTGGAATCTGGGCAGCACACGAAGGTTAACACTGTGACTCTTGCAAACTCTTTAATAACCATGATGAGCTATGACTTCTGTTTTATGGCTCTTTCAAAAGATACTTTTGAAGCCATGCAGAGACCCCTAAAACTTGCTAAGAATGTAAGCTAAATTCCAAGTGTTGGAACATAAAGACTAAAGTCCCACTTGCACGCCCAGTTTAGAGAAGCTTAAAGTCCTGCCAAAATGCAGACGAGAGAAGAGGAAGGATGCTGTGTAAATAGGTGACCCTGTTTCCTATGATAACACAAACTGCCATCATGGAACAAACCAACAGTCTACCTAGTATCAGAGCAAAATACTCACCCAGTGTCCTGTCTCCTACAATGAATGACAGCACATGCTGCAGAGGAAGATGTGAACTCTCTTTAGTCAATCTATACAACTCTGCAATCCTATGGGGTAAATGAGCTAAGGGGAACCATTCTGATCCCAGCAAGCGGTCATCTCTCATGCCCTGAATCATAAGGGTTGGGCATTCTCATAGATGTGTCACTGTCAACGCTGTTCTATTTATGTGTGTGTCATCCCTTTTTTTGGCTCTTCATGGACTACCAGTTTCAGCAATACCACATCTAATAACATCACCATTTCCAGCTCTATGCAACACCCTCAGAATCTGACCTCAGGGCTGTGTGACAATTTACCTCATTGACGTCAATGCTGTTCCTCTCCATATAGGCCCTGTCGTTCACTTGCCCGCCTTCCAGGAACTCCATAAGAAGGACACGCCTGGTTGACAGCTCCCAGTAGATTCTAGGGACCTTAAATGGAACAAAGGAGTATTAGGCCAAATTATGGGACAGCAGCAGCATGAGATTCATGCACCAGTCAGGAAGAAGGAAGGAAGGAACTTTATAGTACAAGTGAAAAGGGACCTATGTTCTCTCCTTACTTGCAACATGGGATGCCACCTCATCCACCCCCTTGGTTATTTTAACTGCGTTTAATTCTGGTGAAATCACTGGAAACCACAAGCCTCTCCCACAGAACAGTGAGCGTGGCCAGAGACAATGCACCTACACAGAATAGCAGGCAACTACATCTCCTGTCCACATTTATGGCCTGATTCTCCAAGGCACTGAGCTCTTGTAACATGCTGGCGTCAGTGTGTATTATTAGATGCTCAGCACTTCTCAGGATCAGGCATTTAACTATTACCTGTTGCGTGTGTCTGAGTCACACGGTTGGTTCCTCTAGGCAAGATCCATAGTTCTTATTCATTGTGCACAGTTCACACTTACAAATTACGATTACTTATCATTCACAGAGCTGCGTATCTCAACAGTGCCCTTTGCAACACAAATGCATCCAGGCCAGCAAGCACCATGCACTTCAGGCTGTCAGCAATTGAAATGGAAGAAAGATGAAGCCTCACAAATAAGGGGCTTGTCATGGAAACCCCGGGAGACCCTTAAGGATCTCACTGCAAATGTGACACTAACACAACTGTAAAATGCCACCGCACTGTCTGCAGGAAATCAAACTCAGTAAGGTACGAAGCAGTGGAGTGACCGGCCCCAGCGTCGCACAGCGATTCAGCATAAGAGGCGTCGTAAAGCAAGCTTTGGCTCCTTTTCCATAAGCACCAGCTTGCGCCTTCTACCAAGTTCTGTGCATGCTGAGGCTCTTGCTGTCACCGAGCAAGCCCACTGGCTAATGCTTCCATTGGAAAGAGCTTCACCTCGCGGCACCCTGCGGTAGCAAACCTTAGCGGTCTAGACATTTGCTCTACACCAAAAAGTGGGCCCTCTAACTTCCACAGCAAGAGTCCCAGAGGAGAGCCTGGGAGAGGGAAGCAGTGCTGCTCACCGTGCATGACTGAAGCCAGGGGAGGCAGGCATGCCACGGTAGCTCAGCACAACCCCTAAGCCAGCTGCATTTGCTTTATAACTTCCATTCTGAGGGGCAGTGGTTAGTGGAAGTGCCTCAGATCTCACCTGCAGCCCTCTGCAACTCCTGTTCTTGTTCTCCTCACAGCTCCATGGATGCCCCTCACTCCTGGCCCGCAACCTGCCCAGCTGTTCCAGTCCTGTGCCCACCACTCTACCACCACACCCCAATCCTGTCCCATAGCAACTCCTGCTATTCTAGCCTGGGTCCCTTCCACAGAGCTATTCCAGTGCCCCTCACTCCTGCTGTACAATGCTCCCTACAACCTTCATGCGTTAAACTGCCTGGGATTTGAGGCCAGGTGTCTAATATGACAGGCAAGTGCACTTACCCCCAGTCTCCCCTAGATCCATCCCATATGGACTTCTATTATTCTGAAACTTGTCAAGAAGTTAAAAGCCCCACAGCCACTGGACACCAACTCCAAAATTAACAGGTTCCCTAGTCCCTGTAGTCATCTGGAGCACTGGTTCCTAAACACACTGATCCCAATGGCCTTAGAGGATTTCAGCTCCAAGCCGACACTGATCCCCATCTTGAGATTTACAGTGGTGGGTTAGGAGGGTTATTAAGCCGCATACAAGCATTTGGAGATGCAAGGCAAACTCTTTGGTGATTCTTCAATTACTCACAGATATTTGGCTGTAATGCCAGTGCATGGAAACAATTTATCTCTGGCTTTAAAAGCTCAACTGGTTTCACAGCAAAAAATCCACTTCCTAGCTTAGTTGTGTGTTTAGGAAAATTAATGATACAGGAGCACAATTCTCCTGTTGCCTATGTGTTGATGAACACACCACAGAGTCGGCAGGTCGGATGGAAGGGTTCATTATTTAGCTATTTCGCAGTCATTTGTTACTGTTACCTTCATCAATATCATCACTGCTCTTTAACCCAGTGAGGACCTGATTGGCTGCCTCCATGGGAATTTCCTCCACAGTCTCCTAATTAGGACAACAATGCACCTGCTCAGCAGAATTGTTGGGCCTTAGCCTCCTGACACCCCAATGTCCCTTTGGGTTGTAAACGGGCTCGTGGAAAAGCAGTCACACAGTGCTCCCAAGCTCCAAAAGGATTGTCCCATGCCCACAGCCAGGATATAATGAATCTCAGCACAGGTAGGAGGGACAAGGGGAGCAACACAGTGCAAAACCTGATGAAAACTCACACGGTCTCAGGCACCCGTCCCTTTCACCAAGGAGCGAAAGGGAGAGTGTTGTGCTGACGCATGTGTGCACACATATGCTTGTGTCTAGGTGAGTGCATTTGTTCATACGTCTCTGTGTGTCTGCAAATGCATTTGTGTGCCAGTGGCTGAATGTGCATGTGACTAGGTATGTCTGTATGCACGTGTGGAAGTATGAGGATGGGTGTTGTGCATGCACGTTTCAGTGTGTGCAAGCGGGGGGAATTTTGAGTACCCATCTGTGGGGGACCTGGGAGTGTCTGTTTGGGGAGATGGGTCGTGTACATCGGGAGGCACATGCACATATATATATGGCTGTCTATATAGTGATGAGCATGAGGGGACTATGTCGGTGTGTGTGAGAGCAGGCGAGTGTGTTGGTTTTTGAGGAGATAGATGTGTGTCTCACCAAAGCTGTGCATCAGTACATAGGGTGTGCATAGTACGTGCACAGGGGAGCTGTGTGTTTGGCTGTGGATGTGCACACATGGAGAAGGGTTCTGTATGTCTGTACCTTGGGTGAGGAGGGGGTCTGTGTGCAGGGGGGATGGATTCGAAGGGAAGTGCCCTTCCTCCCACTGCGATACGCATGGGCTCCCTTGCTCAACATCCATGCTCCCACCTGACTTCATTAGCTACAGTCCAGTCCTTCTGCTTTATCTCCATTTCTTGTCCTTGGTTCAGAGGAAATCCAGGAAAGGGGCCATCTGATGGCCCAGGAGCCCATGGCAAATTCACAGAGCTCACGACAAGGTGAAGACCTGATGGACTCAATCTCCCTGGCCCAGGAGGGGATTATCTAATCCACATGCGGGCAGGGCTACCTGGCTCAGAGATGATGAGTCACAGGGCACAGGAACTTTCACCCCCAACTCCCAGATCTGACCCACCCCAGGGCAGGAGGGGGTTCCAGGGAGGATGGAGCTAGGCTGTTTTCAGTGGTGGCAGATGACAGAACAAGGAGCAACGGTCTCAAGTTGCAGTGAGGGAGGTCTAGGTTGGACATTAGGAAAAAGTTTTTCACTAGGAGGGTGGTGAAGCATTGGAATGGGTTACCTAGGGAGGTGGTGGCATCTCCATCTTTAGAAGTTTTTAAGCTGAAGCTTGACAAGACCATCGTCGGGAAGATTTAGCTGAGGATAGTCCTACTTTGAGCAGGGGGTTGGACTAGATAACCTCCTGAGGTCCCTTCCAACTCTAATATTCAATGATTCTAAGAGTGGCAGAAAGCTGTTACCATCTGCCAGGTGTTCAGCGGCGTGCCCTATGAAAACGAGCTGGAGAGTCTCAGCTCAGCTCCTAGCCAGTCTCCGCAGAGAAGTCCAGTACCGAATGGGCCATGGGGACTGAACTCCTCTCTTACTTCCCCTGTTCCTCCATGGATGAGGCACATTGATGGGCCTGCACTGTCCCTGATCTAGCTGCCAGTCTCCAGGGCTGCTGATCCAGTGCTTTCACCAACATTGCATTCACTTCAAAACAGAAGATTGTTGCTATACATCATTGCCCTCCTGCAACGAGCCATCCCTGATGTGCCATCCCTGACTCCTGCCTCTGCATGTACATATACATGAGCCCACAGACGTGCCCACACACGTGTGACATGTGCGCTCTCCCCTACCTTCAGGAAGTCAAAGTCCTTGAGCATGTGGGCCACCTTTTCTGCATTCCTCCCCTCATTGAGGAAGTCCAATTCCAGGGGCAAATTCTTCTTAGCTTCATCCACCAGCCACATGAACTCAAAGTCTGGGAAGATCTGCTTCACAGCCAGCAGGAGAATCTGAAACCAAGAAAGTGACTGATCAGCTGCACCACTGTTCCTGAGTTGCTCAGCAGGCAGCATACAGGGCTAGGCAGCAATACAGAGACCTGTGCAACCAGAGCTGGGCCTGGCCTCTTTCCTCTTCAGTCAGGAGCCCTTTGCTCCTAACTGACACTCAGCACAACTCCCATCTTCAGTGCTCCCAACCTGGCAAGCAAGAGAAAGAGTCACAGAAACGCACTAGCAACCCTCCCACACACTAGCCACAGGTGTATTCACTATGGAGGGTCTCTCCCCTACCCGACCCTGTCATCGCAGGGCGGACCTGCTTTGCCCCATATTGCCTGAGGACCAAACAAAAAAGTCTCCAAATACCTGTGGAGCTAATGCAGTGTCATGGTGCAACAGGGTGATACAGTGGCCTTACCCTGGAAGACAAGGTCTGGCCCACTGCACCCACACTAGCTGTTACCAACATGTATGCTGAGCTGTTGAACAGTAGAAAAGTCACACACGGGAAGCAATGCAAGCCCCATTGCTTGGTGCATTTAAAACTAGACAAGATAAGGTGCTGGAGGATAGGCTCTACGGTGTGATCACACTGCCCTTGAAGGGGTCAGACTAAGTGACCCGCAAAGTCTTTTCTGAATGTCTAATTCCTGTGATTTGATGAGTCACTGTGCAGTTTCATTTTAATGGCCTACAGATAATGTGAAATAGGAACATCTAAAATAAGGCCTGTCACCTTTACGTTACTCCTTACGCTGCTGAGCAAGAACTTCGCTGACACAGGAAAATGCCATGGGGCAGTTCAGAAATGAAGGCCAATTTTCTCTACAGGTAGAAGGCTGCTGCAGCAGCCCTTGAAAAACCGCTCCCTTTGAGGGTCATGGCCCACCCTCAGCTATCCTGGTGCTTTGACTTATTAACCTTTCAGAGTGAAATTCACAATGCTGCCTAAGGGATCTGGATACCCAGTTCCCATTAAAATGAAGAGGTAATGGGCACATTCTTTACATGACTTTGAAAATCTCAGCTTAAATGTTTCATGGAGATTTCTGTTGACAGAAATGTTTAATAAAGTACTAGATCAGAAAGAGAAAATCTAGAGGGGCAAATGATGGACAGTCCTTCCTAGAGGAAATGGAGGATGGCCCAGCAGGATGGTTCTTCAAATACGGGAGATTGCATTTGCGGGAATAATCCTAGTTATAAAACGTTACAGCAAAAAACTCCTGGGTTCAGTTAAGGGACACAGTCAGCATAAAACTTAAGTAAAGCTGTGTCAATTGCTGCAGCTCTACTCATATCAGTGGCCAATTGATAGCAGCTGAGAATCTGGACCCATATCTTTAAAAAAAAATCATTCCATTTGTTATTAAAGCCACCTGAGAGTTCTAAAACGGAAAGACTTTATAAAAAGTAATTGACTTTGCACTGTTTATACCATTTGTTTTGTTCTTCACTAAGCCAGGAAAAGGAAAATGGTCCTGTCTGGGTGTGAAGCTATACAGTCTCACTTCCTGACTCAACACAGTTGAGTTAGGGTGTCTGCACTGCAGTGGGAACGTTTGAAATGCATATAGAAAGGCAGCTACCATTGAAATGTAAAACAAAAATAAATGTATGAATCATTTCTGCTCCTGTTCAGCTGTGGGAAACCATTTATTCATCCTCCCAACTTCTCTTATCTAAATCTCAGTCCTAAACTCAGTCCAGAGTGTCCTTTTAAAAATGTAATCACCAGGTTTCCGATCTTATTGAATGATTTTCTCCCATTATGTCTGGGGGCATCAATCCTCTGAAATTCATGTCACCTAAATGAAATTTAACCAGTGATATCCATGTACGTAGGCACAAACTTTCCAGGGCTGCAGGATTATTGCACTGGTGCTTGTTATCAGAACATGTATACATTATTTTCTGCTTTTTAAAATAATGATGTCAGTCTATTTGCTGACTTTAAAATTAACAGAGACGTACTTAATTGCAATTTGGTCTGGCCCTTTCCAAGAGCTGTCTAGAACACTGTCCTGGAATAAGAGTGGATGTAGGGAGAATAGAGGGGGATCTCTCTGGATTTATCATGTGCTGTTCTGTTTTTTTTAGAGTCAGCACTGATGCTATGAAACTTGCAAATGAAGGCAGTGAAATTAGAAATTTTCCATCTAGCTTTTCTGATTCTGTCTCATCACTCTCTACAGGAAGCTGTATCAATCAGTATTTAAATGGCACACACAAATGACCCTACAATAACCACAAACCGACGTGTGAAGCCCTGCACTCACAGGAGGCCTTCCAAAAATTAGGCAATGTATGCCGAGAGCATTCATGAGCAACTGTAGAGTAACAAGAGCATGCAGCCAGCACTCGCAAGTGACCCTGTAATAATGTAAGTGCACACATAACAGGAGCTTGCTGGCATCCCTATCAGGGCAAACCAGAGGATGTGAACAGGAAGGAGAATAATAAATTTCAGGGGGAAAATAGATTTTTCTGTTTTAAGCTTCCCAAGGGGATTATTCTAAAAAGAGAAAAGAAAGCATCATTGTACATGTATTTACTTTAATGTCTCCTAATAGTACAACAAGCAAAAAGAAATCCAAGCCACAGGTTCACAGCTACACCCTGGAGACTCTGCTGGGAACACCCAATGGTAAAAGATGGAATGTGCCTTTGAGTGTATCTACACAGCCTGCAGACCCAGGCTTCAGAGCCAGAGCTGAAACTTCAAAGCACTGTGCACAGCTATTTTTGGAGCGCTAGAGCAAGCCCCGCTAAACCAAGTCTGTCAATCCGGGTCGGGGAGGCTTGCTTTCTGGGGCACATTCTTAAGGGTCTGGACCTTGGATCCTTCACACACAGTCTCCGCTTGTCCCAATCTCACACTTCTTCATCTTCCTCATTCTTCCTCCTGCTCTGACCCTACTCAATCTCTTCCTGGTGGTCCCAGGCTTAAGTGACGCATGTCACGCGGGCTGCATTAGGAGGGGGGGG
>ML675611.1:38098616-38150271 GCA_007922155.1 Mesoclemmys tuberculata
TGACCCTGGCATTATCAGTGGGCTACCCTGGGCACGGACGGGTTACAACGCATACCATGGCCATCCTGAGAACCATTACGCAGCTCGCATGCGCAGTGCAGAGGAGATCTTGTCAGAGCGCGTGATGTAATCAGAGGTATGGTGCAATGATTTTTTCATTGCAACTTTTACAGCCTTGACTGCAAGGAACCTGCAGGCTGAACAGATCTGGCCTTGCCAGGAGCACTTACCTCTCCTCACCTTGGCTATTGCAACTGTCTGATCCTCAGCCTGCCCAGGTCCTGCTCTCTGGACCCCTACATGTGCAGAAGACTGCTGCCCACCTTCTCACATGAACAGGAGAGCACTACCTCTTCAACCCCATGATCAGACAACTCCAGTTACTCCCTAGGCAGTTCAGAATCCAGTCAGCAAGTGCCCTCTTTGGGCCACATCTTGAAGTTAATTGGAATTGGGACAGTGTAAGGACTTCAGGACTTGGCCCCTAGTTTCTGAAACCCTCTGTGGACTTACTCAGGTCTTTCTCACAGACCTTCTTGCTCTCTTCCCCTTCCTCTCCCCAACTCTCTTTCTCCCCTATCTGCTCATCCAGCACCAGACTCCAATCTCTCCAGCTACACAATCCCATCCCTAATAGTGCAAGGGCCGCTGTCTCTGCAGCCCTCATTAGCTTGTGTTTTATTTTTGTAGACCCGTAATCACGTCATTTATCTTTGTAGAGCATTTTGGGATGCAGGGCCCAGGTCACTATGCTCATACCCCCATAGATATCAGTGGCAGTCTGCCAGCTGGGTGAATTTGGCCCATCATGTTTGCAAGGAAGCTGCTCTGGCTTACCTCCATCAAAAAAATGTCCTTGGAGCTTTGAGCCTGAACCTTCGGGTGCTGGACTTTTACAGCCACTGTCCTCCCATCCTGTAGCACTGCCTTGTGGACCTGGGCCAGGGATGCGGCTCCCAGGGGAGTGTCCTCAAAACTCACAAAGAGCTCTTTGATCTGCCAGAAGAAGAGGAAGAGACTCAGCATGCTTGCGAGGATTCACAGAGCCAGTCCGACAGGGAAACCTAGAGACTGAAACCCTCCATTCACAGACCAGGTACAGCATGGGCAGCAGCTATGCAGTCGCCTCATCCCTGACCTGGAGGGGCCCCTCGAGAGCTTAGTCAGTACTTGCCACCGTTGTGAAGATTGCCAGCAAGAGAGTGGGGGGTGCGATTGTGATGCTGCCAATTGTGAGGTGAGCACTTGTGTCGCTAAGAACTGGGCAGAGACCCAGCCGTTCCTTCCCACAAGACACTGATTGAAGACCTGCTAGCCAGCAGGTAGTAACAACTTTCAGTCACTACTGATTCTAATCCCAAGGCTGCTCGTGTGCAGAGGGGAGCGATTACACTGGGCACCGGGCAGGAGTTGGTTGTGCTGGGTGAGGGGCTCAACTGTCTGTCACTTTACACAGAATTCTACACGTTTCCTGAACATGCCACGACGTGGCACATCATCTGATCCTGACAGCACATGCGCGATGGCGCCTACATTACAGAAATGATGTCAGAAGACCATAACGTGCTTTGTTAAAGCCAGCTAGGTCAGCACGTGTTATGAATTGGTAGCTGGGACCCAGCTTGGCTGTTGAGTTACTGAACTACTCTTGCACCTCTGTAGATCTGCATTTCAAATACTTTTAGCTCACAGGGTAGAGGGTAGCTCCCCAAGGGACATTTTCTCAGTCACAGAATTAAGCTGATTGACGCCTCAGCTCAGGAGAGGCCCAGAATGGGATAGCTGGGCATGCTGTGGGACAGACAGAAGTGTCAGCAGCGTTGTGTGTGAGAGGCCCTGCACTGGAAGAGCAGGGAGGGCTGCAGGTCAGGAGTGAAGTTCATCAACTGTGTGTGTGCATAGCGAGCCCAGGTTTGGAATAGCACTGGGGTAGTGTCTCAGCTTAGAACCGAGATGCATTAGCAAACCTGGGTAGGGGATACTTGTCCAACCCCTTTTTCCACTGTGCTCAGCTCACACTAATGGGAACAGTGGAGGAGCACATAATTTATGGGGGGGACAAACTGAGTGCCCATGCATTTTTATAACCTGCTTTTTAAAAGGTAATTAAAGATGGGAGCTGCAGCAAGCTAGCAATTAAATATGAATAAAGCCTTTTCTAAACAGGGCCTTCGTGCAAAGCGTTAAACAGATATTCTTTATGCTGACGGAGAAGGGGAAAAACCCACTATACCAGGAGCAGCTTGTTCCCTGATGCAGCTGCTGAGAACAGCAGCCCCCTTCCACTCCCCGTGGCATCTTCCACTAAAACTATTGGTTTCAATTGGATTCAAAGGGAGCTTCAACCGCCTCCAGCAATTCACTGGGAAGGCGCCCTTTTTATTTATTTATTTTATTCCTTTTGATCCTGGCGGCAAAAGCAATTAAGTAAAACAACTGCATTTAAAAACGACGAGCTGTGTATTTTTTAATTACAGTGGGCCCACAATTCAAACTTATCAAAATTCCTGTCTCCAGAGAAAAAAAATCAAGTTTCTTTCTTCCCAACAATTCACTGGGTTTGGGGTTTCTGAATTCAGATTATTTTAAAGAACTAAGGCCTTGTCAGGGAGATGGGATGGCTTTGGGAAGCTTAGTGGTCCATATAATCCAGAATCACACTTTCAGTCACACCAGACAAGATCACTGGTCCATCGGATAACTGAGGCAGTGTAGTATAGTGGTTAAAGCATAGGACTGGCGGTCAACTGGCCTGAATTCAGTGTTGAAGCACATTCATTGGGGGGCAGTATGCAGGACAAATGTATACAGGCCCCAACCAGAGGTGCTTGCCCTATAGTTTTAGAGGTCTTCAGTCCCCTGGGCTATTAGCCAAGCCACTTTCCCCAGCCTCAGATACACTCTGAAAATAAAAATGCCTCGTAGGCACACCAGCAGTAATGGTGTGGGGTATACACCTCCCCCCGAGCCTCTGGTTTCCCAGTACATATGGTGCACAGACAGCTGCTCCCACCAAATCTCTTAGACAGAAGGGTCTATTTTTATAAATAACCTGAACTGCTGTGACCACCCAGCACAGGGAGATCCAGGCTAGCCACAGTGGCCAGCTGAGCTTATCCAGCCAGAAAACCACAGATATACACACACATGCATGTGTGCACGCTCCACGCTAGGGCAGCCAAGGGAAGAGCTCTGGCGTAGCAAGAGGACTGATGGTTTCTCCAGGAGCTGCGGGGAGGGGAGATGTATTGGCAGCAGGGACATCACGTGAGCAGGTGTGAGGATGAGATAAAGTGGCAGCACAATTAGCTTTGGGCCACAAGCCCCCTGCTCAACCAACTACCCTCATTCATCACGAAAACGTCCTTTCCAGGTCAAGTGCTTTCATAGAGGGCAGACGCTCTTGCCTCTGCTGCAGGCCACTCAGCTGCTGTGCATCCCAGAAGGTCCCAGGCAAGTGAGAGTGTGTGTGACCGGCTGCTGGCATGGCCTCTGACATCCCCCTCCCACTACAGCCCAAGAGAGTCCCTAGCTCCCCCCTGGCTCACAGACAAAGCGAGTCAGGTGGGGAGCAGGAAGTCAGTTCCTGCTTCCTCTCTCCCTCCAGCAGGAGGGGTCAGCCACTCCACAAAGGCAACAGGGTGAGACAGCATGCTCAGCAATATCCTTCGGGGATGGCAGGAGGGAGCACCTATGTCATCATGCACCCAGCCTCTGCCACGCGGCAGTAACAAGCGTCCTGTCCAAGCCAACAGAATAGCGAGGGAAGGTTTTGCCTCCCTCGGACACCATGCCGTAGGATACCTAACGGGCTCCCAGGTTTACATCACACTACACCACGTCTCAAGACAAGCTTGCTGATGCCATTCGTGACCTGGCAGCAGGTGTGGAAGCTGTGTAGGAAGAGGAGAGAAAGCAGTTTCCGAACAGGTTTAATAATAAGAAGGGGAACTTTAGGTACCCAACTGCACGCATAGCAACTGCAGCCAGACAGGTGAATGGGATACCTGCATGTTCTGGGGTCTCTAATTAGCCATCTGCATGTGCAGTTACCTGTTCAGCACATACTCTCCTGACAACTGCACGTGCCATTGCACTTAACTGGCTTGAAAATGCAATACTGAATGAAGGTTTAATTCTTAAAAATGAGGCTTGTTTAATTTTAAGCATGCAAGATCTTTTCATGATTACTATATTAATATTCAAGCCACAGGGAGCTGATTTAAAGTCTCTTCCACTATCTATCGAGGTACTTTTTAATTATTATTATTTGTATTATGGGAGTGCCGAGAGGCCCCAATTAAAACAGGAGCCCCATTGTGCTAGGTGCTATACAAATATGTAGTAAAAAACAGTCCTGGCCCCAAAGAACTTGTAATGAAAATAGACAGACAAGATCTATTTTACAGATATGAAATGGAAGCAGTGCCTCTGAGATTTAGGAACCCAAGTCCCATTTTCAAAAGTGACCTAATCACTTAAGCATCTAAGTCTCATGGAAATGAAAACAGTTCAAAGCCTCAGTTTCCCAGTGTGGGTGAACCCTTCAGCCCCCTCGTCACCCAAGGATTTCTATGTATGCTTCTCTCCCACAGTTCATTAACTCAGGGCTGGTCAGCTTTTGTGGACAAACCAGTGGAGGTGTACGCACTGAAATGCTGCTCCCGCCGATGTAACTCCTCTGCTATACACACATCATAAAACCACATCAATGAGAGGTGTAGGGCAGTAGGTCCGTGGAGTTAGGGCGACACAATGTCAGTTTAGACACCGCTCTCCTTACATCCGCTGTCAGCTGTCATTCTTGTAAATTTACAGCTCCAGCTAGCTGGAGAGCAGTGAAATTGACAAGTCTGCCTGGCTCCTAGGGGGAGCAAGCTGGGGGGCTGCAAAAAACTAGGGCAGCTGGACCCTGCTCCCCAGGCAGCTTCCCCCAGCTCCCAGCAGGAAACAGGAAAGGGAGAAGCCCTGGGCAGCTTCCTCTGGCTCCCAGTGGGAAGAGGAGGGGCACACCGCCAGGAGCAGAGAGGCAGGGCTCTCAGCTCTCCACACTGCCCCTCTTCGGTGGGTAGAAATGCTCCTGGTGAGGACGCACAGCACCAACCCAAGGAGGGTAGTGTGGACATCAGCCACCACAGAAATTAAGGCTCTGAGAGTGCCTAGCATGGGGCCTGGAAAACATTTCACCCCTTTGCCAGGTTTCAGAGACCAGCGAGGAGCGAGGAACAGCAGCACAAAGGGACATGAGAGCTGGCCATTTACTAAACACTCTACCCTGGTCCACAGCCTCATTCTTTCACAGCAGCTGAAAAACTTTAGTAAAGGGGGATCGAGGGGTCAGTATCATTCCCACTTTACAGATAGGAAAACCAACACGCACAGAGAAGTGATTCGAGCAAAGCTGTCCAGTGAGACAGCAGCAGAGCCAGGAATAAAACCCTGGAGTCATAGCCTTTACAGCCAGATGGGACCTCCTGCACATTGCAGACCACAGGACCTTGCCCTCCCATTCCTGTAACAGATTCCGAACATCTCTGCATATTACTGAAGTCCCCAAATCATGATTTAAGGACTTCAGGTTACAGAGAATCCATCATTTACACTGGTTTAAAGCTGCAGGTGACCTGTGCCCCATGTTGCAAAGGAAGGTGAAAAAAACACAATCTGACCTCCGGGAAAATTCCTTCCCAACCCCAAATATGGTGATCAATTAGACCCTGAGCATTTTGGCAAGGCCCAAACAACCAGACACCTGGGAAAGAATTCTCTGTCGTAACTCAGAGCCCTCCCCGTCTAGTGTCCCATCACCTGCCATTGGAGATATTGGCTACCAGCAGATGCAGATCAGCTGCATACCATCCCCTCCATACATGAGGCCCAGTCTACACTTACCTTCAGGATTTGGCGGCGGTCGACGGAAGATACGCAAGTGACGTAAATCACTTCCGTATCTGCCGTCGGCTTCGTTGCGTCTCTTCCGCGCGTCATCCACGCACAGCGCTACGCCACTTACTGGCGTGGTTTTCCTGCATCGATTGCGGGATCAATTGAACGAGTCTACACAGACCGCTCAGTCGATTCAGAGCAATCGATCTGACAGCAGCGAATTTGCTTCCGTCAGCGTGGACCCAGCCTCAGTCTTGAAACCAGCTAGGTTTTTTGCCCCCATGGCTGCCCTTGGAAAACTATTTCCAAGATTTCACTCTTCTGATGGTTAGAAACCTTCATCTAATTTCAAGTCTAAACTTCCTGATGGTCAGGTTATATCCCTTTGTTCTTGATCAACACTGGCACTTAATTTAAATAACTCCTCTCCCTCCCTGATATGTCTTCCTCTGCTGTATTTATAGGGAGCAATCATATCTCCCCTCAGCCTTCTTTTGGTTAGGCTAAACAAGACATGCTCTTTGAGTCTCTTCTCATGTTTTCCATTTCTCTGATCATCCTAGTAGCCCTTCTCTGTACCTGTTTCAGTTTGAATTCATCTTTCTTAAACATGGGAGACCAGACCTGCACACAGTATTCCAGATGAGGTCTCACCAATGTCTTGAATAACAATACTAACACCTCCCTATCTCTACTGGAAATACCTTGCCTGATGCATCCTAAAATCACATTAGCCTTTTTCACAATTGCATCATACTGGCAGCTCATAGTCATACTGTGACTAACCAATACATCCATGTCTTTCTCCTCTTCTGTCACTTCCAACTGATATGTCCCCAACTTTTGGCAAAAATTCTTGCTGTTAGTCCCTAAGTGCATTACCTCACACTTTACGCTATTAAATTTCATCCCATTTCTATTACTACAGTTTTCAAGGTCAACCAGATCTTCTTGTATGATGGTCTGGTCCTCCTCCATATTGGCTATACCTTCCAACTTTCTGTCATTCACAAATTTTATTAGCACACTCCCCCTTTTTGTGCTGAGGTCAGTAATAAAAAGGTTAAATAAGATTGGTCCCAAGACTGACCCCTGAGGAACTCCACTAGTAACCTCCCTCCAGCCTGACAATTCACCTTTCAGCTGATTCGTGGTAGTCTCCCCTTTAACCAGTTCTTTATCTGCCTTCCAATTTCCATATTAATCCCCATCTTCTCCAATTTAACTAATAATTTCCCATGTGGAACTGTATCAAATGTCAGGTAGATTAGAACTACTGCATTTCTCTTGTCTAAAAAATCAGTTCCTTCTCAAAGGAGATCATGTTTGCCTGGCATGATCTACCTTTTATACAACTGTGTCATATTTTATCCCAATTACTATGCACCTCTATGTTCTCAACTACTTTCTCTTTCAAAATGTGTTCCAAGACCTTGCATACAATTGAGGTCAAACAAACAAGCTGAAGTTTCATGGACCATCTTTTTTCCCTTTCTTAAAAATAGGTACCATATTAGCAATTCTCTAGTCATAGGGTAGGATCCCTGAATTTACAATTTCATTTAAAAAAATCTTTGCTTCTGCGTCTCACACCCCTTTTCTAATCTCAGGAAACATTGCAGTTCTTGATTCATGCATTTCTGGAAATTAAAACCTGTGAAATGACCTGGGATTCCAGAGCGAGCTGGCGGGGCAGCCTAGGAATCTCTGGGAGCCTCATGTCTCCAGGCCACTCATCACAGATGCTGATGCACCAGTGCTGTCATGGGATGATCAGCAGCTGCTAGCTGTCTCCTTTTTGTCCCAGACGGTAGCATAGCCAAATGAGTCTGGGGAAGCTTGGGTAAAGTCATTCAAGAAGTGGGGGACCGTGCAGTGAGAAGGACGAGACCATGGAGAATAATACAGTGATGAAATGATGGGGGGAGGGATAAATTTTCCTTATGTTTGTACAAAGGCTATTTCCTCTGGTTTCTTCCTCAGCACTGGAAGTTACGCTGACACAGTGGCTGTGCTAATATGTTGCACTCCTGAAACAGAGAGCACTAAACACTCTCACCTCAACAGTCACCCAGGGTGTGACTATCTGGATTTCAGGGGGTTACATGAAAGATCAGGTGCCAAACACCATTGTGCATCCATAATTGGGAGCAGGATCTGAGGCAGGTTCCTAGTGGGTCAGTCACCCAGCCAGGTCCTCATCCTCACTATGGGTTGGACCCTAACATCCCTCTGACTGCAGTCAGAATTCTGTTTTCACCAAAATCCACTGGAAAACCAGAAAATGCGGATTTCCCCTAATATCAGGCTTTTCTGGTTTTCCCATTTTCATCATGATCAGTGAGGTTCTGATGGGGGAGGGGCAAGGTGCCGGGCTGAGTGGCAGTTGGCCAGAATGGGGTGAGGGGCCCACTAACCCTAACTCAACCCTCACCCTATGCCCAAACCCTGAGGTTACTGCCTCACTCCTGTATCCAGGGTGACTGTGCTCTCCTCCCACAGGCCTCTGTGGGGTCACCACCTCACCCCTGTATACTGAGGGACTAAATGATTTTAGTGGAAACCAGGCTTTGCTAATTTTCCAGCTTCCCCAAAACTCAGCAGGGTTCTGCCAATTGCTGCCATGAACATTCCCTGAGACTTGGGAATGGATTGGACACAGTTTTAAAAAGTTATCATGCTACATACAGACAAACCGAGAAATTAAATCGGGCTGAAGGTAAGAATCATAGAATATTAGAGTTGGAAGGGATCTCAGGAGGTCATCTAGTCCAACCGCCTGCTCAAAGCAGGACTATCCTCAGCTAAATCATCCCAGCCAGGGTTTTGTCAAGGCGCAGCTTAAAAACCTCTAAAGATGGAGATGCCACCACCTCCCTAGGTAACCCTTTCCAATGCTTCACCACCCTCCTAGTGAAAAACTTTTTCCTAATGTCCAACCTAGACCTCCCCCACTGCAACTTGAGACCGTTGCTCCTTGTTCTGTCATCTGCCACCACTGAAAACAGCCTAGCTCCATCCTCCCTGGAACCCCCTTTCAGGTAGTTAAAAGTTGCTATCAAATCCCTTCACTTTGCTCAGCACATCTATGAGGGATTAAAATTAGGACAGACTCCTTGAGATTCTTGCCTGAAGGACATTTGGGAAATGCAGGGGCTCAGTACATCAGCTACCTTCAATGGATCCACCCCTTACTGACATGGGCTTAGGGTAAGTGGTCAAGCAGGCCTCCCCTACTGAGACTGAACCCACACACAAAGTTAAGCTACCAATCCTAGTAGGAGGCAGCACATCTCTCTCCTCCAATTTCAGCAGGTAGAGTGAAAATCGGGAAACGCTGGGGAACGCAGAGGAACATGGATTTTGTAAGTACTTTAGACTCATGCTAGAAGTTTAGATACTAGGAGGGGTGAACATGAGCACTAGACATTAAATGAGGATCTGGATATCATAGGCAGCACAGAAACCTGGTAGAACAATGCTAATCAGACACAGTAAGACCAGGGAACAACTAGATGAGAATGACAGAGTTGTTTGTGCTGTTGGGGGGGGAGAGAGGTGCTGCATGTGAAAGAAAGCATAGCCAACTACAGGAAAAATCTTAAATGACTCAAATTGTACCATAGAATCTCTATGGATGGAAATTCCATGCTTGAATAATAAGGGCATAGCAGTGGAAATATACTGCTGACCAGGATGGTGAAACGCTCAGCAACATTAGAGAGGCTATAAAAACAGAAAACTCAATAATAATAGGAGATTTCACCTATCCCCATATTGACTGGGAACATGTCACCTCAGGTCAGGATGTAGAGATAAAACTTCTAGACACCATTAATGACCACTTCTTGGAGTAGCTAGTCCTGGAATTCAAGGGGAGAGGCACCTAGCAGGACCGGGCACTAAACTGGCTCAGAAACACTGATAGGGATGCCAACAACATGCTACAGTACTTTAGGCTCAAGATATATGGGAGGTTTCTTTTTAAACAGAGATTTACAGACTGTACAGAGCCAGATCCTGCCCACGCTAAGGCAAATTCCCACTAAAGTCAACAGGAGTTTTGCCTGAGTAAAGACTGAGTGAGGTGTATTAATATTAGCTGCTCTTTTTTTATTGACAATAGGATTGTTGGTTTTTCCTCATTTAAATGTCCCTTTGCAATGTCACAAGCCCAAACTCAACGGCACCAACCACTGACAAGGAAATACAACGTGCAAACAAGCAGGTTGTTCCCTGTTTCAAGCAGAGCAAAATGCATAAAAGAACACAGTTTCCATAGCACACAAGTAAATTAGGGTTTTAAAGGGCAGCTGGGGTCAGTGAGCTCATGTCACAGGAGTCCTCCAGGAGTAAAGGGAGTTCATATTGCCCACTTAGTTCTTGGTCTTACAGCTGAGACAGCCAATGAGGGGCCCAATTAGTGACAAATGTGAGAGTGAATTTTGTGAAATGGACACCTGCTCACTTGGAAATAGATTGAGAGCCACCAACCCATCTCATTCTGCGGACTGTGGGGGGTCTGCTGCTGTATATCTAAAGCCTCTTGGAGCCAAGCATCTTTGGTATTTTCACTTTTGGGGCAAGCATCTTGTCTGAACACAAAACCTGAAGGTCGCTTGCTGGAGAAGGTCCAGAATATGTCAATACTCATTCTGCTCCTGTCACCTTTTCACAAATACTTGGCCATCTGAGGGATGGCACTGTGGTTCCCCGTAAGTCTACAGGACCAGGGCTGATGGGGCAAGACCACGTCATTCCAGGGCAGAACGCCCCATTTCCCAGACTCCAAACCAAGACTTTTATCGGTCGTGTCTGCTCTCTTCCATCCAGCTAGTTGTGTCTCCCACCCAGAAACAAAAATGTCGCAGTGTTACTCAAAGAGTTATTAAGACACCAAAAATTGAAAGATTAGATTTATCGCATCAGACAGTGGATTATGAAGAATAATTCATCAAATGTCAGAGCAAACAGCCCACAATTTATAGAAGGCCTGGTGGAGTCAGTGAAATCTGACTGGACTTCTCCCTCACTAATGAATACCAGGCCTAATTGATGGGACCCAAACTCAGCTGTTGACAGTGTGTATTTATTAACTCTATTTTTAATAATAATATCTTATATATCTACAGTAGAGTGGCTTTCATCCCCACCGATCCTGAAGCATTCATATATATTTCATCCCCCTTGGATGTATTCCTTATGACACCCTTTAATGACATGATCACATAGAGTTTGTTATACAGGACCCCTGCCTCACTTAGTGCACAGTATGGTCAGTGAATGAGGTAGATTTCAAGAGGAGAAAGGATGATCTCTTGTGTAAGGCATTAGCCTGGGATTGAGGAGAGCTAGGATCTAATTGTGATTCTGCTACAGATTTCCCATGTGATATTAGGCAAGCCTGTATCATAATTGCAGAGTTAAGATTGCCCAGGCAGCCATCAATCTGAACTTTCTTAAATTTTGAGTGCTTGATTTTGTATATACCCAACATACAAAACACTATGCTAAAAGAGTATTAAGACAGCAACTATGCATGCAACTTCAGCCAGTACTGAAACGTATCTACCTCTTGCATGTAACATGGCAACTGTTTAATGATGCGCATCAACATTATGTAACAGTTTAGGACAGGAGAATAGTGAAGAAGAAGAATGTATCAGTACAAACTGTAGGGAGACAGAATCTAACCAGTATTCTGGGGCCAACACCCCAACTCTTGCAGAAGGTGAAAATAGATCTTTATTTACAATAAAGAATCAGAGCCTCCATTTTAAAGTCTCATCTGAAAGATGGTACCTCCAGCACCAGAGTATCTCTTAGCAACATGCTGGGAGACTGGGTAGTGACTGAAAGGGAAAAGCACTGAATCAGTAGCAGCATTTTCCGTAACACCTTAGTGCGCCAGAGAATCGTCTCCCAGGCAAGGGACATTGACTTCAATTTGCGCTGCAAGGATCTGCTACCAAATATTTACCAGTATTTACTAACCAGTGTTACTAACTAATACTAACCAGGCCCAACCCTGCTTAGTGTATATGATCTGAGGTGATCACAGCACAAGATGAAATGGCTGCTGGTGCACAGATGACTAGGATGGCTTCTTAGCTTCCTTAAGACCACGCTTGTTCACCACCCTGAAGATATTCCTTGCCCTTCCCTACTTATGCTACAACCATGTTCTGGAGTTACTATCTTCCACTGTGCATTCATGTCCCAGTCCTATCTGCTTCTGAAGACACAGGTGTAATTTCCACATCCTGTAAAACACACCCAGACCCTTCCGGTTAGCTAAGGTGGAGAACATCCTGTTTTCTCTCCCGTCATGTAAGCAAACACAGATAAATAGCCTTTGCCTTTTCCCAGCTCTTTCCACTGGACACAAACTGTTGCTCATCTAGATGACTAGAAGTCCCATCTATGCCATGATGCCAATTCCCCATCAGTGGCGTATTACAAAAAGCACCATCATTTGGATGGTGTTTTCAAACAGGTAGCAGGACTTCTCCTTTCACCTCTTCTCAGTGTTACCTATTAAAGCCAGGGCTACCATGAAGATACAAGGTTTGATTCACTCACAGAAGTCATTGCTGACCCTGGTACAGGGCCCCAGGCAGCAAGATGTCCTCTGATATGAGGATCACATGGTGCTAGATGCTCATAAATATCCCCATTCCACTGGGGGGGGCCATAATCAACTGATGCAGCCCCAGAAATGGGTAGTGATGACCAGAAAAGGGTGTGACCAGGGCACGTAGGAAACATGTCAATTCAGCATATAGGGGTAGCAGATCCAGACACAAGATAAGGCTGCCACACAATGGAAACCCTAGGGAGCACAACAGTGCAAATGCCATGCATCCTACTCTGGGAGGAAATCCTTACCTGCTTGCCCAGGATTTGTGCTTTGTGGAGCCCTCTGCACCAATCAGCATGAATCAAGCCAATGGCTTCTTCTTTCCTCTCCTGGAATAGGGCTGCAACCCTGATAGAGCTCTGAGGTTCAACCCCACCCGATTCCCTTGCACTTCTCTACCCACTTGGTGCTCTGCACAGCGGAAGATGACCATTGGGGGTTCCATCAATAATGCTTCCTAATCACGAGGTCATCAACAGGAGAGAAGGAACAAACTGTACAAGGTGCCTCTAATCCACTTCCTGGAGACCAATGCAGGATTGTTCCTCTACTGTCCATTGTCTAGGATTTTGTCTGGTCTCTGCTCAGTTGCCCTTCCCTTGCCTATCACCCTCTTCTTCTGGTCTCATCTTGCTAGAGAGCCTGGTGGGACAGCCCCTTCTCAGTCCACAGCTGGCTGAGCCATACAGCAATGAGCATCAATTATCCTGAGTGAAGCTTTGGCATAAAGCAGATGTGCAGCTGGACAGTGGGACATGAAAGGGTCCAGAAATTACTTTCCGGTCCAGCCCAGCATATCCTGCAGCACAAACAGTTAAAGTAGGTCAGGGACAGGTAACAGATGATCTGTGATGTTTCAGAACCAACCTCTAAACTGGCCCCACAATTTTGTGCAAAATCTCCACACACGTGCTCACAAAGTCAGCTATGTCATTACCCACTCCGCATATCGAGACGGAGAGATCATAAGAGGAAACATGGTCATCAGTCCAGATCAAACCAATACCACTTAAAACATTATAGATGGTTTTCTTTGATGCCAGTACCTCAAGTTCAGGTTCAGATACAGAAATACAGCTGGACTTTTTCTGCCCCATATGGCGACACCAGTAAGAAAGATTCTGTAGCTGGGACTTCGCTGGTTGTTTTGCTGATGATGCATAAGAAGGAAAATAATTCAGGTGACTCTTCCATAGCTATGCTGGCTTTGCATGACTGGCAGAAGGCAAAACTTTGAGTCAAAGAAGTCAATGGATGTATCCTGCCTGCTGCTGAATCGTAAGACACCAACACTCCATCTCATCTGCTAACCCACAATCTGTTACGCCAGACCAGGCCAATGGTCCACCAAGGTAGTTCTCCTGCTTCCTGCCATACCAAATCAGTCCTCGCTTCTCGCCACACAGAACAGATCTTTGGTTCCACCTGCTGCTGCACTGAATCAGTAATCTATCCTGTAATATAACAGGTCTCCAACAACAGCCCATATTAGATACTCCTGAGGAGTGCTAACCTCATTATAGTCCTACAATAACTAAGCAATGGTTTGTGGGAGAGAAAATAATTCCTTCCTGACCATAGCTTGTAATCAGCTTATGCCTTGAAGCCTGAGGATCAATATCCCTTATAAAGCATATGCAGCGCAGTTTTGAGTCCTATAAGCTTTTTACCCTATATAGCATTCATGCAGGTCTAAAAATAAAATCAGAAAGGAGGAGTGTCTTTATGCAGTACTAGCAGGGGTGAACATATCCTCATCACACCCATAACAAAGGGCCAGTGACTTGTAAAGTGCCTTGATTCTTCTAGCATTGCCTTCCGCAGCAGGCACTGGCACAGAGGCTCCATGCTGCCAGGGGTTCTACCCCCCACTCCGCAAACACACTTGCCTTTTTTCTAATTTGCTCTTTTATCTTGAGCTGTCTCCCTCTTGAATCGAACGATGCTCATTAAATCTGCTGCCTTCTCTCTCTCTCTTTTTGAAGAAATATTACCTTGTCTGCTTCTCCCTATCTCCACCTGTCAGGACAGAGCTGTGTCTGTCAAACTGAGAGATGGATCGGAATCGCAGCCCTTTGAGAGAGCACAACTCCCCTAACTCCAACCATTTCTTTTCAATTTGAAGGACGATGTCTCTCCCTGCTTCTAAATAAAGATTCCCGTCCTTGTGTGTCTTGGGCCAAGCAGAGCAGGGACTGCTCTTTCCCTCTGCTTCCTTCTGTCAACAGCCTCTTCCCCCTCTAGTGCAACCTGCAACTGGCCAGCTCTGTGCTGGGACGGCCCTCTTCCACAGACCATGGTGGAGTCAGTCCATTGAGATTCTTCTGGTCTGGAGCTCTGGCAGGCTCCTGGCAGCATCTCGGCTCCCAAGCCCCCCCAGCTGAAGGCACAAACATACCAGGAATGTCCCTGCAGTCTGTCAGAAAGAGCAGAATCTCCCATGAACTAGCTCATGAGGCCTCAGGGACACGTAGGGGCAACTGAGGAGAGGCCCCACACTAAACAGCAGTGGAAGCCGAAGGAGAGGCAGAAGGAGAGGAAGCGAGAGAGTCCAGCTAGCTCCTCCAGTAGCTCCCACCAGCTGTGAGGATCAGAGCTGGAGCATTGGGAAGAGACACTTCTCAGCTACAGGGGATCCTGAGAAGTGTCCGGCCCAACGATGTTCTAGATCAGGTCCCCAGGACCCACAGAGAGAGTAAAAGACAGAGAGAGCGAGAGACAGACAAGAAGTGAGCGAGAGATGAGGGAAAAAGAGACAGAGACAATCAAAGGGCTCCTGGTGGAAAATTAGGAGAGCTTTCTACCTTACTGGGGGAGAAGCGGGGGGAATAAAGAGAAGCCTTAAGTTCCAGCATTGTAGACACGGTGTCTTAGCAGCCTGAATGGTACCGGGCCTGTCATTGCCACCTATCAGCAGACCAGACCCAAATCACTCCCCAGCTGTCAAAATGCAATGTGACCTTCCCTCTCCTGTCAGTTCACGTGCCCTTTCTCCCCAGCAACCGTCTCCTCCCTCACCCATCACAGAGGCAGAAATTTCTTACCTGCTCTCTTCCTCTAACCCCTCCACTTCTCCCAGCAACCTCATCCCATCTCCTGATCTCCATTGCTCCTACTCTCATCCCCTTCTTTGCTCTTCGCCTTAACCTCTCACTCTGCTCTGGCTCCTTCCCCTCACCATATAAACATGCCTTAGTCTCTTCCATCAGTAAAACTTCTGCCCTTTACCCACTTAGCTCTTCAATTACTGCCCCATCTCTCTAAACTCATGGAACACACTGTTTAAAATCACTATCTGGAGTTCTTTCCCCCCAGTTCCATTCTGAACCCTTTTCCAATCTGCCTCCTGCTCCTCGCACTCAATTGAAATTGCTCTTGCCATAGTCTCTAATGACCTCTTCTTAGCCAAGTCTCAAAGCCAGCACTGTACTCCATCCTCATTCTCCCTGACCTGCCAGCCTCCTTGGGCAATGTTGACCATGCTCCTCTTCTTGAAATGTCCTCCTTGGCTTCTGTCCTCTCCTGCGGGTTCTCCTACCTCTCTAACTGCTCCTTCAGTGCATCCTCTCAAGAGTGCACAGGAGAGTAAGGAGGGTGTCATGGGTATGTGCGGTTGAGACAGTGCATGCATGCGTGTGGAATGCATAGATAAATGGGGAGTGAGGTGTATTGTATGTGCTTGGGTGGGATGTGTTCGTGGTGGGCGGGATAACACTGAACGCGTTTGGGAGCACATGGGGATGGAATTTATGTACGCCTGGTAGGATGGTGTTATAGGCGTTTGGTAGTTCCTAGAGACTGAGCCAGAGAAGCACTTTCTAGTGTCCAAAATACAACGAAGTGTGCGAGAAAGATATTTCCTCAAACAATCAGAAATGTTTACAGGCTTCTCATCAGAAAACAATGAGTCAAAAGCATGCTTGACCCTGGCAAAAGAAGGAAAGGAACGGCAAAGATGCCATCAAACTATGCAGCAGCCTGCCACTGGATCTGAAACAGACTTTGGGGATCAAAACCCAGTATGTGAAGTCTCATCCGAAGCAGATTGCACCCATCTCTGTTCTTTCCTTACACTTTCACAATAGTTATACGGATTGCCATTGTAATAAAGCCTTCTTGAATTGAATTGCTAGGGATGTAGGAATATGGAGTTTCATGGCGTATCTGGAGATGTACTGGATTGTGTGGGTTGTCTGTGTGTGGAGTGCATGCTTGGGGGTGGGGGTGTGAGAGGGCTACTACCAAAGACATGTGACCTCATAGCTAATTTAGATTTTCTAAGCTAGTTACTGAAGTTGAGTGGCATCAACAGGATCTTGAAACCTCTCTTTAGAGATGTGCCAGTGCAAGCAATGGAGCCACACCTGTACAGTATGCTACACAACCACTTCGGGACAGGAAGTGAAGATCAGATGGATTTTAGGGAGGCAGACAGGAATATCCCACACTGGAATCTGACCAAGACACTGCGGTTAATAACCCTTGTGACCTACTCTTGTGAAAATAGCCCTTGGATCTATCAACATTACAGAAGGGAAAGTACCCTCTTTTGAACCACTCACACCATGACTATAACACAGCATCCCTTAGCATTGCTCTGGGGCATGGGGTCAGTATTGACTCAGGGACGAGTCTTATTCCCTATTAAGCCAGCCACAGACTCCCTGAAGCACAGCACCCTCCAACAGCGTGCTGAGGTCAGTACTGACTCAGAAGGGGAAGTCCCGTTGAGTCAGCCACTCCACTCCCTGCAGCACCTGCCTTTCCCCTGGGGATTTTCCATTCAAGTACTGAAGTAACCTCCCCTTTCCTCTCCCTCTCCCATATCTTCCTCCCTTTCCTGTCTCTATTCCCTTCTTTCCTTCCACAGCTCTCTCTATCACTCTCCCTTCCCCCCTCTTCCCTTCCTCCGTCTCCTTGTTGAACTGCCAGGGTTCTGGTTCAGTGGTGTAACTCAGCTGATTTACTCGCCTTAAAGCGGTGTCTGCTCACATGTAAATCATCCTCTGAGCCCGGCCTGTAAAATGGGCTTGTTCACTAAACTCTATGAATAGGAAAGCAGGCACAGCTGGCCTATTCATAAGCAACATAAAAAATAGATTAGCACTTTACAGATTAAACATTATCGTTTCAACAGTTAACATAAATCAACTGCACTTATGGGCCCAGCACTGCTGCTGCCACCGCTGTGGCAGGGCGACACTCTCTGCGAGGAAAGGGTTTCCAGGTCTGGTGGTCTGATGAGGGGGATGGTGCATTTCTCTTACCCCTCAGACATGGGTTTCCAGGTGCAAGGTGTGCTGTCGGAATCCATTTCAAGCAACAAAGCTGGGCTAAGCAGAAGGAGGTGGGAGATTAACTACCTACCTACCTTTCTATTGCACCAAGCACCACTGCATCTAGAGACCGATAACCAATCCTCCTACTCCCTCATAGCTGACAAAACTGAAAAATATTTGCTGGGTAAAGCAAGGGAGGGGCCTACCGTTATTGGCTCAGTGGCATACCGTGGGTGTCCGGCACCAATACTTGTATTCATGTCCCGTCCCCCACTCCTGTCCCCCGTTGGTGGCAAGGGCAATGGTGGCAGTGCCCCGCGGGGGGACAGGTTGTGGGCCCATTTCCCGTTCTTCCCCACTCCCGCTGTGGGGGCGCTAGTTGCATCAGGGAGCAGGAGCGACAGAGGCAGATGCCCCCGGGCCGCCCGGCGGTGGGAGGTGGGGCTGCCTGGTCCCTGCGTGGCCGGGATCCCCGCAGCTCTCTCACTGTGCCCAGCGTGGGGGAAGAGGGGCCAGGTCACTGCAGCTAGGAAGTCAGCAGGAGGGAGGCTCCTCTGTGGAGGGCCCAGTTGGCGGCCCCACCAGGCTGGCGCCCAGGGACACGGCCCCCTCCCACTCTCCCTCGGTACGCCACTGCACTGGCTGCAATCCAACCTGGGTCAGTACTGACTAAAGTCATTACCATCTCATGGATGATATGAACAGAGTTGGTTGGATCCCAATCCAGTACTTGGCAGGGCAGATGCCTGCATCTAAAGAAATCACATCATAGCCAAATAATGCACTCTTGTGGGGGGTTTCAGTGGAGTGGCCAAGCACTGGAAGGGACACAGAGGGCCTTTGGAGGGTCCTCCTTGTCAAAGGCTGGAGGGGTCAGATAAAATGGAGGAAGCTTGTGCTGCTGGTCATGCTACACCTGTTCTTTAGTTAGATAAGGTAAGGGACATCAAGTCACCAGGGCTGTCAATCGCACACTTATCACCAGTGCAACACTCACACAGGGAACACAAAGGAGAACATTTGCTGACAGAACCAGCCTGAGCTGAGTGTGCCATTTGGAAACCATCTGGAAGCACACATTAGTTAGCATGTTCCCCTGAAGCTGTTACCAGGCCCCGACTAGAGTAACTGCCATGATTACAGACAATGGCAAAGGGCCTTTGACCAATGATCCATCTACAACAGGCTAGGCCTCTTCCAAAGTCAGAAACCAAAAGATGGACATCAGGAAGCCAGGCCATGCCTGCCACTCAAGTGAAAGGCTGGCCATTCAGAGGCTTGGATATAGAGCTTCATTCTTAAGCAGGGATGAAGACAAGACTCGGGACAGCTCCCAAGGGGAGGGGACTGAGGGAAGCACAATAGTTACCTACAGTTGAATTTGGCCTCATCAGCTCATCCTCCATAAAAGGGCCCTAGGAAATTTACTCACTCTAGGCCTCTCCAGGCCTCTGATAAATGGGAATAGCTTTTAATAGATGTGAGCAGTAATTCACATCCATTACTTTAGCTGAAGAATGTAACTTCTTTTCCTGCTCATAGCTATTTCCTCAACATTTATTCATTATCTGAAATTATCCAGGTAAATTTTTCTGAAATTTTTTTGCTAATTATTTTAACCTTAAAGGGGATGATGGGGAACAGCCCTTTGCAATAATTCACTATTCGAGCTCAACTGGCTAGCTGTGATTGGGAAAATAAATCACGTGGTATTGTTTCAGTTCCCTGACTGGAGAAGCATGTACATGCTCCCTCTGTGAATAGCAGCATATGTGAATTTATAGTTCCACTTGCTGCAAATGCTCAGGTGTGACTCTGGAATGTGTGTACGGTGAACTTTCCTGCCGGAAAAAACAGACGACTCCACCATTCATGCCAGGGTTGGAGCCCGGGCCATGCCAAGCCCACAATTCCCTTATCTCTTCTTAACTGCACAAGCGTTCTTCTGTGAGAAGTCCTATCCGAAGATACACTCTGCAAGTAGGTCAATGGAAATCAGGGGGCCTGGACAGGGCCCCCACGTGGCGGGGAAGGGTACTTTACACTTTACCAGGGCCTAGAGGCCTTGCGGGGCCTGGCCCAGGCTGCAAACCCCATTACCATGAGGAAAAAAATGTTCATGGCTCATTGTATGCATGGGATAAGGGATTGTGGTGTGTGTGGGAAGGGACCAGTGTTATAAGTCTGTACTGGGCCTGAAAAAATTATGCTTGGGTCGTGGGCCTGGGTCTAGCCAATCTCCAAGTTGGAGGACCACATGAGAATCCTTTCAGAGCATGTCAGTAGCATGCTTGGAAACAGAATCCAGACCTCAGCATGGCAGCTGCGTGTGCTGTTGTCTCTGCCCTGGGCAGATGGCAAACCCAGGCCCTTAGTGTATTATACAGATATCCAGGTTCCTGGGCCGGTGAAACACACACTTGCGAGCCCGATCAGCTGAGAGTGTCATGGTGCCACCACTTGAGGAATGTTAGGAAGTAGTTGTGTCAAACTGGGGCTATTAACCCTGGGGATAGAAAGGGTTACCCATGGGCCGAGGCAAGTTTAACGAGGGCCCTGTCTAAGACCCAGGTTTGGCCATTACCCTACAGCACATACCATCTAACCAATGCCTGATCTGTCATGGGACATGGATGCCATGAGAAGAGGTTTAGCATGGCTGAGATGCACATCAGCAGACAAGATTTAGCACAGTGATGAAACATCATCAAGATCATGAGCAATCAGTTAAGGAGACTCCCATGGAAAACCCATCTCCCACACCTGAAAGGGACAGTAGCTGACAAAGCCCAGTAAGATTACTGTATGCTACAATGTGGGCCCCTAACAGAATTACAAATTAGAGAAGGAATGGTCCAGTGCATCCCCAAGGAGCCACACCAGGATCATCCAGTCCCAGGACTTTTTCTGATCTGACTCCAAATGTCTCAAGAGATGGGGCTTTCACCCTTACCCTTGGGAGACAAAAAGGCCAAACTCAGAAAAGCTACTGGCCGCTTAATCAATTACCAACATCCAAAACATTAAACCGTTGACAGGAAGGCAGAAGGAAACCAAAGGAGATTATCCCCCAGACAGTTCAAAGTCATCCTTAACTTGGGTGATGGAAATGGAGTCACCAGCAAGCATTAGTCACACTCAGCAAGATCCGTATACAGCAGCCATGAGCCAAAAGAATGAGTCCTTCCAGGCCCATGCAGCCAGAGCTTGTAATTAGGGGTGTTCTTATTCCAAGGGTAACAATGATAACAGGGGTTGCAAGGCTGCCATGAGCTGTGATTGTGGGGGTGTCAAGTGCCATGTTGGAGGGAAGGTCAGTGACTGCTATAGAGTGAGCAGAGAGGATATAAAGGGACCAATTCATGGGTCCAACAAGAGTCATACAAAGTCCTGGCAAGCGGCACGGCTTTCCTCATATGCTCAGTGCTCTGCTGCAAGACACTTGTCAGAGCTCTATGGCATCAGAGAGGTTACTCGTCTCTGTGAGGGCCCAGCCACTGCTGCAGGCGGCTTCTTTGAGAATTGCCATCAATAGACGTCGCTTTCCTGCCAGGCGGGTAAGGGCAGAGGCAGCCGAAGCAGCAGCACCAGAACAGCCAGCCACCGCCGCCTTTCAATTGACAGGCCCATTTGTTCTGGATGACATTAATGCTTCTCGCCATCTATCTCAGACGCTTTAAATTACTGTTTTATGGCCAAAATCTTTTCATAATTGATAAAAATCTTTTTAGATTTTGAGTTATTGAAAAAATGTGAGTATTTTTTATTCCTATTATACTTTTAGTATAAATATTTTTTTTATTGATAGCTACTTGGAAGGCTAGTACAGGGGTGTGGGGGGGGGGGCCCTAGGACAGTCACACCCTCCTCTCCCATTTCCCCATCATCCTCATCTTCATCACCTCCAGCTGTCAGGGTAATAGCCCAGAAATCCCATCCTCTAGAGAGATAAGTGATGGAGTCAGATGCTCATCCAGAATGGGACGGATCCTGTGACTGGGAGCAGGAGATGAAATGAAAACAGAACAGCTTTCTGGGTTCAGCTCCACCCGAGCATTGCCTCACTTGGAGGGTCACCCACAGTTAAGATGATGTTGATAGAGAGCCAGCAGAGCCCTCAAGTTCTGAATCAAAACTGAAAAGAATCTGAGATTTGGGCCTGGAGGTATTACGGTAGCTGTAGCACAGAATGCACAGCACAATCCCCAGGGTCACACAGCAATGCAGGTCATGCCACGATGCACCCCCTAGAATAGTGTGACTGACCTGGTATTCCCTCAGGCCAAATGACGGTGCTACAGGGTATGAGACCCACTACCCCAGGACTGTGCAATAGTACAGGAGCTGTGTCAAATCCCTTGGAGTTACAGATGGGCCTCACTGCAGAATCCGCCATGCTCCCCCAGGGCTATGCAACACTCCCAGACATGCAATGTGCTCCTGGGGCCTACCGCAGACTTTGCAGCAGCCTGCCCAAGGGACCATGTGACCAGCCGGGCATGTGACTCCCTCCCTAAGGGTAGCCTATAGTGCCTGCTGCGGAACGTAGAACATATACCCTCAGGGACAACATGACTTTGTAGGACATGTGATGCAGTCCCCACGGGCCATCTGAAGGCTGAATTGCTCTCCTGTGGGGTGGTACAGTGCTTCAGGAGTAAGAATAACCCTTGCCAAGGCTTGAGACTCTGCTGATGGGCTCCAGAGGGAAGAGAGTCCTTCCTCTCGCCCTTCTCAGCCATAGCAAAGGCTGCCAAGATGTGGAGCACAAAATATGGTTTGTGGAAAAGGAAGGAAAGAAGAGAAGCACTGAACAGGAGCCCCGAAAATCTCTGTACTTTCTTCCATGCTCCAGCCTGCACCAGTTCGGGAGACACACACTCGCTCACCCATGAAGTTGTCTGGCCCTTTATGAAAGCTGATCCTGCAAGATACACGCAAAGCCAGAGGAGATACAAAAACAAAGTCCTGGTCACACAAGATTGTTAGAGATCGCATGGCAAAAGCCAGGGTATCATCCCAGAGCGTGAGTACATGCAGACATTAAAAGGTCCCATGGTAAGAGTCAGGGTGTTAGTCCCATTCTCCTGGCCCCACTTCAACTCTCCCTAGACTCCTTTCCCTCCTCCCACAACAGCTTCAAATGGCTGTGGGGTTCTTTTTCTCTTCCTATCAAAAGGCTCTGTGCAGTGTTGCCACGCGTTGTTCAACAGTGACTACATTCCACCACAGATACCGATGTAGTTCAGTGCTAGGTGCATGACCCTGGTACGCATGGTTTGGAAAACACTTTGGGGTCCTTCGAAGCAAAAGCAGCTTCTGGAATGCAGTTCCCTGTCCTCCCAGACCACATCTCTGCCAGTGGGGAGACAATCTATCTGGTGAGGAAGATTTTACTTCACACCAGCCAGCCTCAGTGCCATGACAGGTACAAAAGTGAGGAACATGACAAGTGCAGGGCCCTTGCCCGGAGCATTGGGATGCCAGAACTACAGATGTCTCTACAAAGCCAGCCCACTTGAGCTACAGCATAACATGTGCTTTTATCCTTCCCACTCCATTGGCAAAGAGGAGAGCCTGGCAACCTTCCCCATGACCTGCTCTGCTCAGCATAGGAGCTGGCTCATTCATAGCTGCAGTCGGGAGCAGGGGCTCCTTGCAGATGGCAAAGCAGCCTTTCGACAACCAGGAGAAGCTGCAAGTAATTGAGAGTGAAAATGATGGGCTCCTTGCCAGAACTCACTCACCAGGCAGAGACACAGCTGTGTTCCAGCACCTACTCCCACAAGCTGGGGCAGGGTTGAGGCCCCTTACAAAGCTAGGCCCTTAATTTATAAAGCCTGCTATGGTTTAGGTCCTGGCATTACTTGAGACAAGCCTCACTTCTCATGCACTTCCCCATCAGCTGAGATCAGACAGAGCAACTGAGGTAACGGCCCCCAGGTTTAAATATCAGAGGCGGGGGTCTTCGCAGGGAAGGGGCCACATGCACTCACACAGAGTTGTGTAAATCAACCCAGAAGCGCATGGCAGGGTCAGGGGCTGAGAGTTGACATATTTTCACAGAGGTCCCACATTCAGTGAACATAGAGTGACTAGACATCCCAATATTATCAGGACCATCCCGCTATTAGGGGCTTACATATGCAACTATATCTACCCCACCCCACCCCGCAACAGTGTCCCAATTTTTCACACTTGTTATCTGGTTACCCTGAGTTAAGAGCACTGATCTGAAATCGCCCCAGCTCTGGCTATCAGTTCAATCCTTTCAGCAATAAAAGAGCAACAGGACCTTTAGTTATTATTAATATGGGGCTAGAGAAATGTTGCAGGAGACCAAAAGGGAAGAGGAAGGGCCAGAGTCCCTCTTCACACATCCCGATGCCAGACAAGGAGTTTCACCCAAGTCCCTGCAAGGCCTTCAAGCTGTCTCTTCTGTAACAAGATGCTCTCCAGTAGGCCAAGGCTGGTCTGCCATCTGCCGGTCACTGGTGGCAGAACTCCTGGAACAGCTGGGCAGGAACAGGCCCGTACCGAGGAGAGGCAGCCCCTTCAGTCTACACTTGGGTCTGGAAAGTCTCCAGCTTTGATTTCTAATAGGGCTGCTTGATAGTTCTGTTTGGAGGCTAAGTTAAACTCCATCCCGGCTCAGAGCCAAGCTTTATTAGAGCCTCCAGGACAGGTTCCAGGAGCAGGGGTGAGTGGACTGGGCTCGCTGGAACCCTACCAAAGGAGATTGAGAAGAGCTGACAAACTTCTGCAGGGATCAGGAAAGACCAGAAAGACCTACTCATCCCACTGGGACATGATCTACAGATGAGGAAACTGTGAGTAAAGAGGGCATTTGGACACAACCACTTTCCACAAAGGGAAAAAAACATCTGGGATAAGAAAAAATGGTCTGGACAGATGCCTAGATTCGTGTCTGGCAGAGAAAGGGACTGAAAGGTCTGCGGGAAAGGCTGGGAGGTGAGATTCAGACTGATTAAAAAGGGTCTGTGTGAGAGGATGGGCTGGACAGAACTGAGCTGTGGGGGACAGCATTTCAATCTGGGGCAGGAGGGGGACCGCTGTGGGGCTGGATGGGAGGGGACAGTGCGCTGGCCTGTTGGGGTGCGCAAGAGGGCCAGATATGTGGTTGCATTGGGGTCGGACAGAGGTAAGAGTGTGTCAGGACATGCAGTGTGGCCAGAAGGGAGAGATGTCAGGGAGGCTAAGCCACTTGGCAACCAGAGGAAAGGACTTGAGGTGGAGCCTATAGGCATAAGTATTTGCTAGGTAAGGCAAAGGTATAAACTGAGACAGTAACACAATGATCCTACAAGCCTCAAGGCCTGTAAGACAATAGCTTTAGCTAAACTAATCATGGCAAAAGGCCACAGGAGCCTTAGCATAAGCAGCTAACCAGGAGTAACCCTAGATCAGAAGACAGAGCACTGTAATAAACAAAGTTTGACTAAACTGTTGACAGTAAGATGCCAGTTTATACCAGCTTTAGATATTTTAAGTTAGGAATATCAGCAGATGTCCAACCACAAGAATGCCATGGTAACTAATTGACATACTTACTAATGAGCTAGAGGTACAAGGCCTACTAAGCTATGGGGGAAGGGCACCCCAACATTACAAGGGTGAGGAAAAGGGGCTGAAACTCCTACTGAATATTAGGGATAGTGGGTGTCAGCGTAACACATTATAAAAGCTGTATCGCAACCTGCGCACCTTGGGAGATGCCAGGAAGACCATGCTGATGGTGGTGGTGATGAGGAGGAGGAAGAGGAGGATGACTAACACTGTGGGTTCTTCTAAAAAGGAGGGTGTGAAGGTACTGATGCTCAGATGCAGGGCGTTTTGATCATCTTGTTTTATCTACTTTGCTGGGTTGGGGTATGTGTAATTCTGCTAGCAGTGCTAATAAAAATCTCACAAAGGCAGAATGCCTTTCCTAAATGGTCTCCTTCATGCATACTGGGTTCTTATAATAACTTTGATATTTCTGGCTCTGGTCATAAGGCAGAACCCACCCAAACCACAGAATGCTAACTGGGAATAGATCAGGCAATAGAGGGTCAGATTCGGGTGTGGGTTGGACAGCATTGTAGCCCAACAGAGGAGACAGATATCAAAGACATATGGAGGAGACGAGCTGTTGCACAGGCTGCCAAACTGGTCCCCATCCAGCTGGGAGGCCTGGATGCTACAGTGAACAAAACGCACCTCTGGAAATGCAGAGGTTAGAGCAGAGAAAAACCGACAGACCCCCTCTGCAGGTAAGAGAAGCCGGCCATCACAATGGTTCAATAAATCATTGGCCCATTAGTGCCCATGCTGAAGGAGGGTTCTATGACAAAGATACCTGCCCACTGAGATCTGCATGCAGACCCACTAACTCCTTTCTCCCACTGAACAGCTGCCAAAGGGAATGACCTGAGCTGAACCTAAACAGGTGCTCTAGGCTCCAGACCCCATACTCCCTACCTGTGACCAGACTGGAATACATGTCCTAGAGAGGAAAGGCCTGTATCCCATTCCTCAGTTCCCAACCCAACCTGTCCCCAGTTTCTAGAGCACATTATATATATATATTTTTAAATAGCTAGTTTTAAAGTTTAGTGATTTGGTACTACCAGAAAAGATTCACTTTCCAGAGCTCCTCATAAATCCGTCACCCTTTTATCTGGTCTCAGGTTTCACCCAAAGGCGCTTGGCTACCTTCTGAAAGAGGTGTGAGGGAGAGGAAAACTTTGAGGATGGGGCGCTTGCCTTGTTGAGTTAGGTTAAAAGGACAGGTACAAATCACAGAGTTGAATAAACTTTCCTTCCCAGTTTGTTTATTTGGAGGCAGAGAAATTGGGCTGAGCATTGTTCACAGTAGCCTATTTCCCAAGGCTGTGCCCAAACCACGGCCAAGTGTCCTGTCCATCAACTCTGGCACTATCTAACATATCTCACCCTTGAGTGTTTCCTGAAATTTAGGGTAAAGGTTCCTTTTCTCAGTGTCACCCCACTACTCTTACTCTCGCCCTCCTGGGAAGGCCCATCGCCAAAGTTTTCCTCCCTCCCACCCCTCTTTATAAATACCTTCAGAGAGTTGTCACCTGACATGGTCATTTAAGCAACCTACTCTGGCTGACATTTAAAAAGACAGCATTTGCTGATGGTGCCCACACTGGGATATCGGAGATTATTTATTGTTTCTATTCCAGTAGCGCCTGTCAAGCAGTAGGCAGTGGTCCAAATACACCCAGATCTGAGCTGCTGCAGTGTTCCCCTGTATTTAGAACAGGAGATGACAATGCGATCATCCTTCTGTGTCTGATCAGCAGAAAATAGCCATCTGCTACTGCCCCAAGCTAACGGCTTTAGTCCTGTAGCTGAAGTGGTAGAGCGCCACACTGCAGTGCTGATAGTTCTGGGTTCAAACACAGCTTATTGGCCCATGGTAGGAATTCTTACACCCCCAGAATTTCCCATAGCCCTGCATGGTTCCTACAGGAAGTGCTGATCACTGTATGCATACTGAACTCTTTTAATCTTTGGTCATAAATCAGTCTCCTGATCATTTGTGCTGCTCTTTGAGAACCCTGTTTATTTCGGTTTCTCAGGTACATGGGGCTTTAAGGAGCTATTGTCGGTGGAGATCATATCCAGGCCACTGAGAGGACTACTCCCTCCCTGCACCATGACATGATGCCGCTGCATATCCATCTGAGTATTATTATACACATCCCATTGCAAGCTCCTGTCTAATTTGTTGGCCACTCTCACCCTTAGTCTCTTGAGCCTTCGCTGCTTGTCACATTTCTCCCTGAAGCATCGGTATTTCTGGTGATTTTTCCTTCTCAAGTCTGTATTGATCCAGGTTGAATCTCATTTCGTTACTTTCCAGCTGTATTTTGGACCCATCCAGGAGCCCCTGCTCCCACTAACAACAGTTCAAGTTCTGTAAATGAGTTCTACAGCAGCAAGATTGGGCCTTAACTCCATTTGGCTTATTTCTTTGAATCTCTCCACAGTCCAGGTTCACTTTCTGCTGAAAATGAGTTCCAGCTGCAGTCCCAGGTCTGATGCTCTGGTCTCCTGACCCAACAAGGGGATATTTCAATATTCAGGTTCCTGCTCCCTCCCTCTTATCCAAATCCCTATTTTCAGTTCAGCATTTTATTTTTAAAATGTAGTGAACATATTTCTACGCATGGACTAACTTCATCCCTGGTGTAACTCCATAGCCCCCCCACAGGCTCCGGTGAGGAGAACTCCAGCAGATTATGTTTTTCAAAGCCCTTCTTTTTAACTACCTTGACTCAGTTGCCTATAACTAATGGGCTCAAGCAACTACCTCTGACCTCATTATGATCCAGCCTCACCTGCTCCTTTCTTTTTCTCCATTTTTCTTCCCTTATCTCTGTCTCTTTTAATACTTTTTCTCTTTCTCTTTAGCATTCCCTCTCTCTTTTCCTATTTCCTTCCTCCCTATCTCTTGAAAATTAAAGATCACCCCAACACTGCCCATGTGGGTGAAGTGAATGCTAAGAGGAAAGGCTGCTGCTGAGAGGGGGATTCGAGCTGCCTCGCTGGGAATCAATGAGGCATGGAAAGCTCATCTAGCTCCTGAAATGCTGAAAGAAAGCAGGGCAGATCAGTGGCATCTGAAAATGCATTTGAGGGAAAAGAAAAGGCCCTGTCACTGAGCGCCCCATTCAGCTACCGAGAGAAGCAGCGCATGCTGAGCCAGAGGCAGCTGCTTTTGTGTTTTAATACTGTGTAATCCCAGTGTGGCTTTCTCTTCCACCCAGCACAGAGGAAGGCTGGCTGCAGCTTTACTCTAGGAGCAGCTGGAGGATCGATACTGCAGGGAGTGGTTATACTAGCTCGTTTCTCTCCCTCCATCTATTTGCTGAGCTATGAATCCAGCTGATACTAACCCTGCTCTGAGGCTGGGACGGTTGGTCTCTCACACAGGCAATATGAAGACAGGTCAGAAGCTGACATTAACTCTTTGTAATCAAACTATGGGGAAATGCTCACTGTCATTCATGAAGATCCAACCCCCAGCTTACACAGAGCCAGACCCATCCCAACTCCCTACATATCTACCAAGAACACTGTCACCCACACAACCCTACAGACTCCCATGCACACACAGCTAGCCACACTCTCCCCAACACACCCCCACACACCGAGCCATAACATGACGTACCTGACACGCACACGTTGCTCCAGCACAACCCAACCCAATCCTCGCCCAGCACCCTAACTCATTTACCCCCACCTACATCCTCTGCCATTACCCAGGCATAGTCTGACCCTCCTCCCCACACATACTCCCATCCCCACTGCTCTACACCACCCTCCCTATGGCCTCCTTCTCCCTACATCCCAGGCATGCCTCAGCCAGAAGATGGGACCTGTCACCGTGAGGGATGAGTTGTAAAGCAGCAGGCTATCACACCAGTCACTCCATTCCCAAACCTCAACAGTTAATGGAGCAGCCTCCTTTGCTACCCTGTTGCCTTAGTGCCAGCAGCAAAAGCGATTTATGCTGTTATTAAAGGGGCTTATTTATTTTTGTCATCTGGGGTTAATTAGGGGCTTGTGAAAGTAAAGGGCTGTCAGTGCCAGCTAGACGGGGGCAAAGCTATGTGCCCACATAGAGCTGCCAATACACCTCACTCCTCAACTGCAACACTCCCAGATTCCAATCCTGGGGAACCCCCTAGCCCTCCTCATGGCCTTCAGTCCTGACCTCTAGCACCCCTGCTAGCTTGGTCCCAGGCGCTTGCACACACAGTTCTGATGATGCCCCTCATTCCTGCCTGGCAACCCTCTCCCCCGCCCCTGTAATTCTCATTAGACTTTGCCAGCCACGCCCAGTAATGTGTGGGAAATACCACACTTGCTCCAGAGCTAGGCTAAGATGACTCCCACAGCAGTCTCTCCTGTGATCTAAGTATTCCAAGGCACCAGGCCGATGTCCTAAACTCCTTTGTCATGTTTCCTTCTGTGAAGGAAAATCACCAAGCAGCTTATTGCTCCTGTTTCGCTCTGGCTAGCTGCCCAGAGCTGCCATGCTGCAGCTGGCTTGCCCAGCAGGTCGGCAAGGGCTGCTGCGTCTCATACCTCTTTGCCCAGGTCCTCACGGATCACTTGTTCAATCTCCTGCATGCTGCTCTGGGGGGCCTGGCTGTGTAGCACCTTGAGGGTGCGAGTGTATTCCTCAGGCAGAAGGTAGTCGAGTGCCCCCAGATGCTGTCCCACTTTGATGAAGGTGCCTCTGTTGGCACAGCACAGGTCCCGGAGGCGTTCTGCCGAACGCAGATGCACCTGCAGAGAGATCAAAACATCAGCCAACCTCCTTTCTCAAACTCTTTGCTCCTTATTCCTCCCTTCACCTCCAACCCCTCCCCCCCCGCCCAAACACCCCTTAGGTTTCAAATGCAGCTGGGATTTTTTTTTTTTTTTTTTTGCTTCCTTGGTTGTGCACCTGCATCACCTATTGTCAGCTAAACTCTGGGAATGAGGTTTGTTGATGAACAGGAGCTAACAGAGCCAACAGGGGGCGTGCCACAGCGTAAGGTAAAAGTCAGGACTATTGCTCCTGTTGATGATACACATGTGGCTATGTTCTCAGTGAGAGTGCAGTGGATTAAAGCTGGGAAGAAGACAGATGCCATCCTAAGTGGGTCTCAGCACAGAAGGCTCCTAGGGGGAGGACATTCTGTTTAAAGACACAGCAAAACAAAAACTATTTTCTGTCAATTTAGCACTGATAAATTATGCCTGGATGGCAGCCGCTCAGCAAGCAGATCCTATTTAGCAGCAGAATAGCTACAACCTGGGCAGTGGCAGAGCCAGCTTCGTACTCGTGCTGTTCCACCAGCCCACCTCACCCTACACCATCACAAAGGGGAGATCAGGGCCCATTCAGCTCTTGCTTCTCTGCTGGAGCAGCCAGCAGAAATCCTATTCATGTCAATCATGGTGTGGTTTCAGTGAAGCGGAGACTAGAAATTAGGAGACCTACCAAATTCATTTCACATTGGCCAACAAGCAACATCAAACGACAACTGTCGATGGCTACAACAACACTGCGAACAACTGTCAATGTCCATTGGCCAGGTCTGGATTTCAGATGGTGACCCTGATTCTGTATCACAAAAGCGTACCAGTCACCTGTCCCTTTAATGGCAATGATTTATTCTACTTTATACTATTACAAGGAAATCTCCCTGTCTGGGGCATAGGCACTCTCAACATTCAAGAAGGTAATAAATTGTGACTGACTATCCTGCTACATTATTAAAATTCCAGCAAATTTATAAGTAAAAAGCCACTCATCCATTTCTATTCTTTTCTGCTATCTGCATGCAAGGGGTTAATATACCTCATGGCATGAGGTGTCAGCAGTCAGTCAAATCCGAAACAGAACTGCAATTCTGGAATGAGCTCCCTTTTCCAGTGACATGGCCACAAACGTCAGCTCCTAGTAGTTCACACCCAGTCCCTCAGAATACCCAAGCTGGAGGAATGACCAGCAAAAAACTAGCAGTAGTGTAACTTTAAAATGTTTTAAAACAAACAAAACAAAAACAACCAACCCCAAGCACTCAAAAGTTAGAAAATACAGAGTTTAGCTCAACCTTTACTCGGCTCACTTACCCACTACTTATGTTTTAACATATAGGGTATGTCTACACTGCACCCAGGAGGTGTGAGTCACAGCTTGGGCAGATGTACACATGCTAGCTGTGATTGGGCTAGTGTGCTAAAAATAGCAGTGTAGCCACAGTGGCAGAGATAGCACCTAAGGTTTGTACCTAGGCACGTAGCCCAGGACACTGCCCCTGCCACCATCAGAGCCACAGTGCTATTTTTAGGCTACTAGCTTTTCAGAGCTAGCTTGTGCACATCTACCCAAGCTGGAAATCACACCTCCCAGCTGCAGTGTAGACATACCCTATATGTTAAAACACAAGCACTGGGGTAGTGGGCAGAGTTAAGGTGGAGCTTTCAACCTAAACTCTATTTCCTACCTTTTGAGCGTTCGGCTTGTGTACTCTTCTTACAGCATTATGATTTATTGCTCAATGAATACAACATAATATAATGTGGGATTTTGCATACAATACGTAGCAATACAGGATATTCAGTCTCAGTCTTCATCTTCCAGGTGCTCCACGGCCTAAGCCCAGCACATCTAAAAGATCATCTAAAGCTCCAAAATGAAGACCCCAGCTCAACAACTCTGCTCCTCCGGCACAGTGGAACTCTTGACCATAAGGGTAAAGCTTGTCCGTGCAAGAGATGGAGTTTTCTCAGGGGCTGCTCTGGGGCTGTGGAACTCAGGACCTCAGAAGCCTCATGACCTTCTACTTCAAGTGCAAGACGCATTTCGTGGACCCACCTTCTCCAGTATAAACATAAAGCAATGTGTACAATTTTTAAAAATCAGAACCCTCAGACTCAAACCTGAAGCTCGACATTGCACACAGTCTTCTCCTCTCGGGGAAAGGCTAAGAGAGAATGAACCACACATGACAGATGTTAGTCATGTTGCTTAATGCGCTACTGGAAAGCGCTCAGATGCAATGGTAATTATTGCGGTATAAAAACCTATGTAGAAAAGAATAGTAGAATAGGGAGTCCTCCCGGTGATCATAAGAGCTCCTCAATGCCAACTAGAAACATGTCAAGCTTGAAAACTGGATCCAGTTTCTCACTCAGGGAGTACAGATTTGGGGCCTGAACTCATCGGTATTCTGGAAGAGCACTAGAGTTGTAAAGAGACAGAGCAGGGTACATCCTCCAGTCCCTCGCCAGCAGCTGAGGGGACTCTGATACAGAGGTGCCTGGAGGAGGCTCAAGAAGTTAAACATCCTATGGCGACATTGCAGTACAGGACATCAATCATTTAACACCCCAAGGCAGATCAGTGCAGGCAGCATTTTTGCACAATGTGTTTCCATTCTCTGAATTCATCAAAATAACTAGCATGCACACGCACGCACCCTCAACGGGACAGACTGCTGTAAGTGCGATGTCCCTGTGCACCAATCCCTCCACTAGCTCCCAGTCCACTTCTCTTGCCAGTTCAACACCTGGTCCTGATCTTCCCAGCCATCACCCAACTACATCAGTGATAGCATTTCTCCTTTGGGACAATGCATCCCCAGGGCCAGAGGAAGCAAACTAGAGTCAGAGACAGATCACTCTCAATCAAGGGGATTCAGCTGTGAAACGAGCTGCTAGAGGAGGTCAGAGTAATCCAGAGTCTGACCCCTTACAGGGCACCCTGCAAAACCCTCTTTTATGGCAAAGCATTTCTCACTGTAAACAACACCACCACCTCCAAGAAGGGGAAAGGAGAAGAGCAGAAGACTCAGGAGGGACAAGAGGGATTTTGCATGCAGACCTCATGGACCTATGAAGCACAGATATACCATGGTGTTGGGCACTCCAGAAAAAACAAAATAGGTCAGACAGGCAGATGGATATGTACGTAACACACACATCCCCTCCAATCCCTACCCCCCCCACAGGCTTTGGAAGTGTAACCCATACTAGGAAAGTGCACACACCTCAAAAGTGCACTTGGACTTACATACACAAAATACTGCCTTCAGGTTACCTGGGCTGCAATCACAGGTAAGAATTTGCAGCATTTTATGGGACTGATTTTTTTTGTTCGGGCAAATCGGTCCATGACCTGGCTACTTCCCCTGACTCTTCCTTCTGTGTATGTATATGAGGAGGGGAGAGAGACAGGCAGAGAAAGGGAGTGAGGAATGGAAGGAATGAAAGAGAACGATACAGCAAAAGAGGCAGAGACGGAGTAATAGGGATGAAAGAGAAAGGGAGCAGGAGGGAGCCAGAGCAGCTGGGCAGTTTGTCACAGTACAAGGAGTTCAGCCCATTACAGGAAAACAGCTTTTATGCAGCTTGGATAATTGTCCTCAACACTCTGTCTCCAGCAGAGGAGAAAAAAAATCCAGCAGCAAGTGAAGGCAGCGGGAGGCAATTGCTGTCTATAGCTCCCCAGAGTTTGCCTGTATTCCAGGGGAGAGAAAAGGCAGGCTGAGGGTACCTGGCTTGTCTGGGGGACATGAATTGACCACATCCAGCCCCACACTCATTCTAGAATCTCCAGTGTGGGAAGAATGTCAGGCCAGGGCCCTGTGAGCTCGCAGAGACACAATGGGAACCAGGAATATGCAGCCCATACACAACTAGGCCCCTGCCAGCCCAGAAAGCCAAAACAGCCTCCTGCACGGCTTACTGCAGAGCACGAAGTACTGGGATGACCAGGGATTGACACGTGGCTGGGCATAAAACCCATGTCTCCTGCATGGCACTGCAGAGCTTCATGTACCAGGCTGGCCTGGAAATCAAGAGATTGGAGCGACAGACTGAACCCCCGTCTCTTGTACAGTAGGGCAGGGCTATAGTCTCTTCCCGATCACTAAGCACTAGGCATGCCGGGGGAGTGAGAGATTGGAGCTGGGAAGGAAATCCAAGTTTTCTGCGTAGCAGGACAGGCCACTAGCACGAGGCTAGCATGGGAGTCATTTGCTCACAGAAAGCCCTCCCCAGCCTCGAAGCAAAAGAATGTGAGAATGAGTGAGGCGTACCTGTTCCTGACGGATGTTCTAGCCCTGAAGTACCCACTCCCCCCCACCGCCTGCAAAGACCATCATGATTATTGAGCAACCTGAGACAAAAAGCCACCGGAAGAAAAAACTTGAGCATAGGGGGCAGAAAATGCAGCCTGAACCAGACACAATGAATGTCAGCACACCTGAGCCCTTGCTGCGAAGAAAGCAAAGTCGGCCCACCTCACCTCTGCACCAGAGACAGCAAAGGCATGCCCTGCAGAACTTTGCCACCCCTTAGAGAACCCAGGTTGCCTCCTGCACACACCACCACCTTGCACTGTGAAGAGTTTTCTCTGAGAAGTAGGATGACATCTGAGATGGGGTCTCAGAATGACAGGAGCAGCAGCAGACAACCAAAATAGATGCATAAGCGAAAACAACGTCCTCTTCCTTTCACAAATTTGGCCCATTTATGCTGGAAGTACGGATGGAAGCACTGTTGGCTCCCAGGGCTACTGTCTGGGTCTCTGGCCCCCTCCCTTCTGTGGAGCTGGGATCACATAATGGCGTCTGCAGCACCACGTACAGACCCCCATGCAGGATAAGGAAGTGGCCTGGGGAGGGTTGACTCAGCAACATGAACTACACGTATATGTCGCCTTAAAAGGGAATGGCATAAATTTAAGCCATATCTTCCTATAGGGATACGACAAGGGTAATGTAAGGCACCGGTGCATGGTCAGCAAGTGCATGGCGATGTGTAGGCCTCTGGTTGGCCAGAAGCCAAGGGTAACCTTAAAAGGTTATGCAGCAAATGCTAGCCAATGGTCACCAAGACATAGCAAACTGTTGCATGTGGAAAACTATAAAACCAAGCTGCCAAGTAGCAGCAGCCAGAGAGGAAAAGGAATTGCCTAACACCCAGTATCTCGAGTAGTTCAGTGGGCTGACGCATCCTTACTAGCCTGCTTCGCAACGGCCTGATCAACCGAAGCGACTCTCTCCCATCTGCAGAATCTAAAGCAAGAGGTCGTTTAATTTTGGCCAAGATGATTTGTTATTACCTAAGCTTACTGAGTATGAATTAATTGTTTCTTGTTGTCTGTCTTGTAAGCCTTCTAGAGGAACTCCATAACGGGGCACCCTAGTGTCACAAAAGTGACAGCCGTGCGTTGATCCCTTGAGATCATTAACGCAAAAGTCTTGAGTAGAGCATTTTGTCCTTCGCGCACGGAGTTCCTCCTTTACTATCATTTGTTAAAAATGAAGAATTTATTGGCTAAGAGAAATAAGCCTTGCTGCTGTCTCTTTGACCCCTCCGTATCATATAATTAGAACCTTATTCGGTACCTACTGGTTCTGTCTCTACACCTTCCTGGGTGGAGAATGCTTGAGAGCCCCATGACAGACTGTTGATGAGGGAAATCTACCATTAGCCCTAAAACACGCAATAATCCAATCAGTACTAAAGAGACCACAGATTGATCTAGAGGTCTTGCAAACCCACCATCCAGTGGTAACTTCTCTTTTCTTAGCAACCTAATAAAAAAGCTGTCAAAAAATGGTCTCCAATGCCCAGTGTTAGCTGCCAGGATCCTGGATCCCTGCCAGTCAGAATTCAAACCAGAATATGGGAAACAGAAGGCACTTGTTCCTCTGGTGGAGGATCGCTTTCTTACTATAGATAAGCTAGAAGCACCACATGCATCCTGCTAGTGCCATCTGAAGCATTTGATACCATTGATCACCAGATACTTCTGTCCCACCTGAAAGACATCGTAGGGTTTAAATGGAAATGCCCTGAAATTGCTCACTCCAAGACCCAACCTAGAAGGTTGTCATGGGCAACATGTCCCTCCACCTCCAAAGCCCTCACCTGCAGCGCCCCTCCAGGTTCAATCCTCTCTAGTATTACTGAATATTGACTTCGAACCGCTGGTGAGACGTGGGCTGAAGTGCCAGCAGAACACAGACAACACTCAGCTCCATCTCTCCTTTACGTCAAACACAAGGAGCGACATCTGCCAGCTCTCTCAGTGCCTGCCCACAACCAGCACCTGAATGAAGATGGCTAAAGTTAATCCCAGGTAAGATTGAAAGGTTGTTGGCTGGAACAGGGGAACACTGCTAAGAAACCTGCCTCCTCTATAAGAGCTCTACTATTAAGAGCGCTTTCAGACTCCTCAGCGGTATTGTAAGTTCAAATAAGCAAAGTGGCATAAAATGCCCATGTACATCTGCAAGCAGCCAGAAGATTATATCTGATCCTATCAGACCACAGGCTGGTCAACATGACCCACGTGTTAACAACCTCTTGTCTACTAAGAAACAAAGGTTGCCATGAACGTTAAAATAAGCTGGGGCTCTGCATTGGTGCCCAACTACACCCCTGCTCCTGCACAACTAGAGTTAATAGGAGCTTTTTCATTCCCTTCCATGGACACAGGATCAGACCCTAAATGCAGAGTTTCTGTCTAATACTCAAAGAGCTCCATGGGATTGGCCCTCACTACTTGAGAGTTCTTCTGTCCCTCTGTAACCATCACCCCTACGACAACTATGTTTCACTAGAGCACAGGTGCGGTCAACCAATGGGGCAGCTTGTAAGTGCAGGAGACAGAACTTTCACAACAGCAGGGCCCAGACTATGGGACTCACTACCACAAGGCTGGCTGGGATGGTTTACTTGGGGTTGGTCCTGTTTTGAGCAGGGGGTTGGACTAGATGATGTCTTGAGGTCCCTTCCCACCCTAATCTTCTATGATTCTGAGGCATAAAAATGAGTACCAACCTCACCATGCTCAGACCTGAATGCAGAACTCACTTTGACTGGCTTCCCCTCAGTAAGCCAGCCCACATCAATTTAGCTTGTGAGAGATGGTGATTTGAGAGCCCTTTCAGAGCAACAGGTGGCTAAAGTCCTCCAGAGGGGTCACCAAACGCACCAGCAACAGGACAATTGGTGCCAGTCCTGCCTCCGAGCCTATGCTCAGTGCTCCAGATGGGTTCAACAAACTTGACAGCATTCTGCTGAATGTAAGGGAGGAGGCGGCCTTCATGTGCTCTGCAGAGATTTTGGCCAAGTACAGAAGGGCTTCCCACTGGCTTGGCAGGAGAGAGGCAGGTGGCTAGACATGGGCGTGTACGTACATACATACACACAGAGTAGGGGGTGAACAGGGAAATTGTACATTTAAAATGCTGAGAATCACCAAGATTAAATCTCATTTGAACAGTGCTTCAGTACAAATGTCTCTCCTGTATGTCTCTGTGTATGTCTCTCTCTGTCTCTCTATCCCTCAGATTCAGCAGGACGAGTTCTCCATGTGCCCCACAGTGACCGTATCAGACACACATGGATTGCCCCTAATACTAGGTAAACTGAATTGACTTGGATTTTCAAAGTGATTTTGATATGGCCCTTCAAAAAAGGCTGAAAGAAAAGAAATAACCCCAAAGTGGTGAAGTGGAGGCTCCTCATGGCTTAAGCACGAGACTCAGCAAGTGGAGAGAGAAGGTAACATTTTGAAAAGCACTTAAGTGACCCACTGAGTTTCAAGGAGACTTATGCTCTTAAGTCACTTAAGCTCTTTTGAAAAAAATTTACTCAGAGTCTTAGTGAACAACTGCTCCTCAGATCACACAAAGGCTAGCAGTGAGAGGTCTGAAATGGGACTTGTGCTAGTTTCCTTTTAAAGGCAAGAAATGGAGTTAGAAAGAACCTAAAAAGGCCAAGTCAGGAAATTAAAAAACTTAAACTCCATGAAATCAAGTTTGTGTCAAAGGCCAGAAGGGACCATTAGAGCATTTAGGCAAAATCTCAGGTCTGCATCCCCCTGAACACAAAAGACAGCAAGGAAAAACAAGAAAAGGCAGCAGGGTCAAATGGCAAGATTCAGGGACATTCCTCAAATAAAACAAGGATCCTTTAGAAAGGGTAATCCAGCCCAGACAAAAGCCATGGGAAGATGCAAAAACCATAGCAGGTGCATAAGCCATAGCTGGCAAAAATGTACGATGAGAATTAGGGAAGCTATGAGGGAATCTGAAGAACAAACAGCCAAAGACACAGACACAAGTAACTAGAAATTCCTGATCCTGACTGACATCTCTAGGCACTAGTATAGATACTAATATTTAAAATAATAGTATCAGAAACTGGAAGATTGTGAGCAAATTTGTGTATCCACTGGGCAACCAAAACTAGAGGGAGGATATTGGGGGAGAGATCTACCCCAGAACTACTCTTTTCAGGTAATAAAGATAAGACACTGACACACGGTGAGGTGTGTTGCTGAAAAAACTTCTGCATTTCCATTGCATAATGCACCAAGAACTGTGAAGCAATTTTAAAAGTGGCTAAGCTGCTAACAAAATACGCCATATCTCATTAAAATCAGCTATTTTACCAGAAAACTGGAAGGGTAACAAATGTTGCGCTTGTCTTTACAAAAGGATCCCAGAGTAATCCTGGAAATTATAACCCAGTTAGCCTTACTTCTGTACTAAGTAAATTAGTTGAAACAATAGTGACAGAGTGAGCTCTGTAAATCACCTAGCTGAATGGGATATGATTGAGACAAACCAGCATGGATTTTGGAAAGGAAAAAATCATTTCTCTTCAACCTCCACATACTAGAATTCTTTGAGCACGTTAACACAGGAGTAAATGAAGAAAGAGGAGAGAGATATTTGAACTTTCAAACAGCCTTCAATGAAGCCCTTCACAACCAGATATTATGAAAACTAAGTGGTTACTGGATAAAAAACAAAACAAAAACAAAAATACCATAATGGATCAGAAACTTGTTATTGCCTTGTCTGCTTTAATCTATTCCCTGTCTCAAAAATGTCTCAGCTTTGATACACCCCGTTCAACTCTACGGATGGTTGCAATGATGGGATCCTTAGTTGCAACAAGGTTCCCGTGTTCTACACCAGACTGGCTAAAAGGCTTGCACTCAAGCTGCTAACCCGAGTTGCTGCATCTTCTCTGCTCTTTTAATACAAATTAGCTAATGCTAACACCTCTTCTTTTTCCTGTGTAGACATACCTAAAGGACAGAAAACAACGAGTAGAAATAAATGGTCGATGTACAGCATTGTCAAAGGTTAACAGTGGAGTTCCCCACTAAGCGCAAATTATTGCTGGTGTTTAATGTATTTATCAATGAACTGGCAAGTGACGAGTGGTGTGGTGGCAACCTTTTTGGCTGACGCAACATTACCGAGGTCATTCAAGAACATAAAAAACTATCAGGAAATCCAGAAGTATCTAACAAAGCTAGGTAAATGAGCAACATTATGGCAGATGATATTCAGCGTAGACAAGCACAAGGTTATGCGTGTTGGAAGGAACAATCTGTACTACTCAGACACCATGATGGGTTCTAAATTAACTGTAACCACTAAAGACCTGCGCATCATTGTGGACAGTTCAATAAAAACATCTCCTCGCTGTGCAGTGGCAGTAAAAAAAAAAAAAAAAGCAAATGAGCTGTTACGTTGTATTAAGAAAGGAATGGAGAACAATACTAAAAATATCATAATGCCATCATATAAACTGATGCTACATCCTCACCTTGACTAGTGTGGTCAGTGCTGGTCATCTCATGTCAAAAAGGATAGAGCGGAAATAGAAAAAGGTCCAGAGAAGGGCAGTAAAAGTGATTAAAGGCCTAGAAAAACTTTTTATGAAGACCATTTAGTTTAGAGAAGAGATGCACAAGATAGGATCGGAAGAAGTTATATGAAATAATGAATGGTATAGAGAAGGTAAATCCACCACTTCTATTTACCCTATCATAGTGTAACAAACAAGGGGGCATTCAATGAACAAAAAAATTTAAAAAATTAAAGCTTTTTTTTTTTTTTTAATGACATCTATAGTTTAACTATAGAACTATGGAACACATGAAACTCCCTGCCACAGGATATCAAGGCCAAGAGCTTAGCAAGATTCAGAAGGCTTTAGATATTTATTCAGTTTAAAAAATAATTATATAAGACCTAAGCCTTATATAGTGTTTTTCATCCATAGATCTCAAAACACTTGACCAAGGATCTCCATATCATTATCCCCATTTTACAGTCACAAGAACATCTGCACTTACATTATTAGACAAGATAAAAATGAATAATTTCTTTAAACTTTATTTCTCAGGGCATAAGCCAACTTCGAACTGAACAGGCTCAAAAAAAAATGTCCCCCTACTGCAGTGGTCCCCAAACTTTTTTGCTCCATGGCCCCCCTTACCCAATCAGTGCCCCCCAAACCCAGGAGTCAGAGCTGCAGCCAGTGACAGGAGTGGGGTGAGGAGCATGACCAGGGCTGGGGTCAGGAGCTGGGGACTGAGGCCAAGCTGGGGTCAGAGCAGGACTAGGCGATGCTCCCCCATGTGGGAACTGGCCTGGGCCCTGTCACACACCCCCAGCACCCTCTAGAGGAGGCACACCCCATAGTTTGGGAACAACTGCCCTATTGACACATTAATGCATAATTATCCACTAAGGGGCTTTAGAGCTTCCTCTGAAACATCTGGTACTGGCACTCAGGCAGCTCCTTTGCCCCATTTCATGTGTTTCTAAATTATTTGGAAGGGAAGAATTAGGACAAAGGAAGGAAGGTTTTATGGCTAAGGCACTGAAGTGGGATTCAACAAATCTCAGTTCCATTCCTGTGTGACAGGGTCAGTCCAGACGGCTATGCAAGGGTGCTGGAAGGCATGTATATTAGCCCCAGGCTCAGCAAAGCCCTATTCCCTGGGTGATTCAGCTGGGGCTGATTAGGCAATTAGGCCACCTGGAGCTGCTTAACTAATTAGGCCACCTGGGGCCAATCAAGGAGCCCCGCCCCAAACACTTAAAAGCCTCCAGTGCAAGCAGGCAGTTGTGGGTAGCAGAGTGAGGAGTTTGGAGAGAGGAGGAAGGAGGTTAGAGTTACAATTTGGAGTTTATGGTTTACAGTTTGGAGATTGGCAGCTTGAGGTCTGCAGTTCAGAGTTGGCGACCTGGAGCTGGCAGGCTGCGGCCTGTAGTTGCAGCCAGCAGTCTGCAGAGGCTTGCAGCTTCCCCGGCTGGGGAAGCAGGGAGTGGACCACGGACTGACCCCAGGGAAGGTAGCAGTACTCAGGGGCAAAGCGGGCCCCGGCCCCTCCCAGGACCTTCCCCCAGCTGCACCACCAGCCAGACCGGGAGAGCGCAAGACCCACGAGGGCGAGATACCTCTCCCCCCCCCCGCCCCACCTTGTCACACCTGCCTCTGCTACAGATACTGTGTGACCTTGGGGAAATGACTTATTGATCTCTCTGAGCCTCAGTTTAGGAGTGTGTAAAATGGGGACACTACTACTAACCTACCTCACATGGCGGCTGTGAAGCTTAAATTCCTTAACGTGTGTGAGACGCTCAGATACTATAGTAAGGGAGGCCATATAAATGACCTCATTAGTCACAAAAATTGGTCCCCAGAGGGTGAAGTCTGATGCTGCTGGTGCCAAGAACCGGATTCCAGTTGCTAATGTGCAGGGCTGGCAGGAAGTGACAGCCTAGAAGGCCTTCCCACCTTTCCTGGGGGCAGCCAGAATCCCAGTGTCGTGAACGCAGGGTGTGCAGCAGTCAGTGACCCTGACAGCACCAGCCATCCCAAAGGTCGTGTGGGAGTGATCTGGCCATGGTCCCGGTGAGGAAGTCCAGGTGGATTCAAACACTGGGAGATCGGGCAGCACAGTGGCAGATGGAATTCAGATCAGTAAAGTTGTTTGCCTAGGATACAGCTGCAGTTAGAGCAAATAGGGTGCTTGAGTACATTAAAAACAAGAGATAGAAAACATGGAGCCTGTTACAATGACATTTTGCAGACACCCCCCATCTGGGGCCCTGCGTCCAGCTAGGGCTGCATTAACATAAAGAACCCCTAGCAGAGATTACAAAGATTCAAAGAAGTGTTGCTCACAAGTTTGGTTCAATTTATATACATGACAGCAGTCAACTAAACCAGAATGACCTGTGAATTTAGGACAAATTAAAAGGATCTATTTTCTTTAGACAGCACATTGTCACCCTGTGGATCTTACTGCCAAAAAGTCAAAAATTGGGGAGGGAGCTGGATCATTTTATCACCAATACAATATACAGCCACCCATGCAGCTGAAACAAGGGCAAGCAAATATGCATTGAGATCAGTGCTAATCCACTCTGGAAGGATTTTTCTCATATATGCCCAAAGGCAAAGATGCACACGCATCCACGCAAACTCACGCACATACAAATGCACAAGTGGACACTCCAACTCACATGCACACCAAACGGAGCCCTGAACTCACACCAAGGGCACATGCACTCAACCTCACCCCACACGGACACCCATAATCACACCACCTCTGAAACTTGCAAATCTGTAACAATGCACACTTTGACTAGACGGGGGCCTCGCCTAAACCCCCAGTTCCGAATAACACTGGATCCTGGAGACATTTGCACTGATCCTGGGAATCCTAACTTTGCAGCTCAGGCCCATCTCTCCAGCTAATCAAACCCTCTGCAGAGCCAAGAGAGGTTTGAGTGGGGGGAAGTGGCACTTGATGATAACTGCAGCAAAGCACTCACAGAACCCCCAGCCACCTTGCTGGGTACCATCCCTCCCGTGCAGTTTGGTGCTTATACAGCTGGTATTGAGTCCCTGCCTCACGCTCCATCTTCATTTTGCTCCAAGCATGGTCATTTGCGCTCTGATTATCTCTCATTACCAATGACCTTGCTGTAATGAGTTTTCATCTGCCTCATGTTAATTAGAAACATTTTCATTAGCCAGCTCAATTTTGGGCAAATAGCTAATACAAGCGGCTGCCTTGCTATCAGTGATCAATTGGGCTGTTAAAGGGGAGGATCACAGTGAAGGGAACAGCTGTTTCCCTGCTAACCACCTACAAAATGCAATGGACTTTCTGTTCAGGCCTCCTTAGAAAGGCTGGCAGCACAGTGAGACCAAGGGATGGATGCAGTCTCAGCTGCACAGACTGGTTCGAGTTGAGAACTTGCTCTGTGACAACAACAGTGGATTCCACATTTATTCTCTCTTGATAAAAATTCCAGATCTAACTGGTTCTGTTTCCAAATCGAAAAAGAGTTTTTCCAGTTCTAGCACCAAAAACTGAATCTGGGAACTGAGAGTCAAGCTGGGTCCTTTCCACATGATAATATCATCCCCAATAATGATTCTGCAGTAGAAACTCAGGGCCCAAATGAAATGAGTTTGGTACTACAGACAGACATAACTATTAGATAATTCATATACCCCTTACAGGATCTGAGACCAGAACCATATTTGGTCATTTCCAGAAACACAGGTCTCTACCACATGAGATAAAGAAAAACTTCTTTAGCCAGCACTAGCGGAGGATCCCTTTATGCTGCATGGCCCAGCCACTAGCAGGTTACATCAATCACTCACTCCCACACACATATCCAGTATACTTTGCAACCCAATGAGACATGCGCTTATGTTCAGTGGTAGCTAAGCTTTCCCCTTCAGCCTGGAAAACCAATACTGGAAAGTCTTGAGCTAGTACACAGGAGCCTAGAAGGGAACTTGACTAGGAAAACAAAGTGAAACTGACCAGGATAAGTTTCAATGCCCCATGCTGAGACAGATGCAAAAAGTAAAAGCAAATGATATTTTTTACATTTCATTTAGTTTTTGTAATCCAAAGTCTTATTTTAACACAGGGAAACGAACTGCCCAATTCTCCTCTCCTGTCAGTGCAACCCACCAAAATTGCTGGGAACAGACTGATATAAGAACCCAGTTCTGAAGCTGTTGGGTGCCTTTATCTCCGAGGACACTCAGCACCTTGGAAAAACAGGCCTCAAGTGATAGCATAATTTGGCTCATCATCATCATGGCAACATTCCTTTCAGGTTCTTTTCCAGCTGGAGGGGGCAGAGCGGAGCCCATGCAGGTGAAAGGGCCAATCTGTTCCAAGCACTGTCTCTTAAAGGTACAGACACCAAGTTACTGTCTTCGCTCCCAGAAGTTGATTTCAGCCTCAAGGGGAATCCTCTCAGAAAAGAATGAGGGACCGGGACATTTGACCAGTTCCGTTCCTATGATTGTGCACTGTGGTCCTTTACACTGGGCTGTGCATCAATGATTCAATTCTGCAAGGCAACATATGAATGTTGGCTAGTGATCCAATCCTGCAAGGTGCTCAGTGCCTTCAACTATCCCTGAAGATATGTCAGCCTCTCCTAAGAGCCATCTCCATGTGCATGGATATCAACGGGATTTCCACACTAGGATGAGCTCAGACTAGATAGGCAGATGACAGTGCTGGGCCTATTGGTACAAGTATATTCAAGTCTAGAGTCCTGGTGTAGCACAGCCATTTGTGACATGTCTATACTGCCAACTGTGCCTCTGGTGCCCTTTTGTCATGGTGGGACTGGGGTACATGGAGATTTCTCTCATGATTCACTGTGGAGCATCCCTATAAGAAGTAACACAACAGCATGACTGCAGAGGACACGGGCATTCACAGAAGTTGCAATGAAATCAGACACGTGTTTCGATCCATTGATCGCAGCGCCTGCAGCTCCTATTTCAAGGCAGGTGAAACGAAAATGAATTTGTCACAGCACCTCTCAAAATCTTCCTAGCAAAATTAATTCAACCTGGCTTGGATAAGAGCATGAGGATGGGAATGAAAAGAGGCTGAAAGACTGTAAACAAAGGGGCATAGGAAACAGCCTTATATTGAGTGGGAGGTCACATATCCAATGGGGTGCCCCAGAGACTGGTGTTATCATTTGCCATCTTTAACAATAATATGGAAGAAAGAGACTAATCAGAAAGTTAATTAAAATCCAAGATGCTCCTAAATTGGTAGGTGCAGCCAAAGCCTGCAGAAATAATAGTGGGACCCAGAAAGGTCAGGAAGAAACAAGAAAACCTGGAAGTAACAAAACAAGAAAAACTGGAAACATAGCAAATGGACCTGAAGGGAAATTGCCCTACACAGATATTTAAGGTTGGGGAGACACTGGGAATGCAGAAGAATGCTAAAGGAGAGCTAGTGTTGGGATGTTAGGGAAGAGTAGATTAGACACGAGCTTGCAGTGGGAGATGGCTGCCAAAGCAGCCTACAGTTTGTGGCTGCATATATGGAGGCATCACATCATAAGGTAGAAAGACATTGGGGACACACTTTCTATTGGAAAGAGTCCCTCAGTATCAGGGAGATGTAGACAAGCCGGAGAGAACTGAGACAACATAAAGAATGAAGGAGCTGGAGTGACAGATGGGACAAAGGGCAAAAGCACTATCAGAAGCCAGCGGGAATGTTGTCTGAGCGAGGATGGATTAAAAATTGAGGAAGGGCTTCGGGATTTACCCTAAATACATGACAGCTGAACATTAAAGGGGGACTTGATAACGTCCTCCAGATGCCTAAAGGGTCTAGACACCAAGGGAAGAGTGAGAGGGATTGTATAGGCTGGTACAGAGATCTAGCAAGGAGAGGAGGGATGAAATTAAAGTACAGGAAACTTCAGGTTAAATATCAAGAAAGTCTTCCCAACACTGAAGATTCTTGGTACGGGGAGCAATGTGAAGGAGGGTGAGAGCAGAGAGAATCCACACAGCGGGAGGATTTCACTCTGAGAAGTTGTCAATAGCTGGAGGTCCTAGAAGATAGGCACATGGGTCAGAGTTCAAAAGGATCAAATACATCAGTGTATGCACAATGTGCCCAGCCATTTAATGGCATCAACAGCCAAATGGAGAGCCAATAGCCCACCATCGAAATAAGTTAGTGGGCACTCGACAATAATATGCGACGTAGTCTGGAGTTGACTGCAGCTGCATTGTGGGTCATTAGGAAAACGCCCATTAAAGAGAGACTGGCTGCACAGCTGCCCTGTCCTGTTTGAAAATGGTTCAGAGATGACCACAGGTGCCTTGGCAGATCAAAACCTGATGGACAGATAGTTGGGTCAGTGACGAGAGAATGATTAACGACTGTCGCCATTGTCCACTTGTTGCAGATTCCAGTGTCATGTCCTGTGGTGGCACAAATTACCATAATGGGTGTCTAGAAGACAGGGGAGCTGCTGGGTAGTTGAAGAGGTTTGTGTACGATGGCAGGTCACCATCCTCGCAGATTTTAGCCAACAGCATGACAGAAGCCTTCTCATGGTGAACGTGGGGCAGTGTTATGTTACTAAGTATCAGTAGCCATGGCAACCGGGTTGCCCGTAAAGTTCTGGTAACCATATGCATAGCTTTGTTAATCTCTACATCAACTAGCCTTGTGTGAGACAAGTGACACCAGAGGGGAGCATAGTGTTCTGCTGTTGAACAGCAGAGGGTGAGGGTTGATGTTCTAAGCATCTGGGTTCTCACACCCCAGGTTTAACGGACCAGTTTTCTGAGCAGGCTGTTCCAAGTTCTGACTTTGACTGCATCTTCCTCAAGTGGTTGAGGTACATTAACGATCTATCCAATGCCACACTGAGGTACACCGGGTCTGGATCATGCTGTACGCATTGGCTGTTAAGGCAAACATTTAACTCATGGCTTGCACTTGCATTATGCAGATAGAATACACTAGAAACCATCTAGTGTAGCAGACATTGACTACAATAATGTACCATGAGCTTCATATCTTTATTCAAAACTTTGACAGTTTCTGAGGACTGAGCTTGGTAGCCGCAGCAGGTATCATTGGCATAGATAAACTTGTGCAAGTGTGTAGCTGGCAGACAATGTACACATTGAACAGTATTGGTGAAAGAACTGAGCCTTGAGGAAGGCCATTGACTCAACACTTCCAAGAGCTACAGCAGTTGCCCATGTGTACTCTATGCCTGTTTTGGGGAAACAGCTCTACTACTTCAGCCACCCAATGTGGGGCAATTTGAGAGAGTTTAAACAAAAGGTCTCAGTGCCAAACTGTATCATAGGCTGCAGTCATATCTAAGAAGACAGTTCCCATCTTCAGATTTTGTTGAAAACTGTTTTTGATAAAGGTGGTCAAGTCCAGGACTTGATCACAGGTGCTGCTTCCTTTCCTAAACCCTGCCTGCTCAACTTGCAAGACATAGTCCAAATCCAGAATGATTAGTTGGAGGATCAAACACTCAAACACCTTGAAACACGTTGTGGACAGCAAGGATATTGGGTAGTAACTCAGTACATTGTATGGGTTCTCAGCCAGCTTAAGAATGGCAATAATCTTTCCTTGACACCAAGTGCGTGATAACGTCTTTTCTTTAATGACCTGCATGCAGAAGTTAGAAAGTCACTGTGATGCCTTTGGTCCAAGGTGCTTGAGGAATTCTGGCAAGATGTTATCATATCCCATCGCTTGATAATGTTCAGGGCCTTATCTAGCTCATCAACTGGGAATAGCTCTGGTTGACTCCTACCCACATTCTGATGTTGAAGTTGGTGCTATTCAGCACATACTTTACATTCAAATCTGGGGAAAGTGGAACAGCATTCATGTCATGCTCCCTGTCAGTACCCGGCTTGGGCTGAGAAAGCTAATGATCCAACCAGTGGACCAAATTCAGTAACAATTCCTAGTCACATGCCACCTGACTGCAACCCCAATGTATCACAATCCTTCAACTTTCAAGCCATTGGACTGGCACTTCAAATTCTTCAGCTTAACGTTGAGGGCTGTCAGCAGCCAAACGCAGCATCATTAGTGGAGTAGCACTCATAACAGTATCGACGTAATCTGTTTTCAAGAAATTCACGTTGCTAATAGCACAGCAGGATGTTATGGTATAAAAGGCTTTGACCTCATTTCATACACCCCAGACGTCAAATATGACCATGCAACATATGTGCGCTCTGACATATCTGATGCTGTTCCACTCTTCTCCAGTTTTTATGACGTGATCCAGGTTGATGGCTTCAGAATTGCTAATGTATATAAGCTGCCAAGTGTGCACTGGGACAAGCAGGTCCTTCCAACATTTGATCACCTAGCAACCTTTGTTGGTGATTTTACCAGCCACCACTCTGAGGGGGATATGCTGATTTGGATGACGATGGCAAACGGTTGATGAACTGGGCGACTAATGACAACTTCATGCCGATTCAGGAAGCAAAACAACGTGGCACATTTCTTTCAGCTAGATGGTTGAAAAAATACTCACCCGACCTTTGCTGAGTCAGTTTGTTAGCAGCTGTTCACAACCAGTGAGCCGTACAGTACTTGATAACTTTTCTCATAGCCAACACAGACCATCACTTATTCACATCGGGCTCCGGCTACCCATCATTCGAAGCTCAATCAAGCATCAGTGGAATTTACGCAAGGCAGACTGAGAAAAGTACTGCAATGCACTGGAATGTAGTGTGGTTACCATTCCGTCACATTTTATCCCAGTTGATGAAGCCTACCGCCAATTCCAAGGAGCCATTTATAAAGCTGAATGCTCAGCTATACCATGGGCGGTCATCCAATTTACACTCCCTGCCTGAGTGCCGAATGCCAGGCCTTGCTCAGGAAATTTAAATTATCTGTCAACCTGGACATAGCTGACCGTCTGATTGAGTTTCTGGGTGCCACCAGCCTCTCTCGGTGGAAGGAATCTACAGAGAAGCTTTACTTCACGTATTCCAGACGGAAGTGCTGTGCCTTGATCCACTAGTTGGGCACTGTTCAACAACCTCCAGGTCAAAATCACCCAATGGTTAACTCCAGCAAGATTGCAAGCTATCTTCTGCGGGTAGCAAAGGTCCCGCTGAAGAGAGATCCACAGAATGAGTGGAAGAAGATGCAAACCCCGGCATCACATGCACAGAAGGGAAGAGCAAGGCTGAAGCTAGTAATGAGACAGCAACATTATATAAAATAAGACTTTCCATAGGGAAGAGAGCCAGGAGCTCCCAAGCCATCAATGCTCTAGGGACAGATGTTTCTTTACTCAATGCTTTCACAGAATCAAAGAAATTAGGAGATAGCAAAAAGTCCTATTAAATCCCACCTAGTCCATTCCCCAGGGACCAAGATAGGACTGTAGGGAGCAATCCTTTCTCCAGGACTTTGGATGAACAACATCACTCAAGTGATGGGGTTTCCATCATTTGACTTAAGAAACAATTCCACAGTTTGATGCATCTCACTGCCAGGAACAAACCATACTGAGATAGTCAGCTTGCATCTCCCCTTTCTCACTTTTAACCCATAGCACCTAGTTATCACCCTAAATAGTTCCTCTCTCTTTGACAGAATACATCCTTCAGAACTGTACCAAAGCGACCATCTGTTCTTACTACTATAACCCTCCCCCTTCCCTTTACTTCTCCCCACAGAGTGTGTTATCACTAAATTCGGTTGTGTTTTAATCTTGGCTCAATCTCCAAATCATCACTCTGACAATATTCCCACTGAAGTTAATGGGCGTAAGGACTGAGTAAAAACTGTATAAGAAGCTCAAGATTAAGCCCTTTGACTGTAAAATCGTCAGGGTACAGACACTGTATTATATTTGTCTGCTCAGTACCATGCACATTTATGATGATGTATAAATAAATAATCACGTTCCCCACTTAATCATTGCTCAGATGAGTTACACACAGCTTTTTTAATCCTCCTCGTAAATCAGTCCCTCCAACCTCCTGATCAATTTGTTGCTCTTCTCTGAAACCCTCCAATTTGTCAGTATTTTTAAGTATGTCTCCATGGCACTGAATATGCTAATAAAGAAAGTGATTGGAATAGGGTGGATTGTAGCACATCAAACAGCTGACAACTGGCTTCTTCTGAGCTTCTGTTGGACTGCACTGCTGGCACCTGGGCAGTTCAAGGGCTCAGAACACACTTTTGCTGACATGCAACTTTGTCCCTGATCAACATGAGCAGCTCAGCTGATATGATGGAAGTGTAAGCACCTCTTTGCACATGCTCAACACTGTATCCAGTGTCACACCCACGTACTCAAACTGGCAACTCTTGGAAAACTGTGCTCAAATGGTTTTTATACAGAGTTAGCTAAACCTGCTGTAGGCTCGTGGACAGATATTCAATAGCAACCATTGTGGCTATTTAACATTTAGCACACTAACAATTGATTCCATGGTATTTTTTAGTCTTAAAATCAAGTCAACCTCAGTGCTGCAGCACATGTTGACATGACAATCACCGGATACCTGCTTTGCAAAGGTGTCTGAAGCTACCCTCTGACAGCACCAGTAACCACAAGTAACATCTTCAAGAGTCCCTACTGAGTTAGGACTTTAAATCCCACTTTCAAAAGTGACTTGGCCACTTAAGAGCCCAGGTCCCATTGACTTTCCTCAGACCCAGCTAGTCAGTAATCTGTATTGACTCCTCCCTTTGTCTACAACTGTCATGCATGCTGCTGAGGTGGGAGAGAACACAATGGAGCTTTATACAATGCTTTCCAGGTGCACCAGATAGCTTACCCCCTAATTTTTTTTGAGAAGTATTGTGGGATTGTTCATTTCCACTTGGACAACCATACCCCACAGAAAAGACTAGCAGGTTTAACATCGCCTCTGCAGGATGGCATCTTCCTCGCATTCCAAAGCAGTCAGCATCCAGGATGGGCACAAGCTCTGGCATGGGACATGAACCTATGACTTTCTGGGGGCGTAAGAAACAATCTTACTACACAGTCAACCACACTAGTGTGGGGCAGTAAGAATGCAACAACTGTGAGCATTACACGCTTGCTCGTGGTCCCAATGAAGGCAAGTTTTGCCTTTAATGGGAGGATCCCCAACCTTCCACTGAACTAGGATTAGTTGCAACCTTTCCCCAAACATCTCTCCTGTCTCTTTGCAGCCTTAAGAACACCAAGGACAAGGGTGGTAGACACTGCTGAAACACACATATCAAGGATGCTAACAGCTTGATGAGAGTTCCACCATCCTCCACAGGAGGGGACAAAAATGCATATTTGCTTGGGAGAAGGGGAGGATCTAATGGTTCTTGTGATGCCGTGGGAGCAAGGTAATGTCTGGAGCATAAGTGGCTGATGTTCTGTCCCCATTAGCACGTTAGCATAGTGATCAGGGAAACTGCCTACTCAGGTGCTGCTGCAGGAGGAAACAAATTGTTATATCAATTTCACCTGCACAGAAGAATCCAGACTGACATCATCACCTTTCCTATCTTCCCATCAGTTTAATCCCACCCTACCAGCTGTCTGTCACAAGAACAGCCATACTGATGTAAGGAAGGTTTTAGTGGAACTTCCCCCTGCTCAGACAGTCT
>ML675611.1:38150671-38223116 GCA_007922155.1 Mesoclemmys tuberculata
TAGAACCCGGCCCTTGCTGCTGCCGACTCTGGCAGAAGGGTTACACTGAGTCAGACCAATGGTCCATCTAGCCCAGTATTCTGTCTTCCAACAGCAGCTGGAGCCAGATTCACTTCAGAGGGAGTGAACAGAACAGGGTAATTTACTGAGTGATCTATCCCATCGTCCAATCCCAGCTACTCACAGGCAGAGGTTTACAGACACCCAGAGCAGGGGTTGTGTCCCTTACCCTCTTGGCTAAAAGCCATTGACAGACCTATCCTCCAGGAACTTCTCTAATTATTTTTTAACCCAGTTTTGGCCTCTACAACATCCCCTGGCAACAAGTTCCACAGGTTGACTGTGTGCTGTGTGAAGAATCACTTCTTTATGTTTGCTTAAAACCTGCCACCTACTAATTTCACTGGGTGACCTCTGGTTCATGTGTTATGTGAAGGGGTAAATAACACTTCCTCATTCACTTTCTACACACCATTCATGATTTTATAGGCCTCTATCATAACCCCCTCTTAGTCATCTCTTTTCCAAGACGAACAGTTCAAGTCTTTATAATTTCTCTGCATACAGAAGCTGTTCCATACCCTTAATCATATTTGTTACCCTTCTCTGCACCTTTTCTAATTCTAATACATCTTTTTCTGAGTTGGGGAGACCAGAACATCATGCAGTATTTAAGGTGCAGGCATACCATGGATTTATGTTGTGGCATTATGATATTTTCTGTCTTACAAAATAACATTTTTAGGAAGCTTTCCTAATGGTTCCTAACATTCTGTTAGTTTTGTTTTTTTTTTTTTTTCTGACTGCTGCTGCACACTGAGCAGATGTTTTCAGAGAACTATTCATGATGACTCCAAGATCTCTTTCTTGAGTGGTAATGGCTAATTTAGACCCCATCATTTTGTATGTATAGTTGGGATTATGTATCCCAATTACTTTGCATTTATCAACACTGAATTTCATCTGCCATTTCCTTGCCCAATTATCCAGTTTTGTGAGATCCCTTTGTAATTCTTCGCAGTCTGCTTTGGACTTAACCATCTTGAGTAATTTTGTATCGTCTGTAATCTCTGCCACTGCACTGTTTGCCCCTTTTTCCAGGTCATTTATGTATATGTTGAACAAAAGTTTTTCCAGTACAGATCTTTGGGGGACCCCTCTATTTATGCCTCTCCACTGCAAAATCCGTCCATTTATTCATACCCTTTGTTTCCTATCTTTTAAGCAGTTACTGAGCCATGAGAGAACCTTCCCGCCCGACTGACCTCCAATCAGGACCAATCAGTCTGAGTCTATGCCAGACAATTAGGCCTTCAAAGGCAGCTACCTCTTACATCATCTCTCCTAGCAAGTAACTCCATTGGTGAGGCTAATGCAGCAAACAAGCTTCAACAGCTACATTTGCCCAGCCATGGCAATGGCATGCAGTACACCTGCCACTGCCTTAGCAGCTGACAACCAGAAAGAAGGCAAACTAAAGGCTTCCACTGTGGTCATGCTGGAGCTCTCGATGTCCCAATGAAATGCTCATTTACCAAACTGGAGGGAGTAACACATATCTTTCCCCTCTTATTGCCTCCTCCTTTAGGGAAGCTCTGACCTTTCTGAAATGTTTCAGAAATGGCATCCTGTTCCCCATCTTGAATACATTAGGCCCCAGAATGCTCAGGTACTACAGAGATGAGTATATTAGAAATGCCTCCATGAGATTAAATTAGATTAAGTAGGTGTCTAGGGGAAAGAACAACAATGGGATCAGACTGCCATTCTGCAAAATTGTAACTCTAGTTATAACTTTGTGTCTTAGTGGTAAGACCCTGGTACTGGTACCAGTGGCAGTAAGAAAGTAGTGACCACTAAAATACAGTTCTATTTTTTAAAACAACTATGTAAAAAAAAAAGGCCCCTTCTTACTCAGTAGATCTGTTCCCCAGCCAGCATTAGTGACTTCAGTGACAAAAATAAGTTTCACCAGCTTCTTGCTTCTGTTAGCTCTGCGCAGCCAGCCGAGCAATGGGAAAGGAAGCTGGAGTCTATTGGCCCTGCAGAGCCCACACAGCTATGGAAGCGTGAGTGACCTCTATTCTTCGCCAGGTGGAGATGAGACAGCTACCGGAGAATTAGCTGATGTCTATTCTGACTCACACATCATCAACACAATTGTTAAATTGCAATTACAAAATCAGATTCTGCCCTCTGTATTCTCCCTGAGACATGGGGGTTGCACAGGTGTAAATGAAAGCAGAATCTGGAGACAACTGGGTTACCCATTTTCAATGGAGGGCAGCATTTGCCATGCACAATCTTTATCACTGAGAGTGATGCAGAAGCAAGAGAGAACCAGGGAAGATTTCAGATCTCAGGTAAGTCTGCTGAGACAACAGCTACAGATAAATCATTCTACTTGCAGGAATATTTGACCTGGATGATTACAGTAGCATCCTGGGGCGAAGGGTATGGGGGGAAGCTCCATGTTTAACAGTCACTTTTCAGAGCAGACTACATTGCTTCCATTTTGGTGCCCATGTAACTTCGCTCTCCCCCTCCCCCGCCCCCAGCACCACATAGAAATGATCTCCACAGCAATATTGTCTGCCCATTGCCCTGTCACTGCTGTGACTGCAATGAACCAGATCAAGCCTATTTTTGCCACGCTTTGTCTTGGTTCAGCTGAACCATGAAGGGAATGGAATTTATATCCTCCTCATATATCTTTATGGATTAAAGATTTTGCCCTTTCAATTGCCAACTGTTGACTTTTCCCACCTACACCATGTCAGAGATGAATGAACCTCCAAGATCTAAGCCTGCTGCATTTGTAAATGCCAAACATGCTACAGGAGCTTCACATTCAATAGTCAGTAAAGCTATCCAGATGTCTTGTCCAATTCTTACCTCAAGAAGATTGGGTGTTTCTCTACGCTGCAGACCCATCATCATTACTTGTTCTGTTTCTGAGGCCCAGGGCTGTATCCTGAGAAAAACACCAACCCCTGGAGAACTGGCCACACTCAAACAATTGGTATGGAGATATAAAGTCTTGCCCTTTAGATGGTTGCCCAGTAGCCTAAGAAATTAACAGGTGGGTTTCCACCTAATGCAGGGTCAGCAACCTATGACACATGCAAGGATTCTGACTGGCACTTGCACTGCTAGTTCAACTAACACAGGGCTCTTGGCCTCGCCCCTCTCTCAAGTGGGCCCAGCGGTGCCTCGGCTGGAGCCATGCCACTCCCAGCCCAAAGCAGTGCCGTGCAGCGGCCACTCCCCTCTCCTGGCTCCGCCCCTTTCCCATGTGGGCCCTACAGTGCCCTGGCCAGAGCCATGGCGCTCCCAGCCCAAAGCAGCACCACATGGTGGATGCTTCTCCCTCGGTGTCCTGCCCTCTCCCATGTGATGTCATGTGGACCTAGCACTCTGGCACCTGACACTTTAAATTAGAATGAATAAATGAAAACTTCTGAAAGATTGCCAACCCCTGACTATAGTGGTGACATGCCCTCATCGCAAAAAAACCATTTCAGGACAAAGGACTGAAAACCATGGAGATGGAACTTCCTTCTCACTACCAGAAGTGCTGTCAGTAGAGAGGGAAGAGTAGAGGCATCTTGATGGGGCAAATTAGGAAAAGCTTGCCCTACTTCTTCCCATGTTGTACCTTTTTAATCCACACAACAGAGGTTTTCAGAGCTGCAATCCAGCAACGTTCACTACAATTTAAAAAACAAACCACCACAAGATCCATTAATCCAGAGATTTTCATCAGAGTCTCACATGAAGCAAAGGTCATCATACCATCATCAAGAGTGACAGGAAAGGCATGGCAGGCCCCTTGGACAAAAACCAGCACTTACAAACACCAGAGAAGAGAGAACATCACCAATACATTCTGGAGTATAGACATCAGCCATGAGACAAAGCCAACAAACTGGACCAGAAATGACCAAACCCTACACTGGCCAAGAGTAAACAAAACTGAGTTTTGCAGAGCTTTGAGAGTATAAACACGTGGTGATACTGTTTAAGATGTAACCAACCATTACACACAGGCGAGGAAGCAACCATCTCCAGCGATGGGAAAGACAATCCTAATGATTATCACAAAGACACTCCAAAGAGTCAGCTCCACACAATAAGCCCTCACTGGCAAAATGTAACCATTGTGAACTTCCACAAGGAAGAAATCTTCATTCCAAAGAACCACAAAGAATTGGAGTAAACAAGAGAGGCACCATTAAGCAGAACAGATGAGAAGAAGTCGGGAGTTAGCGGCCTAGAAGTAATGCTACATTGTGCCACACAGGGAGACACCAGTTCAAGTTTCAGATTCATCCTCTTTCCTACACATTGACTGGTACAACTTTTATGAATTCCACAGAAAGACCATTAAGATGGATGAAGTCACAGTGATAACAGAAGCCTGTCCACTATAATGAGGGAGTGTGGAAAAGGGGGTAAACATTGGACTCTCATTCGCTTTGATCACTGGCAAACATTGCAGCCTCCCTGCTCTGGTCAAAGTACACTACATGAAAGGCTGCACCATAATTAGCACTAAAGGCTTGATTCTGTCCAGGGCAGGTGCACAGTGTTGCATGCATAAGCACAAAGAGATACTGGTCTTGCATCATGCCTGGTAGCTGGAGTGAGGCTGAAAACAAGGGTCCAGAGCTAAGAACCTCATCCGCCTGATGAGGACTTTAGTTAAGCCCATATCTTCTCCCACATATTTTCTGCCCACATTCTACCCCTTGTTACCCTGTGCTCAAGAATATGCAGGTGACTTGACAGTCATTAACACTCAGCAATGAGGACCACATACACACACTAATGAGGTGCATATCTAACTACTTGGTCCTTTGAGGTATCTGTTCTACTCATGAATGCACTTGGGCTTAACTGCTCATCTAACATGCAAACACTTTTACCAGTACTGTGCACATAAATTGGGTCATTGTGCTTTCAAAGACACTTCAAGCTTTTATTAAACAACAACAACATGGAGGCAGAATCGCACAATATCATGTGCATGTGTATGTATATTAATATACTCCCAGAGAAATCACTTCCACAAGAGAAATGCAGTCACCTCTGGAGTAGTAATCAACGGATGCTTAATAGAACACACTAATGATAGTTTGGCCCAGGACGTAAAAAATTGTATCCAATATCAAAACTTTAAGAGGAATGTAAGGAGAGAGAATATAATAAGCCAAAATGGAATTTGACTAAGGCACAAGATCCATGATGCCTAATCGTGCATGGTACCTGTATGGCGATAAAGTAGTCAGGACCTGGGCTTTACACTTCATCCAAAAAGACAGCAATTCCAGAAACAAAGCACTCCCTAGCACCACTCTGGGGCCTAGGATCAGTAATGACTCAGAAGACATTGAACCATCACCACCATTTACTGCAGACCCTGGGATTTCTTTCGGCACTGCCTGTCCATATGACATGACCAAACCTGAGCCTGCATGGCATGCAAGATCTGAGATGATTGCAGCACAAAAAAGAAAAAAAAATAATCCAAACAAACAACTAATCAGTGACAACAACTCTAGAAACCCATTACATTTGCTATCCTTATTTTTGTAAATCCCCATCTGCAACAACATTTTGTTGGCTCGTATAGACAACACATGCTATTAACGGATATCTGGGAGCCGTTAGATTTTAGTACCCAGTTGCTCAAAAGAAGGAGGAAAGTAAAGAAATCTCCTCCATAGGCTTATTAATCTGCCATAACGAGAGCCTTCATAATTAATTTGTCCCTAACAGGTGCTTTGTAATGGTAGCAAGAGAATATTTCAGGAATAGCAATTACCTCTGGTGTCAAAATGATGAGGAAAATAAATGTTCAACCATCAACAAAATACCAGCGCCTTCCCCACCCCTCCCGATGGTGGGTGACAGCACTGCACATTGGAATTACAGTGCAGTTAATTACTAGGCATGTTATGACTGAGAATTCATTTTCCAACTTCAGATGAAATTTGTTGAGCAATGTGGGTGGAAGGGTAGCGGTGGGGCATCTGTCATGGGGTGGGGGTTGTGTGGGGGAGTAGTCTAGTCTATGCATTGCTTCTTCTTTAATTATCTGCAATATGTCCCACAATTATAAGCAGTCAACAGTGTATTTATATATTTAAGGAACTTTCTTTCATTAATTGCACATATGTCCCACAATTCTATTTTTTTTTTTTAAGTAAATGAAAAAAGTCTCACCATAAAAGGAGAACATCTTTTTATCAAAAAAAAAAAAATCTGCAAAAAGGCACTTCATTCCATTAGACTTAAATAATAGGAAACATAATGGGCTTCCACTGTGGTTTATAAAAGGTCTGTTTCTTGGGCTGTGATTTCATCAGATTTCACCACGCTAAGCAAGCTCCGGCCTGGTCAGTTCTCGGATGAGAGACCTGAAGGAGAACCCAGGATGCTGCAGAAAGCAGTGCTGGTGATATGACACGGGGCACTCTTCACTCAAGGTTGGTACTGAACACAGTCAACGCTAGGAATTCTGCTAAAGAAAAGGAGCTTTGATCTGTCAGCTTGGATGCATGTGGTAATGAACTGTAGCCTGGGAGACTAACATTCAGTGATGGAGACTAGGAGGGCAGCTCCAGATGAACAGGTGATGAACTTACTTTTCACCTCAGGGCACCTGGCCTCAGATGTCCTGTCTAGCCTAGTTCCTAATGAATTCACCAGGGAAAAACCACTGTACAAGTGCTGAAACTCCAGGGTGTGCTGCAGCTCCAGACTGAGGTGCAGAGCTGGGGGATGGGGCTGGAATAGGATGGGGGCACACGTGCATGTCAGGATTGAGGGACATTAGCAAAGCTAGGTCAGGGCTAAAATGGAAGGGGTGCCAGTCAGGATTCAGGAGCAGCAGCACTGAAATAGGATGGGGAGATGTACCAGCATCGCTGGGCAGCAGGTCAGGCTGGAATTGGAGGAGGTGCAGATGAAAACTGAGGGACACCAACAGAGCAGGGTGCAGGACGCTTGACTTGCATTTGGTGTTACCAGCTTTTTTCTTTCCTAGGCACCAAATTAATAAATAAATAAAATCAAACCCTCCCCGCAAAGAAGTCACTGAAGAAAAAAGAAAGTCATGGATGAATCTGACCCACCCTGGCCACTGACGGTAAATCTACACAGCAATTTATCACCTGTGGCTGGCCTGGGTCAGCTGACTCAGGCTGTCAAATTGTGCAGCTGTTCAAGCTCGGGCTAGAGCCTGAGCTCTGGGAACCTGCGAGGCGGGAGAGTCCCAGAGCCCAGGCTCCAGCCCGAGCCTGAATGTCTGCACAGCAATTTTTCAGCCCTGAAGCCCAAGCCCCACTAGCCTGAGTCAGTTGAACTGAGCCAGCTGCAGCCATGCCACACATCTATTATTCCAGTGTAGACATACCTGGAGGCAGGCTGCTGGTACTGCTCTGGGGAACTGGAAGAGCGTTCATTCAGGAAGCCCCTGGAATGCGTAGGGCTGCAGTCGCCTCTCCTCTCTGAGCCCAAGGGCAGTTACAGCATGGCGAAGAGGGGCACAGGGCTCATTATGGAGGAGACGGTTACAGCCGCTAGCCCTGCAGTGCGCCAGGAGACAGCTTCGACCCCTTTGTCAGCTCCCCCAATTCAGAAGCCAGGGTTTCATTGCAGTGTTGTCCCTTGGTCAGGGATCACTGCTTCTTGCACTGACAGCAAATAACTCTTAAAGCAGATACTGCCAAGCCACAGTCAAGGTTCACTGCAAGACTGAGGAGGCTGAACAGGGGAAGGAGAGGGGAGGTGAAAGGAATAAGGAGGGAGATGCATGGTGGGCATGCAAGTCATCTCTTGATGGGCTGTGGAAATCCCTGCTATTGCTACCTTGCAGTGGGCATAGTGGACGTCGTCCTTTCATTGCTGGGCTGCTTCCAAATCCCTCCTCTAAGAGCAACCCCACAATTACAAACCAGTTTGCAAAGCCCAATGCAACCCTACAATAAACATCCAGCCTGCAGAGCACAGGGGTCAATGATAACAACAGTGGATGCACACTGTCAAACCCACAATAAATGCTCTGTGTAGAGCCCAGCACCCTACAATAAACAAGCCAGCCTGTCATGGTGCTTGATGCCCTTGAGCAAACTTACAACAAACCAGCATGTACAGGTATAGCATTCCTGTGCACCCCTACAACAATAAATCAGATTTCAAATTCCAGCCCCAGGGGCAGTAATTATAAAGAAAAGTTACTTCACAATTATTTTTTAAGATACCTTTGCCAGTGACCCCTTTCAATGCACTTTGAAATTCAGCAAAGCCGGCAAGACAGTAAATGGATCTGTGTTAAGGGGGATAATTCAGAAAGCTCTCTGGATGTGCAAGTCCATCATTAAAATGTGGCTATGACCAGAGCAAAGCCTGTGTAGAGATGACCCTTGTCACTGTTTATCTATTCCCCGTGGGTCACTTCCAAGTCACACCAGCTCAGCGTACTGACAAAAACAAGTTGTTACTGTTGTCAGCCATGCCCGGGCGATACAGCTGTGGAGCAGGGAGGTGAGGCAGCAGGCAGAGCAGCTTCCAGCAGACTTTACAGCCACGCACACAGGGCTATCAAAGGGCTTCAGCAACATGGGACCAAATTTTCCCAGGGTTCCACAGAAGCTGGCTGCCAGCTTGGACTCACTACTACTGGGAAAGGGTCTCTTCATGGCCACTTTGTCAGCTAGGGCTCTGACTGTAAATGGCTATTTCAACAGGAACATACAGCCCTACATAGGAACGCACACACAGATACCCACGGACACGTGTATAAAGGCATACAAATGTTTGTCCGGATGCTCACATGCGTACACATTTGCTTACACCAACACCTTCCTTGTCCTGTCACCCAAACAATTCCCTTATTCATTAAAAGCAGCCGCCAAAGCTGGCAGCAAACTCTCCATTGTGTTTTGTCCCTGAACTAAGTCAGCAGCTGCTGTAGCTTAGAGCAGCAGAGATTCCTTCATCCCAGCCCTTGGACTCTCACTCGGCCTGGTGCAAACAAAATCCCTCCCCAGCCCTGTGGTGCTCAGTGGATGGGAAAGAAGGCAATTTCCCTCCGGACAGGCCTTTCACTCAAGTGTGCAAACAACGTGGCTCCCACAGTAGCCCCCAGTGCCTGCCTAGGACCCACTAAAATGCCTTCAACATTCATGCCAACCTCAGAGAAGTGTCTGGAAGTCACTGCCCATTACAGCTATTCCCAGGGCACTGATATAACAGGCTAAATGAAGACACTGGTCTGACAGGTAAAATAATTGTGTGTTACCCTCTAGCACATTCCTTTATCATACACACTTTGAGGAGAATCTGATACGGTCACTGGTTTAGCACACCAAGTCTACAGTGTTTATCCCTGCTAGCCTCATTCCCGGTACTTAGAATATCCCCAAAATCCAATGCCAGCCTTGTCACCAGCATTTATACATCCCCTTTATCAAAGGGACATCATCTCAGCACCAAATCCTGAGCAGAGAGTGGTTTGACTTTGTGTGAAATGTCAATCTCACAGAGGTCTGGCCTGCCTTCAGTCACTCGCTGTATTCAAAAGTAGCACTGCAGGTTATTAAAGCCGTGTCACCAGGGCGGACGAAAACACCCCAGCGCACTGTGCTCTCAAACTCTCCATTGAGACACCAAGGGGTGCACATCCTGGCCCTATCTGGCACCACCCAGGGAGCTGCTCTAGAGATTCCTGGATCTGCAGGATTGAGGCACATCTGGGAACTTCACTAAATGGTGCCTGCCACATTGCCATCCACCATGGTCACTCTGGCTGGCACAACGGTCCTCACTAGACTATGAGCATTTGATGATAATCATTATCCAAAGTCTCTGACATCCAGCATACTAGAAAATGTACATCTCCTCCCTGTTTCTCAGGCCACTCCCACCTTCCTAGTTGCATTTGAGTAGTCAGTACTTTTTCCTGGGAGCGCAATGTGTTACCTTGCGCCCTTCCAACATGCACAACCTGATTCTTATCTATAGTGATTTTAATCGTGCATCAAGTTGCTCAATTCCCTCATTGTCTTGAGTTCTCACAGGACTCCCCCTAATCTTGACAAAGGTAAATCATTTTGTCACTTTGCCTCCTTTTCCAGATAGATAATAAATAAATATATTGAACAGCAGCACATTTATCAAAAGCCTCTGGAAAATCTAAAGGAATTAGGGCTGCTGGTTCCCCTTTAACTCTTTCAAAGATGCTCACTTCTGGAAGAGACAGAAGTGATGCTGTGGGTAGGCAGAGAGGCTGTCTGAAATTGTGGTTGAGAAAGTTCACTCACCCTTGTTAATCAGCTACACAACCATAGGAGATTTTTTTGCATCCTCTGCTGCTTCAGGACATCCAGAGGGGAGCCGGAACCAGCATGGCTTTCCTTTCTCTTCAGCCAGCAAGGCGATTGTGACCATTGTTTTACAAGGGGTTCTCACCTCTTGAGGGCCTCTAAACAAAGGGATATGGTGCCAAAGTCCTTTTCTCCCCCTTGCTGTTCCTGCAGGCTGCCAGCTGACCTTGGTGGGCCTTCAGTGGCTTGGTCCTCGGGCCAAGTCACAGAGACCAAATTAACCCCTTTCAGGGCTCTAAAGAGACCAATAAACAAAATCTCTTTGCCCTCGGCAGGGTCTTCAGTCTCAGCTCTGGGCCCTTTAAATTCAGTCCTTTGTTTGGGCTCCCAAGTAAGCTCTGCCCCCTTTTGGGGATTATGCCACTTTACCTGTGGTGGTGGGGGAACCCAAACCCACCCACAACTCCAGCTTCCAACCCAGGGACCCTATAAATAGCAGCCACGTGTGGCTCAGCTCAATCCTTTGCTGCTAACGCCCTGGGCCTCTGCCTGCTGGGCCCTATTATCTCCAGCCCCTCTGCAGGCCAATATCCTCAGGTCCTTCTTCCTTCGCAATCTCAGGGTAAGTTTAGCCAGCCATAAACTCTGGCTACCTGCCAGGCTCCTTTGGCCCATGAGCAGCACCCACCTTCACTCCTCGGCTCCTAGCCAGGCAGTGACCTGCTAAGGCCACTGCCCAGGCAGCTCCTTTTATCTGGGCCCTGATTGGCTTTTGCTAACCCCTCTAGCCCTGGAAGGACCAGGTATCTGGTTTCCAAAATGGCTGCTCTGGAAAGTCCACTCTAGGTACGCTTGGAGGACCCATGTTTGCTGCTCTTTTCCAAAGAGCTTACTGCCTCTTGGAGCAGGGTGTGATAGGTAGTGGATCCAAATCTGTGGATATCCTCTTTATATCTGCAGACCATTTTTGCAAATCGCAGCTTGGATGTGGATACAAATTTTGTAGCTGCACAGGGCTCTAGTCATAGGATCACAGGGGCCCCAGCAGGGAGCTGCAAGGCTGAATACACCCTGTCACAGATGGATACACCATTGGCCACCCTCTGGGTCTTTCGTTTTAATAGCTGCTTTCAGTAAGCCACACAAGCTGCCAGGAGTTCAGCCATTTGGGTCCTCAGTTCCTTCAGATAGATGCCATCTGTTCCTGGCGTCTGATCTGAAGCCCACTGATATCAGTGGGACAGGCCCTTAGTCACTGACCTCAATTTAATTTCTCAGGTGGTTCCATCACCTTTTGTCTTGTTTTTGATGCCCCTATCTTTAACCGTCACCCCTGGAATAAACCAGCATATGTATTTGCAACCCCTCCTCTGGGATGAAAACCAAGGTAATGAATCTCAACTGTGAGCTTTTCAAGGCAGGAACCATCTCTCAGTGTTTGGACAGTACCTAGTACAATTGTACCCTGATCTCACGTGGGGACTCTAGGTGCTGTCAAAATACAAAAACAACAATAATAATAATAATAATAAACTCCTCTTTCTTCCGTCTGATTGCTCCCTTTATTTGCAGGAGTTACAAAAGGATCCATGGACTCGTGCACAAGCTTTCTGCAGCTCATATCCTTTAAGAATGTGTTAGTACTTCTATTCCTACATTTAGCTAGATGTTCCTCAAAATTTCTTCTGGCTATTATTTACCTTTAAGGAGTTGTAAGGAAACAAAGCTACCAACCGTCTGAGATCCAATATCAAAGGAACAGCCCCACCTGGAGGCAAGAAGCAAGAATGCATGAGAGACAGAGCCTTTTTTGTTACCATGAGGGTATAAAGGAAAGAGAGAGACTCAATCACAAACGAACCTGCAGATAATCAACAAACCAGACAGTTTCAGCTGGCTGAATGATCCAGTTTGTGAGTGACACCCTCACAATCTGCTCCTAGTTCCTACTACTGGAATGATGTCCAGTTCAGACATGAGGGTTCAAGACCAGGAAGCCAGGTGCAGACTAAATGAGGTGCCATTTACTGCCTCTCTTCTTTCTCCTCCCCTCTCAGGAAGTGACAATGGAACACAGCTTTCCTCTGAATAGAACACCTTAGAGGGCTTAAGAACATTCAGATAAGCCCACAACCAGATTGGCTTGATATTCCTAGCACTTCAGAGCTCAAGACCAAAGTAATAGTCACATAACGGGCAGTTCCGTTAATGGGACTGAAAGTGGGGAGGAGTGTCTTATTATAGGATTTATTTTAGCATCTGTTATATTTTTCAGTGTAAAGTTCTCATGTTTCACACGTTGGCAGGTGGTTCACGCACGCACGCACACAGAGAGAGAGAGAGAGAGTGTGTGTCACCAAACCACCAGCTGGCCATTCTGCACTGGAGCTGGTTATGGGATAGCACGCACAGGTGAGGAAGAGACATAATGGGGACCATATAATATGGCAATTGGCTGACTCGGGATGGGGATGTGATATGATGCTTTTCACCTCTCTGTCACTGCTTTCAAGTCAGCTAATCATCTAAAGGCAGTCTGATCTCACAGGAAATTAATTTGAGGTTCTCAGACTAGTTCACCACAAACTTGTGACGTCACAAAAAACCACAACCCCACCAACTCCCTTCTTAGCAGCTGACCATGGGCCACAAAGAATGAACTCACCTCACACTGTAGAAGGGGTACCTTCAGCTCACAGAGGAGACGCACAGGCAGGGGATATCTGTGTGAGGATCTTATGCTCATAAAGCTGCAAGGGGATGATGCACTGGGAAGTCCCTAACAGATGTTCTGGAGAAGCACCATGGAGAGCTCCTTGGAACTTCCCTTAGCAGGTGCAGGAACTAATTTGCAGGATTTAGGGAATCCTCTGCCATCGTTCAGGATGCAAACTATTACAGAATCACAAGAAATGATCATAGACACAGGCAACCTCTCCAGCCTGAGCCATCTGCAAATCTTAAACCATATTTACACTTCCCACTTCCCTTTTCCTTTTAGAGGCAAGAGGCTATGGAAATCTGGCCACTATACTTAATGCCAATGCCCTCTTTATAAATGCCTCCCTCGTTTTAAGAAACAAACACTACAGCTGCCAGGAACAGACTCCCAGGAGCGAGAACTCTCTATTTTATATAGTGAAAGCAGAAGGTGGAAGCTTCCAACAAACTGTCCAGGTACTGACAGGCCAATAACTAGCAGCTTGAGTGAGGAGAACATCCCAATTCTCCTCTCAAAGGTAATTAACCTCCCTGAATGATTTTTTCTGACAAAGCAATTCAGAAGCCAATGAAGTTTACTCATGGAGAGACTCTAACTATCTCCAGAGACTTGCTGAGTGCAGATCCCTTCCCTCCTCACCTTCCATTGCCTCTCCATTAAGAGATGATGACATCAAGGTCCTCAGGACCCACGTTATACATTAAACTGATGCATCATGAGACTTTGTCCTATTCGAGAGTGTCAGCCAGTTCTGTACCAATGCACTCACCACACCTAATTGCTACTACCACCACACTTTGATACCAGCCCTGAAACAAACTTTGGACTTTGTGACACCTTCTCATCTGAAGGTGGGACCTGCAGAAAGACAACAACATCCATTTCTGAAATGTCAACCATGGTACCCAGATGCTATTGTGATGAGCTTGATAGAAATGCCACCAGGTAGGTAAAAGGAGAGATTCAAGAGAAAGAGAGATTAAGGAGAGGGAACCTGAAGAAATGTCACTATCCAGAGAGGGAAGGAAGGGGCTGGGGAGAAAGACATCAGATAAGAAATCTCCAGTCTGGCAAAGGTGGCTGAGCTGACATCCCTCATCTTCCCTCTCATTTGAATTACACGCAAGAGGATGAGCACTTTAGTATGTCCACTTTAGCATGTGTCCCACCATCACTAATTTAAGTGAACTAGCAGGAATCATCAGGACCATATCATACACCTGTGACAGTACTGATCTCACTGGGTGCTGCTGACACTGGGTGCACACTTACTTCCTATTAAGCATCCAGTGTCTCAAGAGCTAAACTTGGCCACAGATGACCACAACCTCACTGGATCAGCACTAACTGGCATTAGCAGCAACTGAAGGAAAGTGCCAGGAGCCCCATGAGATTCCTCCCTGCAGACTAAAGATTACAGTTAACCCACTTGCCCAGCCACCAAGGTTGATTAGAAAGGTTGCTCTGGTGGGTGTGAAACTTACACGGATCATGCCAGTTTCACTCCTGGCACTGACAGCAGCAGGAGTAGCAAAGACAGGGCTCTTATCTCACTTGGTTGCGGGGCAAGGGCTAGGAGCACTAGCAGAGAAGTAGCTCCCCACACTTCCTGGTTCTGGCAAGGGGGAGGCACAGAGAAGTGAGAGCATCACACCTAAGCTAACAGATCTCAGAGGCACAAAGCTACATCCCAGCTCACACAGTTGCCTCACAGAAAGTAGTAAATACTCCCTCAATTTGCTGATCATAAAGAGGTGCTGAGAACTGCCTGGCTGAGAACATTAGCATCAAAAGTGGCCCATGAGGGACAGAAAAAGAGAGTGAGATTGAAGAGGTTTCCTTGAAGCTAAGTGGGAACCTGGCTAAGAGCCCCCAGGGAACTTGTTTCCTTCTTAATCTGCTTTGTATTTAATTGTTTCCTAATGACTATGTCCCTGTTTGGCCCCAACAGGCTCAGGAACTGGTGCTGCCACTGCGGTTTCCTATCTCTCAACTGAGACAGTGGGTAATTCCAAGGCTCCTGTTTAGTTACTTAACATGAATTATTATTTCAGAGCATCGTGTTATCTGTTTTCCAGTAGCACCCACAATGTGCTGCATACTGTCTACGCTCACAGACAGACACAGTCCCTGCCCCATGAAGCTGGCAGTCAAAGCAAGTGAGCAGCATATACAGAGCAGAAGATGTGGAAGGAAACAGACGGCCAGAATATACATACAATTTTTTAAATAAATTCCAGCTATCCCCAAGTCACTCTTTATTGGGCTGCTGTTAGTTGCCTTGACAAGGGATGTGAGGAAGAAGGTGGTAATGGCTGTTTAGATCAGTGCAAGTCTGGATGATGAAACACAAAAATAGTTGTGGGAGCAGCCCATAAACAGGGGGTTGAGGCTGGCATCACTGCCAGAGTAAAAGGTTGGGGTGGGAAGTTGACAAGACAGGAGATAATCATGGCAGACGGAGAGCCTGAACGCCTCTGTTTATCCACAGAACAGATGCAGCATGGGCAACATTAGGACAGGTGTTGCTCAAACACATACTGCCACATGCCAGTGCACCATGCCCCTGACCTAGAGGGACTAAGCCTAAATTGAGACGGGAATGCAATCTCTCTTGGACACTGCAGATGGCCAGCAAGGGGCCAATTAGTGCCAGCTCTGATGGTGGATTTTGTGATGACTCATCCATGAGGCGCCACACTGAGACGCAACAAACCTAGTTCACAGAGACCACTGAACAGCTGTCAGGTGATAAAAGCTTTCTGGTACTGCCCACCTGGGGCTGGATTGGGGCCAGTGCCCTAAAGATGAAGGGCTCTGTATGCTGTTCCCCAGGCTTCCCTAGGCAGAGGTCATTGCCTTCTGCATAGCTGACACTTTGCTAGCTCTGCCATCCCAACAGTGTTGCTAGAAGGCCACATTCCTAGTTATTGTCAGGCTAAACACACTCCTCTCCATAACACTCCCCCAACAGCAAGGCAGACCAGAGTTCTATGCTCACTGAAGGAGTTTCACCTATTCATGCTAGGCCTGAATTTGCTTCACAGCCTCCATATCCCTGACTCCTGCCGCTCAGCAGCCTAAGGCTTGAGGAAAATACAGGCCATGGCACAAAGCACTCTTGCATCGCACTGACTTGCTCCCCTAGCCTCTCGCTCTGCCAAGGCACAAGTGCTGACTCAACCAGTCTTGGCTGCCAAGTGGGGAGAGCACAGCACCGAGCCAATGAACAGGGCCCTTTTCTGCTGCCCAGAGCACAAACCGGCAAGCCATCAGAAGCAGCACAACCGAGGTTAATGAGGCCATGGAGACACAAGGAAAATGTCAGAATTTTGCAGGAGCTGCTGGGAACAGCTATCAAACTACAAGCCGTTTGCAGCAACTCCACCACCTCTGCTGCTCTCAGAGCAGCTACACGCAGCCCTTCTGTGCTGGATTAACAAACCTGCAATCTGAAGGCTTCTGATCCAGCAGCTACAATTTAGGCAACAGCAGAGCAAGCTTCCTCCCACCCCACTGCCCATAGGCCTGACCAACTCTAGAGGAGTTCAGTCTCCATGGCCCGCTTGGTCCTTGGCCACTCTACTGAGGTTGCCAACGCAGGTTGTGTGCTGTGCACATTTGTCCATTAGGAACTGGACTAAGAGCCCACCAACTCTGTTTTCACAAACTATTGGACAGCTGCTAGAAAGTTGTGATTTTCACTCACTACCAACCAGTGCTGGATTGGACCCAGCAACCAGGAGGGAAAGTCATAGTCCTCAGGTCAACTGGAGAGTTATGAAGATGGCAGAGACATGGGCAGATGAAGAGAAGAAGAACCAGACTCCAAGTCTGTCAATCTGGCATCTATCACCAGTTCCTTCAAGTGCATTACTAACACCCGCCTGTGATTAGAAGAGCTCCAACAGAGCAAGGCTATTTCTTTAGTCAAAGGGGAAGGTGAGAGCAACCACAGGCAGACTGCTCAGCAAGACACTCCTATGCACTTTGCATTAGTTAACACCAAGTATGTTACTATATCCTAAGAGGGGCTGTGTGGTGCACTGGTGATGGCGGGCCCAATGCACTAGCTTTTCACCTCAGGACACCAGGGTCTAATTCCTAGGTGTGTTAGATGAAAAATAAAATGGGCTTGGTAGTCCTATTACTGCATAATTTGGCATAGTCCAGCACAATCCATATTCTCTACTCTGAAGAGGCTCCAGGACTGGTACAGCAGAGGGGCCACAGGGCAGGACTATAGTGCATTGCCAGAGCGGTGCTTGGCAGGAAGGGGACAAGACTGAAACACAAGGATCTGTGGGTCAGGTTTGAAGGGCATTGGCAGTGCAGTTGGGGAAGGCCCAGGACTGAAAAACAAGATATCTGCAGGGCAGGTTTGAGAGGCCTTGGCAGAAGTGTTATAATGTACGTCTCAGTTCCTGTCACTACAGATGCTATTTTTATTCATATTAATTAGTTACATCAGAATATAGTGACAGAAAGCCTGGCACTGAACAGTCCCTTAGTTTGCCCAATTATTTCTCAATTTCTTCAGGGATGCTCTGCAACCCTGACTGATCCCAAGGGATTCACCACTCATCCACCATATCTGCCCCACTTCAATTGATTCAAACCTTGTATGACAGCCCCCACCAACTAACTGGCCAAGCAGGACAGAGACAAGACTCTCTTGCTATTGCTAAGCAACACAAGACCACCTATCTTCCCACTCCCCCAGCAGGTGAGTGCACTACCTCTGGGGCACTCCACTTCATCAGTCTAAGCAGCAAGGAGCCTGATGTGGGAATCAAACCTGCTTTCACCCCAATGGCTGATTGACTAAGCCAGCAGCTTGGTGGATTGTTTTAGAGCAGTGGTTCCCAACCTGTGGCCTGGGGACCAAAAGTAGCCTGCAGAGGCTTTCAAACTGGCCCGCCGCTCCCCTCTCACTGGCTACAGAAGGGAGCTGCTGCCTAAGGACCCAGGTGGAGTGTGTTGCCCTGGGAATAAAAGGCGATGCAGGCTCCTTGCTGCAGCCAAGGGGATGGGAAATCAGCACTCCCTTCCCCCTGGCTGAGGTCCCTAGTGGGGCCAGAGGGAGGAGAGCACTGATCTCCCATCCCCATGGCTATAGAAGGGAGCCACTGCCTAGGGACCCAGGTTTCCCTGTTGCAGCCAGTGGGACGGGAGAGCTTCCTTGCTAAATTCCTTCCATCTGGCTGCAGGGGGGAGGGGAACTGCAGTCGGAGACTGGTGGACCTTCAGGGTAGTAAAAATTATATCTGTGGCCCCTGAGCCAAAAAGGTTGGGAACTGTTGTTTTAGAGCACTGCCTTCGGTAGAGCTCTCTTTGCATGCTGAGCATCTGAGGAACAGAGCCTTGTGCCATGGTCACCTTACCTGTGATTTAAGGTAGGCATATTCCTGTGATCCATATTGGACACTCCGGAGAGAAGTGAGGTAGTCATAGGTGATAACAGCTGTCTGAAAACCAAGCCAGAAACAGTATGAAGACTCTGCTATAATCTCTGATCAAGCCAACAAAGCATTTATTAAAGGGACTCTTTCTATTTAGCTTTAGGCCCTAATTTTATGTTTAGTTTAAGATAAAAGGGTCATAAGGAACAAAAAGTAATACAAATAAAAACATGCATGTGAATGAAAATCAGTGATTTACACTTATGGAAAATTTCCCTGCAGGGCAGGAAACTCAGTAACATGGAGCTATTCAAAATAAATGATACTCTGTACTTCTAGAGCACCTTCCATTCCAGGCATTCAAACCACTTTACAAGCATTAATGAATTAAACATCCCAAGCCCCTTGGGAGATAGGTCAGGATAATGTCCTTTGTCCAGAGGGAAAAAAATCAAAGTACAGAAAGGGGAAGTGACTTGCCCAGTGTCATTCAGTGAGTCAATGCAGAGTGAGGAACAGAACTGAAAGAAGCCTCGATACCCAGCTCTGTGCCTTATCCACAAGCCAGGCTCCCCATCTACATGATGGCCAGGATATGAAACTAACTAGAAATAGCCTGATGTTTGCATGTGAACTGGAGCCTTTCCTTTCCTTCCAACCCAATCCCTGCAGCCAAATCACAGTCTAGGGTTCGCAATATTGGAACAGCTGCCAGGGTGTCAAATTGTGATGTCTAAGCTATCACTGAAAGAATGGTACAGGAGGGGTTAAACTAATACCCATCCACACTGCCACTGTGGTTTGGTAACTGATTAGCATTACAGCCACCTTCACTGGTTACAAATAACACAGTTCAGTTTGTGTCCATGCAGCACATTTCACACCTACCACACTGCCCAACCATATTTATATCAGTGTATGCTAGGAAAACCTGGGTAGCTAGTCCTCCCTCCTAGCTTCAGCTGGGGAGAGAGTGGCCAAAAGATATGCATGCAGAGCAGCACAAGGGTCAATGCTTTCTGGAATGTGCAATGCACAGAGAGCTAAGAGAATCAGACAACCAGATTACAAAGATATAATATGGGGATCCAACTACATGCAAAAAAGCAATGCTATGACCTGCTTAAGGAAGACAGCCATGTGCCAAGTTACTGGCAAGGGTGGAACACTTTTAGTTATCCCACTTATTAACCCTGTTAACAATGTGAGTGAGTGGAAACAAACCATGCTGGGAGTCACCCATGCAACTAACTGGTTACAAACAAAGCTAAAAGTTGTAATGTAGACAAGATAACCTTTTCCAAGTGCCTAAGTGACTGATGGGCCTAAGTCCTATTTCCAAGAGAGACTTAGGCAATGAGGAGTGTAAGTCTCATTAAAACCAAACGGGGAGTTAGGCTCTGAAGAGCCTAAATCGCTTTTGGAAATGGAACTTAGGTGCTTTTGAAAATTTTACCCTAGGCCAAAGTTCCTCTCTCCAGAGTCAGGAAGGAATGGTGACAGACATTCAGGGCCCTTTCGTGAAGTGTTGGCAGCACTGGGCATGGGTCACTTGCTATATGAACCAAAGCAAATAGTGGATTCTCTGTAACTGAAAGTCTTTAAATCATGATTTGAGGACTTCAGTAACTCATCCAGATATGACAGGTCTATGACAGGAATAGGTGGATGAGGTTCTGTGGCTTGTGATGTGCAGATCAGACTGGATGATCACAATGGTCCCTTCTATTCTTAAAGTCTGTGACTCTAATTATAGTATTTGATAGAAGCTCGAGCTGCAGAATTTCCATCTGGATTTCAAACCCCACCGTCCCTTTGTAATGACAGGGGCCATTTGCAAAAAAACAGATCCGGATCAGATTTCCAAAAACATCAAAACTTAAAGAGCATTTGATTCTGTGGTGGGATGAATGTCCAGTTCCAGTGTAAAACTTGATGAGCAGAGCATAAGCCCTTTATGCAAAATACAATGAACATGTCCATAAGCCCAGATCTCTGGAGACAACATCATTTCTGCGACAGAAGGAGCATCACTAGAAATGAGCAATGGGGGAACTGGGAAAGATTCAGACAAGCCTCTGCCCAAAGCAATGTGCTCTGAGGTGAGGTTGGGAATCAGATAAAACAGGGTTTTGCTCTTTCCTTTTTGGACAGAGGTTTCTGATATTTCCTGGCTTTGAAGTTGGAAACCTGTTAGAAGAAGGCTTTTCTTGTGGATTTTCAGCCCTTCCTGTCGCTGCTGAAGCCAAGAAGTACGTGAAGAAGAATTTGGAGAAAGACTTTACCAAGCGTTTTCCAACTTAAAAAAACAGCTTTGGAGTGGGGAAACCTTCAAATCAGCTTTGGGTGAAGGTTTGGGCTGTTTCTTATGTTATCTCTTGTTCATCATGGTAATTATCACCTCCAGCTTGAAAAGAACCAGCTAACAGATTGCCCTGAGATAGAGAGGAAGAGGGAATTAATTAAGCAGTTGCTGATTGCATCATAATCTTGAACACCAAATTAGTATTACAATAAATAGACAACTCTGACTTTGCTAAATCCCTGCAAATGTCTAAGATGCACTTCAGCTAAGGTGTACGATGTTAACCTGATGCACTCTGAAAAGGCAGAGTCAGTGTTAGACCCCTGAAAAGGCAGTGCACAAACAAAGCAGCAACGTCAGATTTATAATACAATCTAGAATGCAGAGATTTTCCGTGACTTGCTCCTGTTCAGGACACAGCAAGCACCTCACTGTCTTCAAACACTAGTTCTTTGCCCTCAATGCTCCAGTGTGGAACTGATCTTCATAGGCATCAGAAGTCCTATGAGATCATCCAGTCCCTCTTGCTGGCAATGCAGGATTGGTGCCCATAGTGCATTTCCTGCCTTTTGTCGAGTCTAGTTTTAAAATTCTCAGAGGATGGGGCTTCCACCTTGAGTCCTCCAGCTGCTGACTTCCCACACCTTTCAAGTTGTCAGCTGATCTCCCCATCTCCTGGAACAATGTCCCCACTAAATGCCCCTGTATCTGAGTGTTTTTTCTCTGCTGGGCCCTCAAAGGCTGGCCAAGTATAAGCAAAACCTGATTCCCCAAACCTGGGCTCTGGCAGGAGTTTTCCTCCAGGCCACATAAGCAAGACCCAAGGAAGTTTAATAAAGACAGATAAACAAGTGTGGATAAATTAAGAACTGATGCAAACCTTCTAGCAAGACTCAACCTGGCCACAGGTTTGAGAATATAGTACCAGGTCAAGCTTGTTGTCTTCCCTCTCCATGGCTTTTTTTCATGTTTACCACTATTGCTGCTGAATTTGGCCCAGAGACGTCCAAGGAGACAGCCCACCTTGCTGCAGCCTGGCATTGCCCCAGAAGGTTGAGTTAAGCTTCCAGACTTTCAGGTACTTCTCTGAACATAATTTTTGAATATTTTGAAGTTCACCTACCATGACCAGAGCCTCCCCCCCTCAAAAAAAAAATCACAATTATAAGAGCTTATCAACCTGCTAAGGAGGGGTCTGCCCAGGGCTGGATTAAGAGATAGGTATTACAGGCCCATATCTAGGTCCCCAGCTCCCAGAGGCACATGTTTGCAACAGAATCTAAGCTCATTTTAAAGAGGTCTCCATCCCTCCTGGTTGTGGAGAAATGCTTGAAAACAAAGGAGTTAACACCCTCTGACCCTGATTAAGAGCAGATCCCTGGGGCTGGGAAGGCAGAAGTCATTAGTGCACCAGCATGGCAGAAGCTCACACTGGAGCAACCTAACCAGACAGGGCCTTAAAAATGTGAGAAGAAATAAACCATTTTTTAAAGTATTTCCCATATTTTAAAAAAGAAAAAGATTACTACAGTACTTACAGAAGCTAGGGCCACCAGCAGATTTTTCTACGGGATATTCTGTTTGCAGCAGCTGCTGCAGTAGAACGCTGTAATATATGGAGGCAGGTTTGAACCTGTGAGACTGGGAGCTGTTGACTGCTGAGTTCTAACAGTTCTGCCGCTGACACCCTCTGTGCTCACAGGCAAGTCACTTTCTCTCCCTGTATTTCAGTTTCCCTGCGTTGCAAGGTGGTCAGCAATGTTTGTGCAGTGAACACGGACAGAGAGGGAGTGGTAGATGTGGTTTATCTTCACATTAGTAAGGCTTTTGATACTGTCGCACATAACATTCTCATAAACAAATAAAATTAGGGAAATACAGTAGAACCTCAAAGTTACAAGCACCAGAGTTACGAGCTGACCTCATTTGGAACTGGACATACGCAACCAGGCAGCAGAGACAAAAAAAAAAGAAGCAAATACAGTACAGTACTGTGTTAAACATAAACTACTTTAAAAAAATAAAAGGAAAGTTTAAAAAAAGATTTGACAAGGTAAGGAAACTGTTTCTGTGCTTGTTACATTTAAATTAAGATGGTTAAAAGCAGCATTTTTCTTCTGCATAGTAAAGTTTCAAAGCTGTATTAAATGAAAGTTCAGTTGTAAACTTTTGAAAGAAAAAACTAAAATGTTTTGTTCAGAGTTACGAAGAACCTCAATTCCTGAGGTGTTCATAACTCCGAGGTTCTACTGTACAACCTAGAAGGCACTACTATAAAGTGGGTGAATAACTGGTTGGAAAACCATTTCCAGACAGTAGTTATCAATGGTTCAGTCAAGTTGGAAGGGCACATCAAGTGGGGTCAGTTCTGGGTTTGGTTCTGTTCAATATCTTCATAAAATGATTTAGATAACAGCATAGAGAGCACACTTATAAAGTTTGCAGACGATACCACGTGCTTTGGAGGATAGGATTAAAATTCAAAATGATCTTCATAAACTGGATAAATGGTCTGAAGCAAATTGGATGAAATTCAATAAGGACAAATGCAAAGTACTCCACTCTGGAAGGAATGATCAGTTGCACACATACAAAATGGGAAATGACTGCTTAGGAAGGAGTGCTATGGAAAGGGATTTGGAGGCCATAGTGGATCAAAAGCTAAATATAAGTCAATGGTGTAACAGTGTTGGAAAAAAGTAAACATCACTTTGGGATGTATTGGCAGGAATGTTGTACGCAAGACACGAGAAGTAATTCTCCGCACTACTTCGCGCTGATTACGCCTCAACTGGAGTAGTGTGTCCAGATACAGTAGTGTATTTCAGGAAGGATGTAGGCAAATTGAGGAAAGTCCAGAGAAAAGCAATGAATAAAGGTCTAGAAAGCATGACCTGCAAGGGAAGATTGAAAAAGTTGGGTTTGTTCAGTTTGGAGAAAAGAAGACTGAGGGAGGACATGATAACAGTTTTCAAGTACATAGAAAGTTGTTACAAGGAAGAGGGAGAAAAATTGTTCTCTCTAACCTCTGAGGACAGGACAAGGAGCAATGGGGCTGAAATTGCAGCAAAGGGTGGTTTAGATTGGCCATTAGGAAAAACTTCCTAACTGTTACGGTAGTTAAACACTAGAATAAATAACGTTGTAGATCTCCGTCATTGAAGATCTTTAAGAACATGTTAGACAAACACCTTTCAGGGATGGTCTAAATAATACCTAGTCCTGCCTTGAATGCAGTGGACTGGACTAGGAGACCTCTTGAGGTCCCTTCCAGTCCTACGCTTCTATGATTCTATAAGAATGGCCATACTGGGTGAGGTCAATGGTCCATATAGACCAGTATCCTGTCTTCCTACAGTGGCCAATGCCAGGTGCTTCAGAGGGTATGAACAAAACAGGTAATCATCAAGTGATCCACTCCCAGCTTCTGGCAATAAGAGACTCAGGACACCCAGCACATGGGGTTGCAACCCTTAGCATCTCAGCTAACAGCGATTGATGGACCTATCTTCTGTTAACTTATCTAATTATTTTTTTAACCCAGTTATACTTTTGGACTTCACTACATCCCATGGGAACAAGTTCCACAGGTTGACTCTGCGTTGTATGCAGAAGCACTTCCTTTTGTTTATTTTAAATCTGCTGCCTATTAATTTCATTAGGTGACCTCTGGTTCTTGTGTTATGTGAAGGAGTAAACAACAAACACTTCCTTATTCACTTTCTCCATACCATTCATGATTTTATAGACCTCTATCATATCCCCCCTTAGCCATCTCTTTTCCAAGCTGAAAAGTCCCAGTCTTTTTAATCTCTCCTCACGCAGAATCTGTTCCATATCCTTAATCATTTTTGTTGCCCTTCTCTGTATCCTTTCCATTTTTAATGTATCTTTTTTGAGATAGGGTGACCAGAACATCATGCAGTATTCAAGGTGTGAGAGTACCATGGATTTATATAGTGGCATTATGATATTTTCTGTCTTATTATCTATCCCTTTCCTAATGGTTCCTAACAGTCTGTTAGCTTCTTTGACTGCTGCTGCACACTGAACAGATGTTTTCAGAGAACTATCCGCAATGACTCCAAGATTTCTTTCTTGAGTGGTAACAGCTAATTTAGACTCCATCATTTTCTATGTATAGTTGGGATTCTGTTTTCCAATGTGCATTACTTTGCATTTATCAATATTGAATTTCATCTGCCATTTTATTGCCCAGTCAGCCAGTTTTGTGAGATCCCTTTCTAACCCTTCAAAGTTTGCTTTGGACTTAACTGTCTTGAGTAGCTTTGTATCATCTGCACATTTTGCAACCTTACTATTTACCTTTTTTTTCCAGATCATTTATGAATATGTTGAACAGTACTGGTTCCATTATAGACCAGCAGGGGATACCACTATTTACCTCTCTCCGTTCTGAAAACTGACCATTTATTCCTACCCTCTGTCTCCTGTCTTTTAACCAGTTACTGATCCAGGAGAGGACCTTCCCTCTTATCCTAGGACTGCTTACTTTCTTAGGAGCCTTTGGTGATGGACCTTATCAAAGGCTTTCTGAAGTGTAATTACACAATATCCACTGGATCATGACTGTCCACATGTTTGTTGATTCCCTCATAGAATTCTAATAGATTGGTGAGGCACGATTTCCCTTTACAAAAGTCATGTTTATTCTTCCCCCAACAAATTATGTTCATCTGTGTGTCTGCTAATTCAGTTCTTTACTATAGTTTCAACCAATTTTCCTGATACTTAAATTAGGCCTATTGGCCTGTAATAGCTGGGATCACCTCTGGAGCCTTTTTTAAAAATTGGTGTCACATGAGCTATCCTCCAGTCATCTGGTACAGAAGCTGATTTGAATGAGGAGTTACATACCACAGTCAGTAGTTCTGCAATTTTATATTTGATTTCCTTCAAAACTCTTGGTTGAATACCATCTGGTCCTGGTGACTTATTACTGTTTAATTTGTCAGTTTGTTCCAAAATGTCCTCTGCTGACACCTCAGTCTGGGACATTGAAATGATAAAGTGCAGAGTACTATATTTTGCATTATTTTTAATAAGGTTGTGGCAGTTGATGTTTCTGCCATATGCTTCCAAAACAAACACCCACTCAGTTCCCAGACACTCCTCACATCACTTTCTCTTCTGGCCTATGCTTCTCCACCCTGCGTGTGTTCAAAGTAATGGATCCTGAGATCAGCCACAGAACCTTCTTCTTGCAGTGCCTGCCCTCGGGAGGAGGCTCCCTATAATTCTCACTAATGAACCGTTAAAAAATGCAGGAGATGCAGGCCGACAGCTGCTTAGCACCAGGGGCCTGTAAGTGATGGAGTTCCTGGCCTGAAGTGACAAACGTGCAATACAACAGAGGTGCAGTGCAGACTCATCTCCTACACAGTTTCTGCTCTACATTGTTTCTAGCTGCTAATGGATTCTCCAGAGAGGGCTCTCATGCAGAGGGTCAAACTGTCCGACTGTCAGCTGCCATGCTTATGTTTTTGGATGCTGTGATCAAGATCTGCAGTGAACTGAAAGGGACACCCACCCTGGATTAGTGGAGCTCCTCGGGATTTATTTTAGCAAGAGTGTGTGCTGCCCCTATATGCATCTCCTGCCTCACCTCTCCCACTCCCACTCTATCCCTTTCCCTGACAATAATCCCCCCAAACATTTTCAGACACACACCCAAATTCCTAGCATTGAGAATCCCAAGACAAAGATCACAGGCAGGGTTCCAAAGCAATATTCATTGAGCAACATGGTCCTTTCAGTGAGTTGTTACTACAGGAGAAAGACCAGCTACCATCAAGGATCCGATAAGCAGTTTCAAAGCAAAATGACTGGAAGAAGCAGTGGGGCGATGCACAGGACTGAGTTCTGGATGAGAAGTTGAAGGGGATATGGAGTAAAAAGACAGAGCAAAGTGGGTGCAGGCCCCACAAGGCTATCTGGATAGACTCCTCAATAGGTTATACAGTTATTCATTGGCACAGTGTCTCTCTGCCTCTGCTTCACTGAGATTACCCTCTAGCCCTTCCACATTTTCACTTTTCCCCCACACTAAAATAACAAAACAGAGAAAAATCCAAATTCCTGAGGCTAAAAGCCAACTATTCACTTGAAACATATCAATACAGTAAACTCAGTGCCAGGACTGCGCTCCTGTGAGCACAAGTTCCATCGTAAGGATCCTTCTAACCCAGTCAGCAAATCTCTCATGCCTACCCTCACACAACTGCCAGTGTGAAACTTACTGTGGCAATGGCTCTGCCCACCCGAACAGCTCCAAAATCATTGAGATCCAGGTACTTGCTGCTGTACAGGTAGAAGCCAGAGGTGGCTGCTGCCAAAGAGACAAGTTTCAAGGCCCTTCTGGCCATGCCGGCGACCTCTGCAGAGATACAAAACAGGAACCAAGAACACTTGAGTGGAAGAGGGGAGTACATCAGGAACAATCTCAGACCAACCTTGGCTAAAGGTTCAAAGTCATCCAAATGCTTCCTTCCATATGCCATCCAGAACTCACTTTTCATGTTGATCAGCTGTCAAGTAAGCATGGAAAGTTCTGTTGGAGCAGAGAATTCATGGGTTCTCTCTCTCGCTGTGGAACAGTGGGGTCTAGTGCTTATAGCAGGGGCCCTGGGAATTAAGTCTTCCAAGTTTTAATCCCTGCTCTGCCACTGACTCGAAACTAATGCTTCTCTGTGCCTTAGTTTCAGAGTGATCATTAGGCAGGTCAGGTGCACAAGGAGCTCTGTTCAAAGCTCATTATTATACTGCAGTTGTGCCTAGAGGCCACAAATCAAGGATCAAGGCTTCACTGTGCTAGACACTATACATACATACTACAAAAAGATTGTCCATAGCCCTAAAGGTTTTACAATCTAAGTATAAAACAAAAGACAACAGGAGCATAAAACAAACAGGAGCACAAGGTAACAGTGAGTCAGTTATGATTAGCGTAATAAGCAGCAGTCATAGCACACCAGCTGCCTAACTATTATCGTGTAATTTATAGACTTTAGTAGATTTTAACAGGAGCTTTAAAGGAGGATAGTTACAGATTTTTAACTGGAGCTCCTCTCATCATAGGAGGCACAAAGGTGCCTGTTGGAAAATGTGTCAAATGGACAGACAAAGCTGTCATTGTTGATTGAGGGGGTGGGGGTCAATGTCTCAATGGATGGTAGAGATAAGCCATGAACTGCATGAAAAGTAAAAACAAGTAGTTTGTGCTTGACATAGTGGAAAAGGGGAGCCAGTGGAAGAAGGCAAAGAAGGGGATGACATGCTCAAAGCAACAAGCCAGGAAGCTATCTGCTTTCTCATCATGTGAGGTAGAGGCAAGACATTAATAATCATTTATGATCCTGCATAACTGAGACAGTATGGTCCAAGAGTTAAACTATGAGACTAGGAGTCATGATCAGAGTTCTAGTCCTGGTTTTGCCTTTGGCTTATCATATGATCTTGGGCAAACCGCAACTTCTCACTCTCAGTTTCCCTATAAAATGGGGGAAATAATAATATACCTAATTTCCCTACTTTAAAGGGCTTACTTATGTTTGTAAAATGCTATGAACATGTATTGTATAAGTTATAACTATTTATTAATAATAATAATAAATAATTACTAATTGAGGGATTTTAGAATTGGGCCGTTTTGTTTTAATGTTAAGCTCTAACTAGATTCCCCCTCCCCCCAAAGGATTTCATGATGTGTCAGAAGCACTTTTAACATTCACTCTTACCTCTAACAGTGTACTTCCCTGCTTTATAACTGACACTTTTGATTATTCAAACCTAGAAAACGTTTACAAATCCCCTTTACCTTTTTCCCCCCTCATTCCATTGATGCCGTTTTTCTTTTTGTACTTCATTCATCTTGGGCAAGGGAATTAGGATGGGCAGTTTCATTTTCTGTTTCTAATCAATTTCACTCCAGTTAAGAAAGCCTAGGCTGTTGTTTGAGATACCCATCAATTAAATAAAAACGTTTATTCAAATTTCTTTTTTAATTCCGTCACAGATCCTTGCACCTCTCCACAATCTCTTGAGTGCGCTCTTCCTAATGATAGGCTTTGGGGCCTCTACTTCACTCTAGGGGGAGTCCTATGACTGTCACTCTTAGACTGGAGGCTTCAGATTCCCTGTTTCACAGAGGGGCTCCTTCAGATGAGTCAGTGGGCTTGATTCCCACAGGGATCATCTCTCTTGGAAACTCTGAATTCACAAAGCAACCGAGGAGTTGCAATGCTGAGCATCATAGTGCCTAACTTTCAGGCACCAAGAAAAAAGTCACAGAACAATACCGCGATCCACAAAGCCTGAGTTAGACATGTTATATAGGCTTCCTATATAATTAAACATAAGATTATGTCACAGAGATCAAAGAAGTCACTGATTTCATTACTTTCAGAGATCATAATATTTTCCATGTCAGCCCAGGACAGTGGGGCAGGAGCAATCAGCCAGCAGGCACCCTGGAGCTCTGAGCCACGAGGAGGCGGGTGCCCACAGCTCCCAGCCACAGATGCAAAGGGTGCTAGACCCCATTCCCCACAGCGGGCCTTGGGCTCTCATCCTCTCCCAGCTCAGGCATCAGTTATCCCCCCCCCCCCCCATCAGCCTCATTTTGTCAGTTATTTTTAGTAAAAGCCAGGGGACAGGTCACAGGCTTCTGTGAGTTTTTGTTTATTGCCCATGACCTGTCCCTGCCTTTTACTAAAATTAACTATGACAACTTCTTCATCTTATATAATATATAATGAATATGGAGAAGTAGGTGCCTTAGAATGAAATTCATAAAAGCCAGCATGCTATGCAGGGAGCTATAACCAATGGGAGATGCTGACAACAGGAGTGTGTACTAAGCCATCTCTCCCACTGAGTTAGCTATCTCCATGATCCATGAACCTGGAGGCAGGCAGCTTAGGCACCTAAGTGGTTTCTTGAGGGAATGAATTAGGCACCTGCCTTGCTCCACACACAACAGCCAAAGGAGGTGACGGGGGGGGGGAGGGGAGAGAGAGAGAGAGAAGCAGAGGGGGGAAATCAACATCCTAGCTGAGTGCAATGGTTAATTACTCTCACTATTAAGGCATAGATCTTTATCTCCAATCTGAATTTCCCTAGCTTCGACTTCCAGCCATTGGATCATGTTGTACCCTTCTCTGCTACATTGAACAGCTCATTATTAAATATTTGTTCCCATGCAGAAACTTACAGACTGTAATCAAGCCAACCCCTTAACCTTCTCTTTGTTATGCTACATAGACTGAGCTCCTTGAGTAGATCACTATAAGGCAGAGGTAGACGATTATTTTTTGTCAAGGTCCAAATTTCTTGGTCAAGATCCAGAATCCAGAGAAAATTAAAAACAAACAACAATGATTATAAGTAAATAAAAAGATTTTTGGGGTCTATTCAAAAGTGTCTGGTGGTCCGGATTTGACCTGCAGTCCACCCTTTGAATACTTCTGCTATAAAGGTGTGTTTTCTAATCCCTTCATCAGTCTAGTGGTTTGTCTCTGAACCATCTCTAATTTATCAGCATTCTTCTTAAATTGTGGACACCAGAACTGGACACAATATTCCAGGAGCAGTGATACCAGCACCAAACATAGAGGTAAAATAACCTCTCCACACGTTCTTAAGATTCCCTTGTTTATGCATCCACAGATTGCATCAGCCCTTTTGGCCACAGTTTACCACTGCAAGCTCATGTTCAGTTGATTATCCACCACCACACCCAAATCTTTTTCAGAGTCACTGCTTCTCAGGATATAGTTCCCCAGACTGTAAGTATGGTCTAGACTCTACATTCTTTGTTACTAGATGTATGTATTTACATTTAGCTGTATTAAAATGCATATTGTTTATTTGCATCCAGCTTACCAAACAATTCAAATTACTCTATTAGTGATCTATCCTCTTCATTATTTACCACTCCCCCAATTTTTGTGTCATCTGCAAACTTTATCAGTGATGATTTTATGCTTTCTTCCAGGTAAAAATGTTAAATAACACAGGTCCAAGAACAGATCCCTGCAGGATCCCAGTAGAAACACACCACTCAATGATTCCCCATTTACAATTACATTTTGAGACATATCAGCTAACCAGTTTTTAATCCATTGAATGTGTGCCATGTTAATTTTACATTGTTCTAGTTTTCTAATCAAAAGGTTGTGTTGCACCACATCAAATGCCTTACAGAAGTCTTAGTATATTACATGAACACTGTTACCTTTATCAACCAAACTTGTAAAAAGTTTAAAAAAAAACTCATTTAAAAAAAAAAAGATATCTAGTTAGTTTAACAGGATCTATTTTTCTTAAACGCATGTTGCTTGGCATTCATTATATTACCCTCCTTTAATTCTTTATTAATTGAGTTCCACATCAGCCAGTCCATTATCTTGCCAGGGACCTCCACCAAGGGCCATATCTTCCATGGGCCCATATCCAGTAGGCTACCTCTAAGCATGACTACTGGATCAGACTCCCCCACATGAGGTAGACGTTTATCCGCCTATCTTCCCCCAGTTTGTGGACTACTCCAGGGCTTAGGCAAGTGACAGGCATCAGGCTGCCTACAGGGCAGCAGAAGTGAACACACTCAGAGGCAGCAATTTAGGCACCTAGGGAACTTTCACCCTGAAAATGTAGGTATCAACACCTACAACATTAGTCAAGAGTTTTATGGATTGCAGTGGCACCTAAATCCAAGGTTTAGGTGCCTAAATCTGGGGAACAGTTCAACCTTTTCAGTACAAAGCATTATCAGTTAGCAGAAATGGGTTAAAACAATAAAGGCCTCCACAGCATGAATCTTACTTACCCAAAATTTGCAAGGAAAGAACAAAGGTTAACTGCCACCCAGCCTAGATACTCTTGCAGACAACTCCTCACATTCTATCAGCATCCCCTTGCTAAAGACTCACTTCCCTTCCTTTCTACACAGGGTCTTTAATGGTTTAGTGTCCTTTGATCCTACCTTCAGGCCAAGGAAAAATAAACTTGCTGGCCTGACTAGAAACAAGTAAGTAGCCATTTCCCAATTAATAACTCCCCCAATCTTCTTTTAAAGACTTGGTAGTCTCTCTAGAAGCTCCTTATCTCTGTCACTGCTTCATCTCCGTTTGCTTCTCCCTAACAACCTCCTTTGATTTAACTCATTGCAGTCAGGCAGAATAATATCAAACAGGTAAACTGAGACACATATACTTTTCATAGAAATGTCCCATGTTCTCCACAACTTTCAAAATATTTTCATGGAATAGTTTTAATTAATAAAAACATTTGTTCCTATTTTTTTAGTAAATTTGAGGCCTAAACTAGTTGACAGTGTCTCCTTTTAACAAAGAAAAAACACTCATATTTTTCTTTGTTTTCCTCCCTTTTTTATTATTAAGAACATTTGCCTGAAAACAGGATGTAGATCCATCTGTTCCCACACTTTATTCCAACCTGAAGCCCTATTCTGTAGTTTATGACATCACAACTATTCCCATACCCATAATCTATACTGCAACGTCACAAGCAGATGATGACAGCTTTAGCATGGGAAATAAACAGCAGGCGCAGCTGAGCTCTTAAGCAATAAAGATCCTGTTTTCATGCTAATGTCTCTTAGTAATAAGAAGGGGAAACTAAAATAACTCCAATATAAGATATAGAAATAGAATTGTCAGAATCAATTGTACTTCAAGATTTTCCATAAGGTGTCAGTGAGTCTTTACCATGTAAATGAGCTATTATGAAGAACCTAAGGGTATCTTAATGACTGTCAGCTGTGAAATATACTGCTCAATGTAACTGCCTTTCATTATTAAAATATTTGCTAATGAATCACCTGCTGCTCTTCCTCTATAGACAGGAACCAGCTTCTTTGACTTTCACCTGATTCAGTCCATAATGGAGCTTAAGTACATTTATCACTTACCCAACTAACCTGCGCTCCCATTTTCAATCATTTGATGTATGTAACTATAGTTCCTGCACTGTATGGGTGGATAACTATGAGCCTGCTTCCAATAATAATAATGAAATATGTAGCATCTTCACATTGTTGTGTGTTAGTTTTAAGTGAAATTAGTGAATCTAGTGAAAGTTGTGGGACTGACTCGAAGACTGACCATCTCCAATTAATCAGTAGACAGATACTGCACAGGCAGCAACAGAGCCAGCTGCTCAGGAATGTTTCTTCACCAAAATGTGAGAGCCTTGCCCTGGAGAGATCACTTCTAAAGAGGAAGGGGGAATTAAGTCTCTGACCTCTGCAATATGTAGGTCTTTCATCTGAGATGGGCAATGAAGAAGTCAATGATGCTGGTGAGTTTTGTTTTGTGGAAACCCACAGAATTAGACAGACGGACATCACCCTCTGACACCTGTATAATTTTTCATTTGGGCCATTAAACAACCACCAGATAATGATGACTTTCAGTCACTTCTGACCTCAACAAGGTGCAGTCTGGGAAGCCTAGCTCCACTGCAATGTTTGCAATAATATGAGTGAAAGGAATACATTAAGCTGGTATATGGTTTGTGTGTGACTAGATCAGGGGTCAGCAACCCACGGCTCCAGAGCCGCATGCGGCTCTTCAGCCGCGGTAAGCTATGTTTTGCAGCTCCAGACTATGGCTCTTTTGACAGTAAAGGTTGCCAACCCCTGGACTAGATTGTCAAAAGGTCCTGAGCACCTGCAGCTGCCTATGAAGCCACTAGACCTTGAGGTGCTGAACACTTCTGAAAATCAGGTCATTCATTTTTAGCTCAGCTTAATTACACTCTGTGGGAGCGTGCAGCTTTTATAAAGGGGTTCTCAAAGTTTTTTTCCTGGGGACCCCCCCCTAAAGTGACAACCCCTCCCATGCCATGCCCCCCTTACATCTGCTTTGCCACTGGGGGAAGTGTTGCTTCTCTCAGGCCACACAGCTCTGAAGGGCTCTGGCTATCAGCCCTACATGGAGCTGTGGGCTCACGACCCCCACAAAATCTCACCACCCCTTGAGGGGTCCCGACCTGCAGAGGAAAGAAATGAAAACCTGGGGCTGGCACTTTATGAGGAACCGTAGATGTTCCGGCCACAATCTCAGTTGCCCAGTGACCCTGGCAGCTGGGAAACCCAGAGCATGGCACGCTGCCTGGCGCCCTACCCGACACAGCCTGGCGGCGAGGGCGAACTCCGGCCGCCGGGCAGTAATTCGAATGCTCAGCGGGGCCGGGACGGTCACTCCAGGGCTTCGCCGCGGGCTCGGACCAGAACGACGGGAGACGGGACTTTTCCGGCGAGTAACGCGGGGCGGGGGGGTTAAACACAGGACGGGGGCTCCGCGGTCGCCCCCAAGCCGAGGGCGCCGCCTCTCAAACCAGAGCCCTTCGGCAGGTCCGCGCTGGGCGGGGACGGGGCGCAGAGGGGATGTGGGAGGGGGTCCGGCAGGGAACACAGCTTGCGGCGCCAGGGAAGGGGCGCGGTGTGCGCGGCGCGGCGCACCCACGGGACGGGAGCTAGGCTGGCGTGAGGGGAGGGCAGAAGCGGAGATGAGCGCGGGAACCAGCCCGGGGCCAGAGAGGGAGGCGTTGGGCCGGGGACTGGGGGAGAGGCGGCGCCAGCAGGACTGAGAAGCGAGGATGCCGGGCCGGGCCCCCGGCCCTGAGAGAGAGAGTCTGGGGATTAGCCTCAGCCCGGCTCCGCCGCCCCGCGCCCCGCCGAGTTACACAGCACAACGTTCTGCGCTCCGTCACGAGGCGCAATCCCGCCCCCCTCCCCCAGAGACCACCCTCTCCACTCGCTTACCGGCTTACCGGCACCTCGTTGTTTTTACCTGGATAAAACAGAGTCGTCGTCCCCCTCCCCGCGCATATGGTACGGCCTCGCCCCCGCACGGCATGCTGGAACTTGTAGTCCTTTGCTGGTCCCAACCCTGTAAGCCCCAAGGAGGGTGAGGGCCCTGAAGAACTACAGGAGCTGGGCCCTGGGCGACTTCATTGAAGAGATCCGGCGGGGGAGGGGGAGGTTGTCACGTGGGCTCTGCTGGTTAGTCTGAGGCCGGCTCGAGCGTGTGTTTCTGGATTCTGTATAGACCAGGCAGCGCCTGAAAGCGTTGAGAAGTAGTAAACTATCTCCAGGGCAGTGGAGGTTTATGGGCAGGCGCAGGATAATCCCTCCTCTGCAGTTGCTGTCTGTTTATATCAAACAAAGTGATAATCTTTCCCAGTCAAGTGTCCACTGAAACACAGGCACCTAGAGTTGGAGTTTTGTCTCATTTAACATCATGAACTTTCTGATGGTCTGCTAGGTTTAAAAGAGTTTCTTCATGAAAAGCCCTGAAGCAAGTAGGCAGTTAGCATGAAAATATAACAAGCCACTGGAGTAACCAGGGGACAGGCACCTTGGACCTACCATAGACAGACAGGATAGATCCTCCACCTCAGTGCTAGTATCTATCCGAAATATCGGAGAGCACCACAGTTCTTTATCAAACCGAATCAGAGCTGCTCCTCTAAGAAGGATACAGATCTGACCTCTGGGCTACCTACATTTGTAACCTGCAAGCTTGACTATTGCCAAAATTTGCCACAGGCTGTTAATTAGACACCAACATTCCCGATAAAGTTCTAGAGAAGGTCAGTGTGATCCAGAACACAGTGGCCTACAAACTTGATAACATGGGGTGGTGTCAAACTATCCCCCTGGTGTTCCAGACACTATTGCTCTGTTTTCAGTATGGTTTTGGGGCAAAAGTTTTCCATTATTGCAAACACCAGTGCATTTGTACCAGCAGTAACAATTGCAGACATGCTAGGGTCTCCAAGTGGCCACTAACACTGTGTCATTTACCCATACTCAGAGCAAATCTATATGCTATGGTGGTTAAAATGCCTGTAACCAGAAGACCTTTGTGTATGTTAGCCTCCCACTGTTGACACTGCCAACTGAGTTACAACAGAGCTAGGCACCATGGGAAACACTGGCCAAAAATACCTACTAGGGTCATATCCTCAGCTGGTTTAAATTGATGGTGAACTCAGTAGCGCTAGGCTGATTTGCAACAGTTTATTATCAAGCTCCTGCTATAGACAAGGCCTGCATTATTTCTCCATCAAATACCAGTTCAAATCCAAGGTCCTAGTTTCAAATTTCCAAAGCCTTCAATGGGCTGGTCCTGAAAGGATTATCTCGGAAATTGATTCTCTCACAGAGTTGATGATCTAGCATAACAACTGTGCTCATTAGTAACAATGAAACTGTTAACAACAAGGGAAAGATTTGCAAGAGTGAAGGGAAAATGCTTTTTCTGCAGCTGGCCTTCAACTAGCAATCTCCTTCCTGTGAGAAATAAGAACGTTGACAAATATTACCATATTCAAGAGTAAATGTAAAACTAAGCTCTTCACCAACCCCTTCCCAGAATAATTATGATGATGATAAACAGAAAAACAAAAAAGCCTAAATACTTGCTTGGGGACAGAGAATCAAAGAACAGAATGTTAAAATCTTGCTGAGTTAGCATAATTATTGTGAGGCACTCACATTCTATGGTATCAATATCTAGACCAGCGGTTCTCAACCTGTGGGTCGGGACCCCAAAGTGGGTCGCGATCCCGCTTTAATGGGGTCACCAGGGCTGCCGTTAGACTTGCTGGGGCCGGGCGCTGAACCCAAAGCCTGAGCTCCACTGCTCTGAGCCCTGGGTGGCAGGTCTCAGGTCTCCCCCACCCCTGTCCAGGGCTGAAGCCCTCAGATTTCAGCTTTGGCCTCCCCCACCTGGGGCGGCAAGACTCTGGCTTCACCCCCATCCCCTTCCTGGGGGTCATGTAGTAATTTTTGTTGTCTGAAGGGGGTCGCTGTGCAATGAAGTTTGAGAACTGCTGATCTAGACAGATAACCACCCCCTGAAACATTTAATAGGTATCATTTCCAATAAAAACATTTTTTTTCATTGGGAATTAGTGACAATCAATCCCATTTTCCAACCAGTGTTCCTATAATGAAGATAAACTGGAATTTTGTAACAGACGTGTAATCCATAGTGGGAAATAAAAGTATTTAGGCTAAAGTTAAGGAGACAGCAATTAGAACTGATCATCCAAAAAAATGGGGGTGGGAGTGGAGGAGGATGGACCAATCAACAATAGCTAAGCAAGAATATAAAAAAGCAGAATGAGAGAAAAGAGGCGTTAATAATACAGTCCACATCTCTCTGAGAGATAATGTTTCAGGCTGTGTGCAGATTCAGGCAAACATAATTACATTAGCTGTACTCCATTCATATTTTCAAGCTTGCTTTTGCAGGTTAAAGAAGTAGAAACTTTTTCTTTTATGAAAGCTTAGATTCTGGAGCACAAAGTCTCAGCCTCCAGAAAAACCATACTACAGCAAACTAGCCCAATTCACCTTCTGTTCCCGAGTAAGATTCCCATTGGCCAGCTTCTTTCCTAGATATATCATTCTCAGGATGAATGTAATTTTCACTAAGCAACTGTCTGTCAAGCATATGACTCAGAAAGCCTTCTTTTTGGGATCCCTGGTGTACTACAGACAATATACTGTTCATTTTCCTTAATGTTCAAAATATGATCATTTCTTAGACTCCTGCTACTCCCAGTTCCAGTCTCTCTCTCACTGCCCATGTCTAACCCACACACACTCAAAATAAATGTATGAGCGCAGTCAGGATTAATGGTGGAACATTGCCCATGAGAAATTAAACACCTCCAAGTCAGGAAGGGCAGAGTTAAGGCTGAGTGCTATTGTGCAAGTACAGAGGTCAGTTTTTGAGCTGAAAGGAGGGCAAGCAAGGCATCCCAGCAATGTTAACCCCCTCTCTTCATTATGTTTATAACAGTGTTGGCAAGGGTAAGTCCCACAAGCTGCCAGGTGATATTAATATGAAATATGAGAGACAGAACAAACAATGAGAAGAGAGATTTGGATTATGTAGGTAACTGGGAAAATAGAATGGAAATTATGACAGACTAAATATTAAATAATGAATCTAGGTCACAGAAGGAGATAATCTAGGGAATGGGGCTAAAGGTCTGATTCTGCTGCTGTTAGAGTCAGTGCAAGTTTTGCCATTGGTTTTAGTGCAAGCAAAATCATGACATTATTTGGGCTCATTCCAGATCACTGATCAGGAACAGATTTTGGGGGGTGACAAATGGGAAATAATTGATGCTATCAACCGACTGCACAGCTAGATCTGCAGTAAAGAAGGCAACCCCCGCCCCTCAATCATTCCCCCAATCACAGCTCCCTGCTGCTAAACAAGATGCTGAACAATAGCAGGCCTAACTACCAATCTTCTGCTCTAATCACTAGATCACAAGCCTTGTTAATGTTGCCATCATAAAGGGTGGGGCATGTCAGCATCTGACTTCTATTGTCCTCCTCAGCAGAAACTAGGTGATATTGCTTCAAAATAATCCTTTTTCCACTGCTGTCAGTTTTGTTTTGTTTTCTGTCTTCTGGTGAATAAATCTCAGTTTATCCCAAATGGCCAAGAAACAGGAAAAAAAATTCCTTTGATTATGGCAAATATGCATCCCAAGTGTGAATAATGCAACAAGTCTGTGACTTTGAAACACACCCAGAGTGTGAGAGCTCCGAGGCTTGCTGCCCCAGACTCACAGTGGGAAGAGTTCAGTCAGACTGTTAGAAGAGAGGATGACAGGGCTTCCCCTGCAACGAATTAGCCTCATTCATTTTTCTCTCTCTCTTAAATTCCCTTTGATTAAAGAAATATCTACAGATACCTGAAAAGTTTCTCTACCAGTCCTCCCTGAACTACAGGGAAAGGAGAGATCAAAAGGAACTCACAGGTGTTCCTGTGACCCTGATGTCCTGGATGCACAGTCTGAGCTCTAACCAGAGAGCATTCTGGAGTAGATGATGATTCTGCAACTAGCATAATGGGAAGGACCAAATGATTTGGGAGGTCCTTCTTAGTGTCTGTGATTTGTCATGATCTGTTGTGGGTGGTTTATAAGGTAAATATTAAACCAGATCCTCTGCTGGTGTAAATTATGGTAGTTTTGTTGAAATCAGTTGCGCTATGCCACTTGACATCAGCTGAAGATTTGGCCCCTAGAGTCCATGGTTACTAAAAACCTGTGTTTCAGAAATCTTTTCAGGCTCGGTTAATTCAGGTTACCAGAAGATATTATATTACAACATCTATAATGCTATAGCACTGCACAGCTGCAAGACTGATGAATGCACAAGCCAAGGTGGGTAAAAGAGAACAAAGCCATCTGGATATTGTTCCATAGTACAGCTTAAGAGGGCTGTCCTCAGAGGGCTTTCACTGGGCCAAACTCATGCAAATTGTGGGCCAAAGATACATAAGAAGGCATTTAGTTCATCTAGGCCAACTTTAAATAAAAGACTGAAATATGTCCTCTTTACACAGCAAATGGAAAGCACACAGCTTTCTGTGTTATGGCAGTCATCCCATTTGCACTGGGATCTTGTCACAACTGGGGCTAGATTATATCAATACTTGGATGGGGCACCTCCAAAGAAAACATACCTGCTGCATTTGGTAATTCAGTAGGAGCTTTTCTTCCCATTGGATCAATACTGAACCCAAGCCTGAGTGTAGCAGTAGGGGTGCTTTGCTCCTTGAATTGATATATTTTCAATGAGATGTAAAACCAATCTTGTGGCCTTTGAATAGCCTCTGACACTTTTCCTAAGAGTCAAGGGGTTTGACCCTACATCCTGACCAAGTTCTAGCTTGGGTAATTATGTTCCACCCTCTTAAATTCCCACTATAGTTTCAATTGGTTAAAGGATTCTCCTTCACTTCCTGTTCTAAGCTGTTCCATGGTATTGCTAAGCCATCATGTTCCACCTTAGAGGAGGCTTCATATTGGCAGTGGGTGAAATGCTACCATCTACTTTGCAAAGCACTCCGGAGTCCTGGAAAGCACTATAGAAATGCACAAGATTATTATTACTTTCTTGAATTAATTCACTTTCTTCTGAAGTGTAACAAAGTACAGAAATTAAACCAGCCTCCCTTTCAATCATCCCAGATAATACAGATGCAGCTCAAAGAATCAGAGTCTTTGACAAAAGCACTAATAGGCCTTGTGACTCTATTTTTCCCCAGATGTAATTATTCCTTTTGAATGCGGCCTGTAACCTATGGAAGAGTGTAAAGCACAAGAGCTGCCAAAGCGGCTGAGCCCTTCTGCCTGAGATAAGCCTTCTCTTTTTTATTTTTCTATTTGGCAGTTTATCCATGAAACAATTTATCCCCTGACCTGAGAATTGTAATTTATTTTGATCATTTTTATGCTACTAAGCAGAGTGACTGCTAAGAATACAGATATTTTATATCAGCAATAACTTATTACATTACATTATGTTGTCATCTTCGTTTGTTACAAGATATTTAATGAGACACTTACATTCTGCATTTGCAAGATGTGAAGAGTACTGAAGCAGAGACCAAGGGTACCTGTAATTTAAAAGCTCTGATCTACCCCCAAAGGATTCCATAGAACTGTTTTGTGAATCAAAAAGTTGTCCAACAACAAATAGGTATATCTCAGTCCTGTTCTGATGTCTGCACCACAAAAACCACCTGCATGATTGGTGCTGATTGTCCTTTCTGGCAGCCATGACAAAGCCAGGGACTGAATGACCCACAGAAATTGAACTCCATAGAGAGGGTCCCTTTGAGTATGGGTGAAATACACTGACAAAGCTTTTTTTCTGGGGGGGAGGAACTTGTGCTACTGCTGTCCCATAATGTCAAACAAATCAGATCATGGGCAAGGTGACACTGTGGAGTCAACCTTTTATCTTGTTGGAGGTAGGATTACATCTGTTTCAATTTGCAAGAGAAAACCAATTTGATGGTCTTAGCCCTGTCCTTACTAGCAGTTTCCTATCTACCAGGCCTGACACCGTGTGTGTGATTGGCAGTCTGCTCAGAAGAAATCCAGAAATAGGGGAACAGAAAATATGTCAAGTCAAGGATGGAGTTCATAGAGTTTAAGGCCAGCAGGGAACACTAGATCATCTAGTCTGATCTGGGTGTCACAGACCACTACATTTCACCCATTTACTGCTGTACTGAGCCCAGTAACTTGTGTTTAACTAAAGTGTAGCTTTCAGAAAGGCATCCAGTCTGTATTGGAAGACATTAAGAGATGCGGAATCCATCACTTTTGTTGGTAGTCTGTTCCAATGGTTAACCACCCTCACTGTTAAAATCGTGTGCCTAATTTCTAATTTGAATTTATCTGGCTTCACCTTCTAGCTATTGGTTCCTGTTATGCCTTTCTCTGCTAGATTAAAGATCCCTTTAGTACCTGGTATTTTCTACCCATGAAGGTTACTTATATACTGTAATAAAGTCACCTCTGAATCTTCTTTTTGATAAGATGAACAGATTGAGATCTTTTAAGTGTCTCACTGTGAAGTATTTTTTTTCCTGCCTTCAAATAATTTTCTGGCTCTTTTTTGCACCAATTTCAATATCCTTTTTAAAATGTGGTCACCAGAACTATACATAGTATTCCAGTATCAGTCTCATCAATGCCATATACAGAGGTAAAATCACACACACAGCCACGACTCCCCTATTTATACATCCAAGGACCATGTTATCCCTTTTTACTACAACTTTGAACGGGAAGCTCATGTTCAGCTGCTTGTCCACTGTGATGTCCTAAATTATTTTCAGAGTTGCTGCTTTCCAGAATGCAATCCCCTATTCCATAGATATGTCCTGTGTTCCTTATTCCTACATGTATAACTTTGCATTTGTCTGTATTAAAATGCTTTTACTTTAAATGGGTCCAACTTTTTAGTGTAGACCAGGCCTCAGTTGCAAAAGGAATAAGCAGGGAGAGCAAAGAAACCAGTGGAGCATTTCCCATGGTCAAGTACAGGCAGATTGCTCAGACACAATTTTACGCTCTAACACAACAGGCTAAGAGAACTCACTAGAGATTTTTTCCCCCAATACTGTTTTCTTTGGCTTAACTACATCCCCAAAGATTTCTTCTTAGAGTCTTTTGGAAACTTTAATTTAAAAAACCCACTCTGGTGGTATTTGAACACATGCCCACCACACAAATACAACACAGTAGCTTGCACTTTGTAATTAATTAGTTACTTTCTTTAAATCTAGTTAAGGACAGTTTAACTGTGACAGAATTTCATGATGCTCCTAATATCACTTTATAGCACTTTTCATCATCATCCTAGGCTGGGTCTACACTGATGGCGGCAAATTCACCGTCAGATCGACTGCTCTGGATTGACTGAGTGGTCTGTGTAAACGCGCTCAGTCAATCCAGCAAGCAATGCAGGAAAACCACCCTGGAAAGTGGCGTAGCGCTGCTTCGACGCAGCACACTGTGGACGGCGCGCAGAGGAGATGCTGCAAAGTCGAATCGCAAAGGTAAGTGTAGACCATGCCCTAATCTTGCTACCTATTTCTAATGCACCAACCCATGGTTCCTAGGTTGTAGATACCAGAATTAGTACAAGCTTCCTAGCAATCAAACTTGCATTATATTTTCTGTCACCCCCTGGAACAATTTATCCTGCTAATAAAGTTTTTATTGGAAGCTAATGTTTCAAAGAACAGTACAGGGTTTACAACACGAGAGCAAGAGGCATTCGGGTGGGGGTACGGGCTATCGGTGGGTACAGAGTCATTGGGGGTCGGGGAGCAGAACGAGATCATAGCCCGAGGTGTCCCGGATGGGGTGAAGAGTGGGGGTTTAAAGTGCAGGAGACATAACGGTGATGGGGGAAAGGTTACGCGTCACAACGATCGCGAGGGGTGCGGAAGGGGCTGAGTTCATAAGTTCGTGACGACGTGGCGTCCCCCATGGGGTCCGTGGGGCGGCGGGAGCGTGTTAAGAGTTAAAAGAGTTAAAAAAGTTAAAGAGTAAACTGGCTGGGCCCAGGAGCCATCTTTGCGGAAGAGAGGCCTGAGAAAAGAGGTGAACATTTGATCGCAGGCCCTTCCTTCGGAATTGCCCCCGAAGCAATTTCCCTGGGGTTATCCGGATTTTGTCGGATTTGTGACGTTCTCCTGGCAGCCGCGGCTTGGCGATGGCAGATGTCCAAGGGCAGGGGTGGGGGCTGTAGTGTCACTTCACGGTCCTGGCCCTTTTTGACATGTACTGTTAGTCGAACTTGACACTGGTGCACAGGGCCCGCAACCGTCGCTTTGCTTGAGCAGCAGCTGTGAAAGGGGGGAGGTCAGCCCCCTAGCCCGGGCCCCGCCGCCTTTCCCACCCTGCCACAGACTGACAGCCTAACGACTCCCTGGCCTGAGGCGACTACCTCTCCCACAACGCCTGGCTCTTGCGCATGTGCATCAGAGCACGTATGCGTCACGGACGCAGATGCCGGCTTGTGCGGCAGTCTGTAATTCCCAGGAGACAGTTCGGTCACACGCCTGCGTAGTGCAGCGTGCGACCTTCCCGCGGCGAGATGAGACTACAGCTCCCAGAATGCTTGGCGTGTCCGCGCGTGCGCAGTTGCGAGGCCCGTGTGGCCAGCCGCGCTTCCCCCCCAGCCCCGAGGCGACCCGGAGAAGGGGAAGGAAGATGGCGATGGCGCTCACCAGGTGGGTGGTGGGGCTGGTGTCACTGTCCAGTGCCCCTTTATCCGGCAGGGCCCGGGCCCGGGCCCGGTGCGAGGCGGCTCCCGCCCCCGCGGAGGACCTAGTAGCGCGAAGGCCGCACCAAGCCGGGGCTTTTCCTGGGCGCCCGGCCGCGGGCCCCGCCGCCGGGTCGGGTTAGGGGGACCCGCCATCTCCCACCTGTCCGCGGCAAGCGGCTGAGCGCTGGGGTACGAGCTGGCGCGGCGGCGGCCTGCAGGACGCGGCGCAGCCGGAGCGGGGAGTTCCGCGGGCCCCCTTCGGGGTTCGGGCCTGCACAGCAAGGCAGGGGCCGTGGAGGGAGCTGGCCGGGAATGGGAACCTCTCGCCAGAGTGTGCAGCGAACTGCCTGCAGCAGGGAGTGTTAATTTCCCCACCCTCCTTGTGGGGACCCCGGATCCCCAGGGTTTGAGACCTTCCCCGAGGGGCTACCATAGAAGATTAGGGTTGGAAGGGACCTCAGGAGGTCATCTAGTCCCACCCCCTGCTCAAAGCAGGACCAACCGCAGCTAAATCATCCCGGCCAGGGCCATGTCAAGCCGCAGCTTAAAAACCTCTAAAGAGGGGCAGGCTTGTACTCAGATGGGGGTGCAGAGTGAGCTGAAACATGGGAAGCAAAGAGTTTGGGATTTTAGCTCTGTCCTTTGTTCTTGGCCAGTGGGGAACATGAGGTGCTGTGGAGAAAGTCTACACATACCCTGAGAAAGGACCATCTTATATAGCTTGGGTATTTTGTCCAAACTGTGGTCACAATGAGGTATATAATTGTCTATTTCTGGGCATTTATGCGCATGGGTCATTAAGAATTGGAAGATATTTTCTTATTCACATTGACAGAATGGTAGAAAACATACTTATGTGGAAAGCCCCACATTATGTTGTGTAAGACTCTTACTGCTCTGTTCGCTAAAGAAGAGGCGATCAGGGCTCCTGCAGTTCCACACAAAGGGTGGAAATATGTATGAATTTATTATGTCAAGTTTAGAGAGGTGGAGAGAGTGCCCCTTCCCCATTTCAACTCAGTAGCAGCTGCAGCCAAGTTGAAAAAAGCTTAACTGTTAAGTCTTATAAATTCTTTCTAGTCCCTTTGTTTAATAGCAGAATCAAAAATTGCATTTGGTTTCAGTTATGTTGAGTGGGTGAGGCAGTCAAAGTGAACATCTTTCTCCTTCTGTTCAGTTTTTTGCCAGCCCCAACTCAGCTGTCTCAGGACCAGCTAGAGTTAGAAGAAAGGGCAAGATCTCAGAGGTCAAGACAGACTGCACTGGTGTCATCACGCAGGGAACCTCCCCCATATGGGTATCGGAAAGGATGGATACCACGAATGCTAGAGGTAAATATTTGAATTCAAGCTCTGGTTATAGCTCTTTTTCTCAAAAATAAATGTCTTTATTAAAAAAAAAAGCATAGATCAAATCTGAGCACCTTGAGTATAGCACAGAGAATCGTGTAGAGCCCCACCATATGTAACATTAGTAGTTTGCAGCTGCTTTATTGTAACAGTAAAATACTTAAAGTTCAAACTACCTGATTCAAGTATGAATCTGATTCTCTCTATGATTATTATTTGTACTGCAGTAGTACCTGATGTGTTCCAGTCATGGATAGAAGCCCCTGTTTGGTGCAACAAATAATTCTCAACATTTCCTGAGGGAATAGGAATGCATCTCTATCTTTTATTTCAAGATTTCTGAATTCTGCTGCCTGCTGAAAGTATACACTGTGGTACAGTCTGGTTATTGTACTCTGGGAACAAGACCATTGTTCTGGAACCGACACACTCCCTGCTTCCACTTCTTGCTAAAAATACTGGCAAATCTCATGCTAGGTTTCATGCATGTTTCATTTATTGCTCATTTCTGTTTCCTTTCTGTGTAGGATTTTGGAGATGGAGGTGCTTTTCCAGAAATCCATGTGGCCCAATACCCATTGGATATGGGCCGAAAGAAGAAAATGTCCAATGCTTTAGCTGTTCAAGTGGATGCAGAAGGAAAAATAAAATACGATGCTATAGCTCGACAGGGACAGTCAAAGGACAAGGTAATACACTCTTACAATAGGAGCATGTGTTGGGAAGCCTTAAATAAATAGGGTTAAACATGTTTGTTCTAACAAAATTGTATTTTGTTATTGCAACTTCCATTGCATTGGGATATGGGGTGGCAGCATTGTTGCTGATGTCAAGGACTTGAAATTGCCATTCTGTAAGACACTCTGGGCCCAGTCCTGCTCCCACTGAAGTATGTGACAAAACAGCTGTTGACTTCAGTGGGTCAGATTTGGCTGCTGTATCTGTATTAGTGATTCCTAGAAGGAAATGGCTATATTAGGTATTGTGGTGTCCAAACTGGCATTCAGAAAACCTTTTATGCAAACTCCCAAGCCCACTCTGAGGAGCCCATTATTTCAGAGGGGGTGGATGTGGCTTGTAGACTACATCAGAGCTTTCGCTTTCCTTAAACATACTTAGGTTTTTGAGGGATGAGTCCTACACAAAACCCCAAGGTAGATGGGGAGGGATGTAACCTTCTAAAAGTATCAAGTACCCAGGGAGTGTGAAGATGACTCAGACTTTGAGGGTGGAAATTTCCTTAATCAGAACACATGAGTGGTTAAAAATCATTAACTTTTTAAAAATTCAAATTAGATTTTTTTTATTTTACTTTTAGATTTGTCTGAAGTTTATCATGCAGCTGTCAGTGTGAAGCTTCACTTTACAAACTATTACAATCATTTAAATAAATGGAAAACCCAATCAATGAAATATGTTGAATAAATGTCATGTATTGTGTATCTTCATGACATAAGCATTCTACTACAGCATATTTGAAACATGGGTTAAAATCAGTTTTGTTCTGAACTCATATATGGACTGAAAGTCATTTGAAGGCCTAAAAATACATAATGGCAATGTCAGTATGTTGAGTTGTAAATGAGACTTCTACTGGGGTGCGACAAGAATTGGAACATAGCAACTAATAGGAAGGGCTACAGATTTATAATATGACAAAGTATAGCATGGCTAAGCAATGACTAATGGTGGTGAAGGGGAGCAAAATACTAAACCCTTTAAATCTTCAGAGGTCTGTGCCAGTATTAACTTTATCCACACAGCCTCCAGTGAGGAAGGTAAATGATGTTCCTAGCTAAAAAATAAGTATGTGGAGATACAGAGTAGGTAAGCAACTTGGCTGAGGCTAGGCAGTGTGTCAGTGGCAGATACAGGATTAGAATGTAGAAATTCCTGGATCCCAGTCCTATGCTCTGAATTCTGGACCATGATGATTCTGATAACCACCTACAGATATCTGAATGTAAACACTTAGGGAAGAAAGAAATTACTTATGGTGGTACAATGGGACATAGGCAGTACTAAAGGGTCAATTAAAGAAAAGGAAAACTTAGGCTGCCTCAGGAAAACGATTGATGTTGTGGAATAGTCTACTGTGGAAGTGGCAAGCCCTATTTTTTGAAGGAGACCTGAGAAACTATTAGCAAGTATAATGTGCGGCACAATCCTCATGGACCTGGTCTGGAGTGGGTGGCCTAAAATGGATGTTACAGATCTAACTTCTGTGATTATACAGTATGAATAAGATTGACTAGAGAAACTTTAATAGCCTGGACTATGCATATAACTCAGATATTCTTTGAATCTTGGTACCTATGACTGAGAAAGAACAGATGTTTATAAATAGGCCCAGCAGGTGCTCTGGATCTAACTGGGATTGCTTCATGAGCAGCTTGTTTGGGCTAGCAAGATAAGTTATTCTGCTTTCTCTATAGCCTCTGGATTTTTCTCAAATTTGAATTATATAATTGGCCTTTGAGTGAAGGAGACTGCTGCCACCAAACAGTTTTATCTTTAGAACCCTGGTATCCAGGTGGCTTGCCAGCAACTTCCATGACTTCCTCTATCTGCCTCCTATGCTTCCTTTCCATATAAATAAAAATAACTAGAACAAAGAACTTCCCTGGAGAACCACTGGGCTTTTGGATACTTCAAGATCTGATACATCACCTCTGCTTCTTGGGGATGGCAGAAGCAGTTGAATAAATGCATGCTAGCCAGGCATCTACAAATAAATCCAGACTTGACCTTGTGGATTCTAAGCCAGATACCCATAACAGCACACCTGGCTCCTGTAGTGCTATAGTTTATTCCAATACCAGCTCTGCCCATGTGCCTTATGTTGGAATTCAGATGGCACACAAAAGTTAATGCTACTTTGAGCATCGCTGATTTACTTCTCTTGTTGAGGCTAATGTTATGCCTCCATATTAGAGGAACATGCCTTATAGGGCAGCTGTCCCCATAGTCCACCCTCACCATGGCAGAATTAGCCTCTTTCCAATAGAGTGGCTCTGTGTAGAGGAGCTGGTGACAGTACTAGTTGAAGGTGGTACTACGTAGCTGCCTTTCATTGACATGACTTTTCAAATGCCATTTTTACAGAACTTGCATGCTTATCTTCTCTGTGCATAATAGCAAGGGAGTAAATGACATGGCTCTATCTATCCTTTGCAACATATAATCGTACTACTGTCACTAAGTTAGCCCAGTGCTTGACAGAAATCAGCTCATGGATGAACTGGTTGAAGTTATAGCTCAGAAAGATGGAGGAATTGCTGATATATGGAGGAAAATATTTTGAGAAGTTTGCACCACACTGCAATCTCCACTTGTTGACCTGAACTGGTCAAATTCTATAGCTCAGGAGTGGTCCTGCATACGTCTCTGATGCTAAACTCCCACATAACATCTGTGAGTAACTCCTGCATCCATCAGCTGCCTAAGAGACTGTCACCCTGTGCTGGCAGATAACACTGAGGCTGGGTCATCATCTCCTGACTAATGCCCAAGTAGATTGCACTGTTTTAGCTTGAACTGTCAGGCCTCTAGAAACTGCAACTAGTACAAAATGCGGTGATGCATCTCCTCAACATTGGCTACTAAGAGTATATCAAACCCATCTTCTGCTCATTAAACTAGTTCCCTAGAACATTGCATCATATTCAAGGTTTTGGTCTTTATCTTAACTGTCAGGGCCTAGAATACTTAAAATGCCAGGACAAGGACCACATTTGACAACTGCCCCTTGGGCACAGTGGAACTGTCTACTGCAAGGATAAAGCTTGTCTGCAGGAGATGAAGCTTTCTTGAGGGCTGGTTCAAGATTCTGAAGCAAACTCCCATGTGATCTAAGAACCACACCAAACCTCATTGTCGTTTGTTTGACATAGAAGGCACTCTTCAATCTTGCCTTCACTAATGAAAACACATAACACAACATACATTTAAAATAAAACCACATATAATTTCTCCTGAGAGAGTGGAGAAGAAAGAAGAATGCCGCTTGTGAGCTGTACTGGTCATGCTGATAAAATGACTCCGATATTACAGTGATGGGTATGGTATGAGAACATGAATAGAATGGACCTAATAACTAATTATAGTTCATTACCCATATCGATGTAGCATCCACCTCTTTGATAGAACTTTCCTTGAGAAGTGGTAGTAATCCTTGGTCTTTGTGGAATGACCTTGAATTCCAGTTTGGATAAATACATTGTGCCTTCTCCAGCTGAAGTGCAGGGGAGATTTTTGAAGTTCCTCTCTTTTCCATAGAACAAAATGGAAAAATCTGTTTTGTACCAGTCATGATTACCACATTCCATCCTATAGTTGGCTGCATTTCAGTGGCAGACAAGTGATCCTTATTTTACATATGTAGTTGATAAAGCTCTGTATAGACCCACTTTGAATATACAGAATCAAACATATTGTTGAAAAAATATTTAAATAGTTACAATGTGACAAGTTTCAGGCAAGACAGTTCTCCATATAAGCTTGTTCTTATGGAATTCTAGGCATGTACAATGATCAGATCCTACTGCAAGGTAAAACACCTTCACATAGAGTTACAGGAAGATCAGAGATCTTCCAATGTAACTCTTATCTTCCAATGGCACCATAGAACACACAGATTTAGTCTCTTCTGTTAAGACTGCCCCAACCCAGAAAGGGAATCCTTCAGTAGGATCAATAAGTTTTTGTTTTTTTTTTTTTTAATGATTTGATTTGTGACTAGCTTGATCACTCCACAATGGAATAATTTCAAAATGAAATGCTATAGCCCAAGATTAATCTCCTACCTAACTTTCCTTTGTCTTCATCAAAAAAAGTGGTCCCATTAAAATTTATAAGATATTTGTACTTTTTTTAAGGCGGTGGGGATATTTGACACTGCCACTGTCATATTAATCTCCACATTGCATCCATTTTACTGCCATTTTGTATACAAGTAGAACATCTGTTTAGTTTAGTGGGTAATGAGTTGTGTTTATCATCTTCACAAAGCTCACTTGTGCTCCAGTCACCTGACAGAGGTATATTGTAATTTTGAGATAACTCCTTTAGCCTTCTCTTGTCTCTGAGAATATTCAGAGTTCATTCAGTGGGCTTGGCTCTTCATGCAATGAGGCTCTTGGGTTTTATAGTTAATTACCATAGAGGATTACTGTTCTTCATATGTCCTTCACTTGGCTTTGTGAGATGCTGGAATATTGCTGCTCATTTAAGGGATTGTTAATTTTGGAGTATGTGGATAAGAAGCAGTAAATGGCTCTTGTATATTAATTTAGCACTGAAGCTACAGGTCAGTTTTATAGTTAAGCATACACTATCAGGAGCTGTTTATTCCAGATTTCTACTTGCAAGAATAGCTATTGAAAGACTTTAACCCTTTGAGCCAGGATTTTCCGATGTTACTTAGGGAGACAGATGTAAATAAAATCCTAATTATAGGCACAATACTTTTTTTTTTTTTTTTCCCCCACATGAACCTTTCAATAACACTCCTCCCATATATGATTCTTATTGGGGCTTACGGTTTAATTATTGTGTTGGGGACAATTGAATTATTCATGCTGGGGAAAGCATGAGGAGATCTCTCAAATATTTAATAATGTCAAGGAGGTACGGAAAATGACGTAAAATATAAATGCAGGGTAGCAGTTTGAATTGAGTTTCTCTAGTTCTTGAAAACTGAAATATGAATTTGGGTTTTCTAGTTTTGCTGTAGAATCCCCCAAAAAGGAGATGGATAGTCAGAGCACAGGACTGGGAGCCAGAAATTCATTCTAATCCCAGATCTAATAGTAGTTTGCTCTGTGAACTTGGGCAAGTCACTTCTTTGCCTCGGATTTTTGTTTGTAAAAGGGGGGTGATATTATTTCCCTATTTTACAGAAGTATTTTGAGAAATCCTGATAACTGTGATGTGCTAGAAGCTGAATGATTGCTATATGAATGCTGAATCTCAAAAAGATAAGCTGTCTTCTGAAATGTATCTTTGAGGAATGGGGAATTTCCATCTATTCCTGTTCCACATTACTGATCAATTATAATGTGTTTCAGGTAATTTACAGCAAATATACAGACCTGGTACCTAAAGAGGTTATGAATGTGGATGACCCTGACCTGCAAAGACCTGATGAAGAAGCAGTTAAAGAGGTACTGTATGCATTGGTGCACACAACTGTTAGAGCTACGTTCTATTTTTTGCATCTTTAAGGCACTTAACATTATATTCCTGGTTACAGCTAACTGAAAAGACGAGAGCAGCCCTGGAGAAATCGGTCTCCCAGAAAGTTGCAGCAGCCATGCCAGTCCGAGCAGCCGACAAACTAGCTCCTGCTCAATACATCCGGTACGGACCAAATTAGAATATATAAGTCTTTTGTGTCAAATTGTTTAGTACAGTCATGCCTTGATTTTTGAAAAGAGATTCCTCTTTCTTGAAGCCTAGTCCTTTGCAGGAGGCTACAGTGTGAAACAAATTCAAGAAATGTAGACTTCTTTATTAATGACAAGCTAGTCTGAAGCATGTTGATTGTCTTCACACCAGCAGTTGACATTTTAAGAAGTTATCAGTTTTCAGTGGAATGTGATATTAATCCCATTACAGAGTGTGCTGGGGAAACTGATTGTGATGTGTGAGTTCCCCTCAAAATGAGGTCTTTATAACCTGCTTATCCCTTTACGTAGTGTAATCAACTCTAAAGCAATTCTGAACTACAAGGTTAGTCTTTATTTAGAAGGAATCTCAGCTGCAGCCACAACAAACTTCCAAACCAGAGTTTGGCTTGCTTCAGAGCATACCTCTACAAGTATATTAAGGACTTTTCTGAGCCATAGCCAATGAGTAGTCCAACAACGTCTATGAGCATGTACATCGGGAAATAGTTCTGTGGAATATTGGGCATCTGACTAGATACATTCTTCTTGTCCTTCTAGTTTGTAATTTAAATATTCTACTCTGTCCTGTTGCAGAAACAGGCCTCTATGACCTGAAAAGGGGCAGTTCAAATGCTGAATGACTATCTAGTTAAATCTATGCAGTCTAGTGTTGGAAGAACTCTAAAAAACGTTTGTGTTAACAAAACTGAAATGCAGAGCAGTTGAATGACAGGAAGGATGAGGCTGGCTGTGTACAGAGAACTGAATGTATCTCAACTGCTTTCTTCAGATACACACCATCTCAGCAGGGTGTGGCCTTCAACTCTGGAGCAAAACAGAGGGTTATTCGAATGGTGGAGATGCAGAAGGACCCCATGGAGCCTCCAAGATTCAAGTGAGTATCTGGAATTCTTCATAGTAAGTAAAGGATTTTGGTAAACACATTTTTTTATTGCACCTTGTTCACACTATGCTTTCTCCTTCAGGATTAACAAGAAAATTCCTCGTGGGCCACCTTCTCCTCCTGCTCCTGTAATGCACTCCCCCAGCAGAAAGGTATTGAATGTAGCTGCTATTTTCTGGTCTGGCTTCTGGCACATGTTCTCAAACCCTCTCCATTGATACTAGCTGATACTTGTGCTTTTTCTTCTCTCCTCTGCTTTGAGATAACTAACTTAAACCAACTTAGTTTACCTAATGTAAAATTCTGTGCCTGGGCAGTGTTAAAAGTAGGCATTTTCCTATATAGCATCACAAAAGTTGATTTAAATTCCCCACTTGTTTTACATAGACTCATATAGCTGTGATTCTCCATAGCTTGGAGGGTTGGGTAAGGTTCTAGACTTAGCACATCAGTACTGTTCTTCGACCAGCCTATGGGGTTCGTTTCTTGCAGCTTGTAGGAATAACAGGGCATTATTTTAAGTAATTAAAATATAATATGAGCTGAGGAATGATGATTAATGATTTTACCTTTCTCATATGTAGATTACTTAGTTACTGAAGTTTTGAGAAATACACTAAATGGGTTTATCTCTTATGTGTTTAAAGATTAAGCAAGCAGTTTTAAACGAATAAGTTCAAGTGAAATATGTCAGTAGCTAACATAGTTTTTCCTAACTTAATTTACAAAGGTACAATATAACGGTCAAACTGAGGGTACAAGTCCGTGGTTCAGTTTATCTGGCTAGTCAATTACTACATTTAGTAATTTCGATGAGCAAGTGAAGGAAAGTTTTACAGGAAGGTTAAGGTGTGACATTCCTTTTGACTTGAGCAGGTTATCTCAGTGTCTGCTAAGAGACAAAGGCTGTTGTATTGGTTTTAGGGAAATAGGGCTCTTAAAATAATTTCCTGTGGCATCCCTTTTGGTTTTTTCACCCGTTAAGCTTCGCAAACATTTTGTTAAACTTGGTTTGTTTAATGTAGTCTCCTTCCCACTGTAACACAATGTCTGCATCTTTCTGACAGCTTGGCATAGACATAGAATGATTTATAAAATCCCAGATTTATAGGAGCTTTGCAACGATATTGGTTTAACCCAGAGAGCTCTTACAGTTTCAATAACTCACTGAGAGCTTTAATGTCTACTTTGGAGAACAGTTTGTAATTCATAAAGAGAGAGACACATACACATGTGCACGCACAAGTGGACATTGGAGAGAATTGAGCATCCTCAAATTGCTTTACAGAAGGATTTTCATACCTTCCTAAAATTTTTAGCTCACATTTGGTCTTAGTTTGGAGCTAAACTGATATTAACCAGTGTCTTTGATGAGATATAATTTAAGCATGTTCACATATGAAAAAGATGGTTGGTCTTGTCTCTTATTGTACTGAAAGTTTGGGTCAGCTGGTGTTGTCTTCTACCACCCTTCCTTTAGATGGGCACGTCCAGGAAGGAGGCGAGCAGGATATAGCTTTGGGTGTTGTGTTGATGGTTGGCGTGTTTTGTAGGGATCAGTGATTCCTCTACTCTGCTCCAAGGGACATTCTTGTCCATTCAGGATCCAGGATGTTGGCTATAGCTCCTTGTGGAACAATGACCTGGCACCTTGCTATTTCTTTGCAAAGAATCTTTGATTTCTGATTTGTACCAATACTTCCCTAGCTGCCTTTTTGAGATCATGAAAATGGAGAATTTTCCTTACTGGTATAAATCTAAAAACATCTTCTCTCTCCCCCATCCCTTGCTCTTTCTTTCAATTCAGATGACCGTGAAAGAGCAACAAGAATGGAAAATTCCTCCATGCATTTCAAACTGGAAAAATGCAAAGGTAATTAAGTTGTCATAAACTGAGCCTCTACTATTGCATCCTGCTGGGAGACTTCTGTCAATCCTGCAGTCTGAATAATACCGGCTTTAAACCTCTCGAGCTCAGTAAACTGGCTGCTTTCAGGATGGAGAACACAATTGAAGAGTGCAGTTTTTCTCTCTCCCATTTATTAGGAATGTCAAGATGACAGGAGCACAGAGCTGATAGAGAATATATTACTTCATGGAAGAGATTATATATGTTGAGAGGAAAATGGTATTTCATAAAAACCCCATAATATTGCAGTATGTGGCGCTTGAAACCAAAACCTCGGGTGCTTTGTGAAAGACTGACCCTACCCCCCCGTCTCCCCCATTAAACTAATAAAAGGAGGTGGCATCAGAGGACAGAGTACATTTCTTTACACTCACTCAATCAGACTCTTCAGATAGTTCTCACTTGTGCCTTCTAACACTAGTGAATTTTCCATCTGCAATTTGGCTGAATTGTTCCCTGGCAGGGGCCACATGTGGTGTGCCACTCAGCAGGAACTATAGGAGGCCCCACTGCTTTTGTCAGCAGATCGGTGTTTGCAAGCAATACTAATAAAATTTCAGTGACTATTCTGACCATTCTGTCAAACTGACAAAGTTGATGCAGTGCAGAAAGTCCAAATGAAGAAGGCAGGAAAAGCAACGTGCTGTGGTACTTTTTTTGTTACCAAATGCAACTGTTTAACTGGGCTTGACAGTGGGTAGAGGCTCCGGTTTTAAGCTAAAACCGCTAAAGCCACAGCTAAGCAAAAACTTCATAGAAACCTGTCTTAAATTATCTCCCAAAATACCTGCAACATTCATAGACTTTATTTTTGAGGAGTAGGCAAAACCTAACTATCTCTGACCCTCACTGGGAGCCTCGTCTCCTGGAGACAGAGCCTGAAGTGACTATCTTTTATGTGTAAAAACACTTCAAAGAAATCAACTTCTAAATACAAATTTTAAAACTGGCTAACACCACAAACATTGTGTACCTGGTTCTTAACATAAAGTCAAGAGCTGAGACATATCAATTGCAGATGATCACTCACATCCCAGTAAAGATGCTAGTTGAAAAAATAGATGATGGTGTGGAAAATAGGAGACTGGAGATGAGGCTTGTATTCTCTGGCATAATTATGCAAATTTATGAAAAGCAAGCCCACTGAAGCATATTAACGATGGGCAAAGATTTTGATTTCTCTGTTCAGTATTCCACGTTTCTTTCTGGTGATGAAGTGCCTGACCGTTTTCACTCCAGGGTTACACCATTCCATTAGACAAGCGTCTGGCTGCAGATGGCAGAGGACTGCAGACTGTTCATATTAATGAAAATTTTGCCAAGCTGGCTGAGGCTCTCTACATTGCCGACAGAAAGGTCAGGCTGCTGTTTAATCTCATTGGTGTTATGGTTGGGTTTAATTATTTTCTTCTGTGTATTTTTATTTCCGTGGGAAAAACAACTGAGTGAAGCTGTAGCTTTCTACTCAGTGTCACATGAGACGTATAAGGTCTTATCCCCCAGATCTTTGAATCAACAGCTCAGCAGGGGCTGGCCCCCAGAGAGCGTGTGGCTCTTTTCTTAGCCTTAGCTGCTAGGCTATATGGCTGCCAGGCTTTGTTTCATGTTTATGATCTGATTCCTGTTGTAAACAAAGTCTGTTTAGTGGGCAGCTTCAGAACTGTTGCTCTCTTTGCATCCCTTGCCCTAGCAGCATATTGTTCTAAAAATGGTGTTAATCTCTTGTAGGCTCGTGAGGCTGTGGAGATGCGTGCCCAAGTGGAGAGAAAGATGGCACAGAAAGAAAAGGAAAAGCATGAGGAAAAACTCAGAGAAATGGCACAGAAAGCCCGGGAGAGGAGAGCTGGGATCAAAACCCATGCTGAGAAAGGTACATCTCGCCAAAAAATCTTGTCAGGATATCAAAGTTACTTTCACTTTAGTTTAAACCCTTTAAACTAGTTGGAAGAATATGAGAATCTGTGTAAAGTAAACCCAAACTGCAATTTCTAAGCACAGCAAATGTTTCTCATGTCTTGAGTGACCTTCCAGTCAATCCAGCTTGTTAGTGGGAGCACAGTGTATGGGAATCTGAATTTGAACTCCAAGCTCTGGTCAGTGAATGCTGTAGAGGAGGTTCTTCAGAAATCTAAAGATGCCCTCTGACCACAACAAGGAGCAGTGTTGACAGATTCATAGAAGGAACGCTTGGCTTCAAGGAGGTGCTGGGACAGGGAGAGATGAGGGAACAAAATAATTTCATGTCTATTGTCAGAGTCTGCTGATATTTCCCTTCTGATTCTTTTCACAGGACTATGACTGAGTTTTATATATTTACTCCAACCCAAAACAAGACAGTCACAGGCCAAGAATAAATCTTTATTTTACAAAACCTATATGAGCTTTACATCTTAAGAGGATGTCAGACAGGAATCTTTTTTTGCATTCCTGTAACTGGGCTTATTTTAAACAAAACTGTTCAGGCTTTAGTTCATATTGTACACTAGACCTGTTAGTTACTAAATTGTGAATCCTGAGTACTGGAACAGCTGTATGTTCTGGATTGAATTATGTCAAAAATCCAGGTTCTAGCTACAAAGACCAGACATACTGTCTGGTGACAAATCCACTGTTGTTGGATGCGTATTTTACATGCCATTATATAGGAGTTAGTGGATGCTTTACCCTGCAGCTGGAAGTGCATGCATGTCAGGATTTGTTCTTTGGATACTGAAACCTAATTTTAGTAACACTTCAAAGCATAACTCTTCTGTCGTACATGGGGATTTACACCTGTGACACCCTTTAACTTCCATGGGAGTTGCTACGTGTTAATTCTCAGGCACTGCAGACAGAACAGTATCCCCTGAAGATTTAATTTGACCCCCTGAAAGCCAAGAAAATATGGTTCAGACAGACTACACTCCCCATCTATCTTGTCAAGCCCAGGTGCTAGAGAAATGCTTTCAATGTCATTGGAAAGGGATGTTTTTAATTCTGCTTTTTCACTTTGTTAAACATCTATCCAATTCAGAAAGTAGTAGAGGCCCATTGTCTTCTGTAAATCAACACTGAATTCAGTTACTGTGGTGATGACTGGTTTAATTCAATCAAATAACAAGTAGCTGTCTATAATCAACAATCTTAAATGTGTCTGCAGAGGATGGAGAAGCTAGAGAGAGGGACGAAATCAGACATGACCGGCGCAAAGAGAGACAGCATGACAGGAATCTTTCCAGAGCAGCCCCTGACAAGAGGTGAGTCAGGAAGGGCAGTTTATCTAGTTGCTGTATTCTTGCAACTCCATCCCTAGGCAAGGGAAGTAACAGTAAAGAAGTTTCTACCCCTGGGCTAAGTTTGGGTGACCCATATTAGTGAAAGGGCTTCACTGATATTTTTCCCTCACTGTTCCTGTTACGGGATTTCAAAATCTTTCTTAGCATTGCTAGTAGTGTGTGTAGTTCCTGGAGCAGATGTTTGGATTACACAACTTAAGTCCCACAGGATGTTGGCAAAGTGTTTAACTTTCTTGAAACCAAGTTCACAGGATGATCTTAGGGAACTAACACTGTTTCTATGGTTATATCTAAGTGCAAACAAAAACCCATGTTTGGCCTGTGCCAGCAGATAGTCTCTAGGGGCTGTTTAATTGCAGTGTTGACCTCTGGTCTTCAGCTGGATGGGTCTCAGAGCTCAGGTTGCAGCCTGAGCCCAGAAATCTACACAGCGAGTCAGCTGGGACTGCAGGCTTTTATTTGCAGTGTAGACTTACCCTACAGGTAGTGAAAGATTTGTAGTAGTTAATATGGCACTTAACCACTGGAAGCTAGTTTTATTGATCAGAAGCTATTTAACTCAAAGATTTTGCAAGCTTACTTATGTACCCTGAACCAGAACCATTTGGCCGAAAGCATTTATAAACTCTGCAAGCAGGCCAAGGACTTTAGTTATGAACAAAAGTTTTAGTAAAAGAGCCTAGGAAACATAGTCTTGGCTTGAATTCTGATCCCAGTGTGGTCAGTTAGAAATCTCCTATTGACTTCAGGGGGCCAGGAGTTTGCCCCTGGCATATAGTTCCAGTTCCCTGAACCATTCTGCTTGAATTAAATAAGTTTAGACATGTCTGGTTACACCTGGTAAGCTTGTGTGTTTGCCCAAACCAACTTTTAAGCTCCCAAAGACTTCAGTGAGCTTTGAAATGTCCGTAGTGATCAGCTCTGAAATTAACCACCCCAACCTCCTGAGATTGTCATCTACTTGTTTTCATTGAAAACAAAGGTTTTTAAACCAAACCAGTTTGATGTAATTTTAAAAACAAAGGAAAAGCAAACTCAAAGGCCTTATCCTACTAACATGACTTCCCCAGAATGTCTCCTGTGCCAAGAGACCCTTTGTTAACCTTTAACCTAAAAAAGGAAGGTTGAGGGTCAAAATCCAGCTTCTGATGGAAACTGTCTTAATCATTGCTCCAGCAGGTCATGATTTTTCATCTTAACTATCTACCAACTGAACAATGTTAAGTTTGCTATATTTTTTACTCAGGTCAAAGCTGCAGAGAAATGAGAACAGAGACATCAGTGAAGTTATTGCCCTAGGTGTTCCCAACCCTCGGACATCCAATGAAATCCAGTATGACCAGAGGCTTTTCAACCAGAGCAAGGTAAAGAAATGAATTCTTCATACTTGCTGATTTCTGAAAGTGAATGTTGGACCTACCCTCCCTTGTAGGGACAGTCCAGTGAAGAGAAGTGTAGTGACCCCTTTCTGCTGGATATGCAGAGGAAACATCTGAAGGTAGACAGTGACATGTTGCAAGACAGAGCAGGAGTCACTTCAGCTATCTGTTCTGATTCCCGTTCATTTAGTGCTGAAATACTAAAGTGATTGGATACATTCTGCCTACCTCGATCAGTGGTTCCCAAACTTTTTGGTTCGAGGGCCACAAATGAAACTTTTAGAACCCTGAAGGGCCAGCAGTCTCTCTCTCTCCCCTACTGCAGCTGGAGAGAAAGTTCAGTGATGAGGACTGTCCCTGTGGCTGCAGCAGGGAAGCCATGTGCTCCACCTGGGTCCCTCGGCAGCGGCTCCCTTCTGCAGCCAGGGGAACCAGGAGATCAGTACTCCCTTCCTTCTGGCTCCAGCAGGGACCCCAGAACCTATGGCCCCAGGCAGGGAGCTTTGCTGTGCTCTTTGCTAGGTGAGGGGAGTACTGATCTCCTCTCCCTTTGGCCACAACAATGAGCCTGCACTGGCAGCATGCTCCACTTGAGTACTTAGGCAGTGGCTCCCTTCTCCAGCCAGTGGGAGAGGAGCCATGGGCCACTCTGAAAGACCTCAGGGGCCAGAGGTTGGGAACCACTGACCTAGATGGATGATGGTCCTCTGCCAGGGGAATGGAGGAACTTCATTTGAAACACTTCATCAAATGCATTAAGAAAATATGCTACTGAGACAAGGAGGCAATGGTAAAGGCCTGGCTTCAAAGCAGAAAGTTAATACTAACTTGAAATTAGAATGCAACTTCACATTTTACTGCTCACCCTGAAAGTGCTTTTCAAAAGATTGTGACTTGCAGTAAGTTTTATTTAACAAGGTTGAATTGTACTTTGAAATCCACACTCAAGGAAGTCTAGTTACCTTTAAAGTAATTAAAGAAACTGCACATGCGCCTTCTGCACATTGACTTTACAATCATTTTTCCTATTTGTTCTCACTTCTTGTGAATGAGCTGCAGGGAAGATATTTGAAAAACAGGCTTTTCCTCTTTACTTCAGTTCTAGGACTTCCGGGTATAACTAAATTTTGTGTTATTTTATGTTAAGCTGGCTGTTTTTATTTATTACAACATTAAAGATGTTGTCAGTTGCTTTAGTCCCATTCTAGGACTGCTGTGGCAGGTTCATTAGCTGTACTGCAGGACAGGTTGAAATCTGTGTATATTAAAATGCAGGTGCTCTTTCCTGTTCCTTACTAGAAGGGTAGAAGTGTCTTACACAGCAGAAGCTTTAGCACTGAAAGTTCATGATCAGTAAACCTATTGTACCCCCTCTAATTCATCTTAATGTTACCACACTGAGCTTTTGAAAACTCATGTATTCTACTGAGTACTTGCATTAGCCAGTCTCTTCCCCTTTTCAGGGTATGGACAGTGGCTTTGCTGGAGGAGAGGATGAAATCTACAATGTCTATGACCAGCCCTGGAGAAGCGGTAAAGACATGGCCCAGAACATCTACAGACCTAGTAAAAATGTGGACAAAGACATGTATGGTGATGACTTAGAGGCTCGCATAAAGACTAACAGGTAAGGAAACAAGAGAAACCCAGTCTTTCTGTGCCATTTAAAACAACATGGACTGAACATCATCTCTCTTGCTACAGGTTCGTTCCAGATAAGGAATTTTCTGGCTCAGACCGTAGACAGAGGGGCAGAGAGGGACCTGTTCAGTTTGAGGAAGACCCCTTTGGTCTGGACAAGTTCTTGGAGGAAGCCAAACAGCATGGAGGTTCTAAGAGGCCCTCTGATAGCAGCCGCCCTAAAGAACATGAGCATGAGGGCAAGAAGAGGCGGAAGGAGTGAATGGACTTGCCTAATTGAGTACCAAGAATGCACTATAACCTGAGACTCCATGCTCATGACATTTTTAATCTATCAGCAGGGGTATATAGTGGATGGTCACCTGTGAAACACTTTAGTAGTTCTGTGCAGTGTATACAGATGTGCATAATTTTTCTAACCAGGACAGCCACCCATGGAAAAGAGGGGAAGGGGAGACTGCTTTGAACTATTCAAGGACATGTTATGTTTATGCAAGGTTTTAGCTTTGACTTCTGGGTGCCCTCAGCACTCAAGAACTCTGTCCCAGCATCTTGTGGTAAGATATCCTTGCCTGGAGTTTTCTGTTTTTTTTAAAAACTAGCTCAAGCTTTTACTTAGTAGGATAAATACTCCTTGTGTATATAGCTAGCCCTCTGCTTATGCTGTAATAAATGGAATGTGGTAGAGCTTGTATGATATAGTTCTTATGATTCACTGTTCCCCTGCTGTGGCTGTATAGTTTATATTTGAGCTGGGAGGGGGAAACAGCTGGATTCTGTTTAAGTCAAATACTCACACACTTCCTCTCAGTAATGTTTATTTAGAATTTCTTTACATGTTGGTGAAATAAAGTCTGCTGCTGCTGCTAACTCGTGTCAGCTACTTTCATCTTGCTTTGTATCTTTCCTTGAAAATCTGGGTTGCTGTAGACTAACGTGGATCTGAAATATGGAAAGCAGCAGGTTAAGTCACAATTGAAACTAAACTTCGAGAACTAATTTAATATCCTCAATCCCCACTGATCTCACTCTAGAACATATGTTCTCCAAATGTATTATGCACTGCTATACTTGCAGTTTCAGGAGCCTTAAATATAGGTACTAGGTTCCTAACAAAAAGGTAGAAATAGCCACTTCTTTTGAGAGCTTCCCTACAACACACACAACTAGTAGAAAGTAACGGTCAAGGATTAAACAGGATAAACTGCCTAGAGTGGGGAAGCAGCTTAACATATATTCATAACCAGCTCTTATGTTACAGGAGCAAACTGAGCGTTTCCTACAGACCAACCTTTTGACCTATTTTGCTTTTCCCTTCACTCATATTGCCAACTCCCTTTTACCAAATTTATTAGCCTGTTGTATAGATTCTTTTTCTTTAAAGAGGCTAAAGTTTGAACCCAGCAACTCCAGGACATCCTCTCCCCATAATTAAGTGTAATTACTCTTCTAAAGTGTAAATTCCTCTACCACTTCCCTTATCTTTAGTTTTGCAATTACAGAAAAAATCACCTGTGTCAACTAAAAGGGTCATTAAAAGGGAAACCAACTTGAAATTCAATGAGTTAAACCTAGGTCCTACAAGTGAATGTGGAAAAAAGCCTAAAAACATGGATCTTGTTACTGACACTTTAAGTGGAGAAACCAACTGTGTGAAACAATGAAAATACTATCAAATGCATATTTAATTTACAAAGACTCCTCCCATCTTTCAATCAGTTGTAAAAGCAGGTAGAGTTGAGAATAAAATAATTTACATTGACTGTGTTCCTTATAGCCAGGCTAGTTATTGCTCTCGATTCAGCCTCTGGGTGGTCTTTTTTTAGTTCTATTTTACTAAGGGTAGGTATTTCAGGGTGAAAGCAGCCAGGGTCAGTGGCAGCTTGGTGGGGTATTTGAACTGTCCAAACTCTGTCTTTAAAATCTCACTCTTGGACACCACACCTCACTGGGATTTTTTTTTAAAAAAAAGTTACCCTTCCATACAGGGTCATAGGAGGGAAAGAGTCCAGACAATACTGACAAAAGGCCTAGCTCTGTAAGGTGATTAGTCCTCATGAGAAGATGAGTAGTTGAGGGAAATCACTGACTTTGTGCCAGTTTCCTGTTACTTCTGTGACTGAGGCCTCTAAAGGAGACAAGTGGTTGAACTCTTTTTCTGATACTTTGCTCTAAAACTGTTGCATGAAAGGTGGGGCACTCAGTTGTCTGATTCTAGCACTATCCACTCAAGTTTTGGGGCAGTGAGCAACAAATTCAATGTAAATAGGAGGGAATAGACTGAGTTGCACAAGGAAGAAACAAAAACTTTAGTTGGTGTATGCCTGCCCTTTGATACCAAAGGTAAGACTTCCTACTAAGTCCTCATGTGGTCCTGGATTTCTAGATAGCCTTATTGACCAAGTCCACCACCTCGTGGCCTCCAGAATGAATGAGTGCAATATACTTTACATGAGACTAATTTGGCTCTGTACAATTAAACACCTGCGGCTGTCCTCTGCTAGCTGATTTTGGGTTCATAGCACTTGGACAACACAGCTGTTTAACTGCCATGTAAATGCTTGAACTGGCACCTGGGCTCCCAGACCCTGCCACAGGATGGTCCCAGAGCCTTGGCTCCAGTCACAGCATCTGCACTGCCGTTAAACAGCTGTGTAACCCAAGCCCTATGAGCCCAAAGTCAGCTAGCCTGGGCCAGCTGAAGATGTTTAATTGCAGTGTAGACATACCCTTGAAGGCCACTCACTCTCAAAAATGCAAAATAGTTGTCTTTTTAATTGTTACATAAATGACAGCTGTGCTCTACAGCCTACATGAATTCCCATGTTAACTCCACTGCAATTTAAGGTGTTGGTTGGAAGTTTAAATTCTTTTGTGGTTCAGGTCATGAATATCTTCAGCTCTGCTCCTATTCTACCTGTTTACTTGACTTCAATTAGTAAGTTTATAGAGCAGTGGGCTGGATTCAAGGTGGTCTTGGACAGCCCTCTTCTCTTGAATTTGTTTTCCTCTCTTTAGTCTAAAATGAGGGAAGTTTGACTTTCGAGAGACACTGCAGTCTTAGTCATCCTATCTGGAAAAGAGGTTTGGGGTGACTTCAGCAAAAGTTCAGTTATAGGTTGGGGAGTGTATAGCTTTCAATTTTACATTACTTCGATTTAGCGTTTAGACGGTTAATTGAACTTGAGTTGGGAGAGGTACACAGAGTACACCTCAGCACCCAAGCTCTATTCAAAAGGAGATAAAAGTTCAGTTTCTTTAATCAAATGAGATGTTCGTTTAACCACAAGCTGTTACCTGGACTCCTTCTATGATGTGGGACTTCTTCTGTAATGCATTGTCAAGGCCTTCTTTTGAAGAGAATCCAATCAAGGAAAAGCCTTTGTGAAATCCTGTTTCTTTATTCTAGCTCCCCAATACAAAATAAAAATGCTGGTTAAAACACACTCAAAGTTCTTCATGGTAAAGATGCTTAGTTCATCAGAGAAAAATGAAACACTCTTTCAGCAGCCCATCATACCCTTTCCAGAACACTTGTACCTAACTGCCTTGTAAACTTGAATTGAACTGGATGCTACTCCCTTCCTTCCCACAACTTGAGTCCAGCAGCCAAAAACATTGTCTTTTTAACTTCAGTTTGAAAGGCAAAAGGACAGTTACTTGTTCTAGACTGAAGGCTCTACCTATTGCCTACCAAGGCCACAAAAATGGCAGCATTTCAATGGGGGCTGATCTAAACCACCAGTCTGCCCTGAGCCTTGGTAAGTGAGGGGACAGGATCATAGCACTAGTTTAAGATACTAGGAAAGCAGATTGCAATAGCAAGAGAAGCAAGATGCATGGGGAAAAAAAAATCTAACTTGCTAAATCCTTTTTAATTGACTGCCCCTTTAAGAACTCATTGCTATTCATGAAGGGGAAAGTCAGCTACAATAGCCAAATCTGCCCAAGTAGCTCAGTCCTGAGCTATAGCTAGTTAGGCCTGGAGGGCCACTGAATTTTAATCATGACTAGCAGCACCACTTCCAATTTAGGTTGAATTTTTTGTCTAGAAATTAGTCATCACATAGTGCCATTTCTAATGTCCAGTAAAGCATCTTGCTTAAAACCTCATCCCTAGCCACCATCTTCCTAGATAAAGTGGAATAAAGGTAACTTTTTACAGCCACCCCATTTGGCCCCTTCATTGCCTATAAAGGGGCTGCTGTCAAGCAACAAAATAAAATAAATCACTTTTTAGCTTATTTAATACAGAAAGCCAAATACCACCTATCCAGTTATGCAACAACCACTAAGGCACCTAATAACTTCACACGTGCATTATAGGAGCTCAAAGCATATAGGAGGAGATTATTATGCCCATTTTACAGTAAGGTTCCAAGAGGTTATGGGCCAACCTCACCAAGTAAATCAATAGGAGCATTGGTAATAGTAACCAAAAGTCCAGACTCCCAGTGCCTTGTTCTAATAGTCCAAAGTGTTGTAAACAGTTATAACTAATATTTGGACAAGACTCTGAAAGCAGGAGCTGTTTAGGGTGGCCCAAAGAAATAAATGGAAGAGTAAGAGGACAGAATAAAGGGAAATTTGATCAGAATACAAGAAAAGTCTCCCTAACAATGGCCTCTACAAAGCTATGGAAAAGTTTCTCAAGAAGAGCCATGGAAGTCTCACTGGGGTCTAAACTAACTATGCATGTGTACACAGGGAACATCCCAATTTAGGGGATATTAGCCAACATGAATTAGTAGGTACTTTCCATCTCCAGTTGATCATATGATAAAATTACATGATGAATAGTAGCGTTCATCTGCCTTGGATAAATAGGGCCATTAGCTAAAGGAAGGCCGATACTCACGAATGGCATCCAACATCCCCTCACACGCCCAAACTGAGCAAAATAGCCTTTGACTTCCTCTGTGGGAGAGAAACGTACAGTCACGACGAAGTCCACGACCCCCGCATCCCCTCCCTGCCCGGGGAACGCGCCCGGCTCTGCTCCCCCACGTGCTGAGCCCCGGGCCCCTTACTCAGCCTCTGCCGGAGCAAACGACGGCGGGGGGCCGCCAGTGCCGCTCGTTTCCCCAACACGAGCAGTCGCAGCCGCGCGGGCAGCGGCTCCCGCCCACCTCCGCGGGGAGGGGAGGAGGCTCCGCGCCGCGGCCCTGGAGCACGGGCCCGCAGCCGCTCCTCTCACCGCCCGGCGGGGAAGGGACGGGACGGGCAGCGCCGCCCCGCACTTACCGCTGGACAGAAACCAGGGGATCCGGCCCACGAAGAGCTTCGTCAGCGGCCGGACGGTTCTGGGCCCCGCCGCCATCTTGGAAGGAGACGAGCCAAACGTGTGACCTCCGACCTCGCTCCGCTCGGCCAATCAGATGCGAAGCAGCAGCCCCGGCGTTGGATTTGCTCCTGCGGCGGGTTCGGTGCCCGGCCGCGGCCAAGAAGATGGCGGCGGCCTTGGCGCGGGAGGGCGGGGAAGACGCCTTCCGCCGGCTCTTCCGTTTCTACCGGCGGCGGGAGCTGCGGGGCGGGCCCGACTTGCGCGGGGTGATCGATTTCTCCGCCCCGGGGGACCAGGTAAAAGCGGGGGGTGCCGGCGCCGCCCAGCCCGGGAGTGGCTGCAAGCGCCCGCTAGGCCCTGGCAGCCCCTCGGCTCAGGCGTTCCTCGCTCCCCCAGGCCGTGAAGTGCCCTGGCCGCACAGCGGGACCGCCAGCTCTGCCCTGGGCTGTCCCCATCTCAGCGCCGTCTCCCCGTGTTAAGGAAACCGCCAGTGGCTCCCCCCGAAATCACGAGATGCTAAAATCCTAAACGTTGGGGCTTTGCGTTTGCCTCTGGTGTGTGAGCCTCCCATCGCCTTGCCAAACTTTGCCCTGCACGCGGGAGAGTTAGGAACGTGTGTGCTGAAGGAAGGTGGAGACTAGATTGCCCTGGGAGTGCCTGACTCTAGGAGCTGGGCCTGGAGCTTCAGGGAGAGCGGAGGGTGCTGTGAGACTTGCGTTGAATGATGAGAATGGGAATCTCCAGGTCCCACTCAGAGAGGCTGGCATGAAAGCCTTTTAAAAGACCCCATCAGCTTTGCTTTCAGAGGGCCTAGGGTTTTCGTCTTCCCTTGGATGTGTATGTTAATGGTCCCCTTTGCCTTGCTGCAAAGACTTCTGAATATGCACAGTGCAGATAATGATACAACTAAAAAGGCTGCCTCCATGCAAACAAGCCAATATTGGCTCCTCAGTGTAGAGCCCAGCAACTCTGTGGCTATCTGCTTTATGTTCACAGGTTGGGATGTGGATATTCACAGAATTTTTTGGCAGATAGTGGATCAGATGTGGATCTCAAAGGCAGGGAAGCAGATCTCTGCAGCTCATAGCCTTTGAGGCTGCTTCCTTGTCTTTGAGATTGGAGGTGGCAGCTGGTCTCTGATCTGCTGGGCTCCCCTGCCTGCTGCCAATCAGCTGTTCCTCAGGGTTCCTCTGCTGGCTAGCAGGGGAGCCTCCCACAGAAGGGCTGATTGATGGGCACTGGGCAGAGGAGTCCCAGCCCCAAGAGCTGTTCATTGGGACTCCCCTACTGGCCCACCAATCAGCTGTTCCACAGGGCTTCACTGCCAGCACTGTAGGGGAGCCCCATGGAACAGCTGACCAGTGGCCTGTAGGGGTGTCCCTGCAGAACAGTTGATCGGTGGCCAGCAAGGCAGCTGCCTGGAGTGGTTTGGGGGTCCCACAGCTGCAGATACCTGTAGGATCACCACCTGCAGATGGTGGTCTGCGGTAACATGATTGTGGCAGGTCGGATAGGGATCTATGTTTGTGTGTCTGCACAGGGCTCTACCTCAGTGGTTTACACAGGCATTGTGATCAACTACTGTTGGTGAAAGATAGTATGAACGCCGTGTATGTTTAGCTTTTTGTTTGTTCTCCTTTTCTTAAAAATCAAGCCAAATTTAGTGATGGTGAAAAGTCATTTAGTGACAGCCTGAGGGTCCAGGAGACTGAAGTCATCTCTTTCTCTTTCTTGACTTTTAAAATATTTTTTCTATTAAGTATGTTTTACAAAGAAAGCTGCTGTTTGCTATGACCTGTGCTGTGTCTGAATTCAGGCTAGATTATTCCAGTGGTTCCTTCTAGCCTCAAGACCTATCATCCTATTTATCCCAAGAATGAGTACTGTATAGGCAGTGGAAAGCTTCATCTGTGCTACCTTGCTGCTTGTTGAGCCACAGGCCTGCCCTGGCAGGGCTGCAAGGCAAGGTTAGACTGACCAGTTTAGTTCCTGGTACTACTGCAGTTAGAAATCCTTTTGCATTACCTGTTTCTCTCTCTCACTACATTTCTAAAGTACCATAGTAGATAGACATAATCTCTAATATGCTCATATTCCTCTTTTTTTTAAATATTTGTGTATTATTAGGACTATTTCAGAGAGGAAGCTGTTTCCTTAAGACTCAGTCTCCCTGCCCCTTATTTTCCACCTAAACTCCACATCTTATATATGTGGTAGCACAATTAGCTGATGTAAAGAAGACACACATTAAGACTAGAGGATAACTTCAGGAAAGTAATAAACAGAATTGGAAAATAAGCGCTCCCTCTAAAATAGCACATAGTTCTTTAACTATGTAAAAGTAACACGCTGAACATGATCAAGTTATCAACAATTTCTGTCCAAAAACCTGAACATTATTAAGGTTCCAAAGTCAAGCACTGGGAAGTTAGGAAATGCCAAAATTAAGGTTGCTTGGGCAATCTTTAATTTATTCCCCTTGTATGTATGCATTATGATAATCTTTAATTATATGATCACATACTATTTTTTCCTACAGGACCTGTGCCTAATGCTATGCACAGGATGGATGGTGCTTGTTTAATGAGTAGCTATTCAATATTTTATTTTATCCACACTGTTCAATGTGCAGACCCAGGCTTTATTTAGTGTATGCTATTCAGATCTGCTCTAAAAACAGAACTAACTTCCTCATGGGCTCTTCTGTGATGCTCATTACTATAGTATTTATCTACTTCACAAACATTAATTTTCAAAATACCTCTTTGAGATGAGATGGATATTATCCCCATTTTACTGATTGAAAAATGGAGGGGAGGGAGAGGGCGAGAGAGAGGAAGGGGTCAAAAGTATTCACTAAGTTTGAGTGCCCAATATGAGTTACTTAGGACCTGTTTTTTCAGAGTACATAGTATTAAGTAGCACTTTACATGTGTTCAAAGCACAGCTTTCATTAGTTTAAGCTCAGTTTCTGTACATCAGACCCAAGGGTATCAAGTTGGGCATCCAAAAAATGAGGAATGCACAATTAGGGACCTACCTGTTAAATGTTTGATTTAAGTGAATTGGCGAGCATCACACAGGAAGTCTGGGGCAGAGAGAGAATCCAATCTCCATTCAACTGCCTTAATCTCATCCAACTTTTTCAATAAATGAGGTTGGGGCACTATAGGCAACAGCCTCTTCCACTTACGCTACCATGATTCATTCCCAAAGCAGGTCTTTACTGTGCACTGAATGAGGCAGGGCTTGTGGAGAAACCAGTATGTGATTAGGTAACTAACAACAGCTTTATAATGCATTCACAGAGGGACCAAATAAAGTTTGCACAGGGAACCTTAATTCTGGCATTTCATAACTTTCAAGGACTTGTCTGTGCAACATTAATAATATTCTTTATATAGTTTTATTTGTGTAATGTCTATATAGACTGGCCTCTCTAGGTGTTTCTGTACCTGTAGGCAGTAAGACAACAGTCATAAAATCACATTTATTGCTCTCTTCCCCCAACATAATTTCCAATATGAAGTTCTCAGATTGCATTACCTGCTAGTTAGAGATTAATGCTTTTTATCACTTGAAAACCACTGATTCCAGTCTGTCACATATTATAAAACGTGGTTTCTTGCTCTTGTAGAAGTGGCCATTACAATAATACAGTAATTAAGAGGTATCAACAAAACCAGGCTATTAGTTATAATGATGTGATTTTTTTTTAGGTCCATTATCTTGCAACCTGCCAAATCTAGAAATAAATGTGTCCAAAAGCACTGCTTGACCAACACACCCATTGTGGTTTTAACGTGCAATATTTCAAAATCCATCAAGGCTAGAAAAAAATGCTCTATGCCTTAAAAAAAACTAAGATTCCTCATAACCCTGGGCTTTTTCAAGACAGCAGACTTAAAAACATCAGTGATTTTCTGCCTAGCAGTTTTTTAGGCATTGGTCCAATACTAAACATGACAAGTCTTGGATTGTGGACCAATCACACTTGAATTCATTGGAAGCATTTTTCATATTGTAGCAAAGAATAAGGGTGAACAATTTAGTTCAAATATCTTTAGTGCTAAACAATGTGGGACGAGAAGCAGACTTGTTTCTTAATTTAATGGTTTTTCAGAAAAGCCCTAGAGGCATCTGTGGCTTTTAGGAAGTTTGGATAGGTGTAGATATGCCTCTTGTGACATTTGTTCATATAGCTGAAGCCAGGAGTTTTAGATGTTCTGATGGTACACAATTATCATCTATAGCCCCCAGATTCTGTCTGTAATGTGGATTATCCTAAACAGCAGGGATACGCTTTCCTGTTCCTGACATGCCCAGTGCCTAAGAGGGGTTCAGGCAAACACACACCATCAGAATGGGTGACCCAAGAGTAGCATCACTGGAGAGAGTGATAACTGAAGTATCTTTTATATTTAATCCTACACTTTTTTTGTGGTATTTTATACCTTCACAAGGTCAGCAAGGTAGAGAATCTCTACAGCTGCTATGTGGCTGAATTTGACTGCATAGGAACAAAAAAGATGCTGGACATCACTGTCTGGGAAAATGGCTCTACAGCACTGGTGCCCAACCTGGAGGGCACACTCCCCTGGGGAGCTCAGAAGAATGTGCAGGGGAGGTGCAGCAGAGCCTGGGTCAGCCCCCGGGTGGGGTGGGGTGGGGTGGGGGAGAGCACCACCCAGCCCTAATCTGCCCCCAGCTCAGCCCCAGCCTTGGGCACCCCCTTCCCCCAGTCCCCAGCTGTGCTCTGTGTCCCCAGCCACTTCTCACCCTGCTCCTGGCCCTTACCCCAGGCACAGCTTTGGCTCCGGGGGAGATAAGGGTGGGATGACGGGGACACGTGGATCAGGTAAGGGGGAGGGGGGCAGAGCAAAAAAGTTTGGGGACCATTGCTTTAGAGGAAGGACAAAGGAAAGTGACCAGGGGGTTGCTGTACAGGGCCCTGTACTTTGAGTTGATCATGGTAACAAAAGTCCAACTCAGCACATGAAATTGTTACCATGAAATTGTTTATAGAAGTAAGCAGAAATTGGAGACAAGTAGACTTCTACAAATTTGTTTAAGTTAAAAGAACTGTGATAAAGGGTCTTCAAGGCTCCTGATAAAGTCAGAAATCACTAAATGGGAATAGTGGGATGGGTGGACTGGAAGGAGCCAACCTTTGCTTTCATGACCTCTACCTCCACCATCTCCTGGGACACGGATCTACCATATCACCATTGAACCTTCATTGTCCTGGTCCTGAAAGGCATCCTGACTGGGCCATAAAAACAAAATCAGATGTTGTGATCGCCACTGTCTTGGGCTAAGTCCTGCACAACACCTGGAATGTGAGACTTGGGTTCTTGCTGTTACCTCCTTCCTCATGTTTCATTTTTTTCTTATCTTCCCCACCATATTTCGTTTTCCTATGCCTTCAATTTAATAAGGAGTCTGGCTGTCAAGACCACTCTATGCTTTGCAATAGTACTGTGAGCCTGTGACCAGAACAGCACCTAAAGTGTTAAACAGCCTAGTCCTGATATAAGTTTGACAGATCTTGATTGGCTGATAAGATCATGTGCTGGGCCTGTGTTTTTCCTGCAGTGAATCTGTAAGTCACATCACAGACAGAATCTACATTTTCTGTTTGTGGTATTCTTTTGCATCTGTTTTGTCTTAAAGAAAACTGGACAGGACACCAATAAAAGCTCTAGACCATAGACTAACCTTTTATTTTTCCTCCCCTCAGAATAGGACAGATAATACTACCAAAAAGACTGTCAAATAGGGATTTCTCCCTATTGAAAATTATATGATTAAGGGGAATAAGAGATATTAAAATGAAAACCTTACTTATTATTTTACATTTCAACTGCTTTGAGTTTTTTCTATTTTTCTGTGTCATTAATATAAAATTTTTAATGATGGTTGTTGCAACAGGAGTAAGCTACTGATAACTTGACACACAACCCTGAACCCACTTAACTGTTTAATGCTGAACAATGAACAAGGGTTTCATTAGCAACTTATCCTTTTTTTTTTTTTTGGCCTGAGACTCTCTCTTATGAACAAGATAGGGCTCCAGCTCCTTTGGAAAATTCTAAGCACTAAGTATTGAAAACTTCACAGATGTCTGTTCCATTTTGGGTCTCTGTTCTGTCACTACTACTATCTGAGGTGACTTGATATTTGGCAGTGGATGCCTTTTTCCCCTCAGGGCTAAAAATGTGGATCTTCTCTTCAGGGAGGAATGAGTGTTAAAGGCCAGACAGACACTATTCCTTTTGTTCTCCAAGGAACTGCTCCAAGCAGCTGAGTTCTCTGATGAAGTGAGATACCTCCAAGTTGTCTTGGTTTGAGGCTTATTTAACTGATTCAGTGCATGTAGGTCTTTGGTACAGTAGCAGTTTCCTTTATTCTGAAGAAAGGAATTCATCATTCATTTATTAATTAGCAACTATTTGAGACAGAAGCTGGTAAGTTTGTGATGACGTTCCCGGCTGAAGAAAGAACCTTCTCAGGCACATTCCACAGACAGGAGTCTCAGCTAATAGCTGTTCATGGTTTGCAGTAATAAAACTCCTTTTTGTTGAGAGTTGAGCAAACCAGTAAAAACAATTAGGTGCAGGAAACTGCCAGATGCCCAGGATTTATGGTCACCTGACAAATTTCATTCAAATCTAACTTTTCTATAGAATTTAAGTTTTCACTAAAACAATATGTTTATATATCTATAGATATTTATCCTTTGAGTCAGAAAACTGTAAACTGGGGCCTTGTCAGCTTTGGGTGCGCAGAGAAACTGAAGCTCTATCTAGGCATTTATATCACATACATTGTGGAGTCAGCAGTTGAACTGAGAGAGGATATGAGCAGTGAAACAATCCAAATGAGGTGCTAAGAATAC
>ML675611.1:38223126-38353555 GCA_007922155.1 Mesoclemmys tuberculata
GAGAGGATATGAGCAGTGAAACAATCCAAATGAGGTGCTAAGAATACCTCTGCTAACCTGTAGCTGCTGATCCTGATACCAGAAAAAGAGAAATGTGTAGTCTGAGCACAGGACAGTGAACAAGGACTTCTTACATTCTGCTCATAGACTCATAAACTCATAGGTCAGAAGGGACCAATATGATCATCTAGTCTGACCTCCCGCACAAGGCAGGCCACAAAACCCTACCCATACACATTTATAACAACCCCGAACCCATGACTGAGTTATTGAAATCCTCAAAAGTGAGATTTGAAGACCTCAAGCTGCAGGGAATCCACCAGCAAGCGACTCATGCCCCATGCTGCAGGGGAAGGCGAAAAACCTCCGTGGCCCCTGCCAATCCGCCCCGGAGGAAAATTCCTTCCCGACCCCAAATATGGCGATCAGCTAAACCCTGAGCATGTGGGCAAGACTCACCAGCCAGCACCCAAAAAGGAATTCTCTGCAGTAACTCAGTTCCCATCCCATCCAGCATTCCCACAGACCATTGAGCAGACTTATCTGCCGATAATCCAAAATCAATTGCTCAAATTAAACTATCCCATCATAACATCCCCTCCATATACTTATCAAGCTTAGTCTTAAAGCCAGATAAGTCATTTGCCCCCACTACTTCCCTCGGAAGGCTATTCCAGAACTTCACTCCCCTAATGGTTAGAAACCTTCGTCTAATTTCTAGTTTAAATTTCCTAATATCCAATTTGTACCCATTCGTCCTCGTGCCTATATTAGTACTAAACTTAAACAATTCCTCTCCCTCCCTAACGTTAATCCCCCTGATATATTTATATAGAGCAAGCATATCCCCCCGGAGCCTTCTTTTGGCCAGGCTAAACAAGCCAAGCTCTTTGAGTCTCCTTTCATAAGGCAGATTTTCCATTCCTCGGATCATCCTAGTAGCCCGTCTCTGAACCTGTTCCAGTTTGAATTCATCCTTCTTAAACATGGGACACCAGAACTGCACACAATATTCCAAGTGGGGTCTCACCAGCGCCGTATATAACGGCACTAACACCTCCTTCTCCTTGCTGGAAATACCTCCAGTCAGTTCTGGCACTGACTCACCGTGTAGCCTTGGCCAAGTCATTTCATATATCTTAATTTCCCCTCTATAGACTACACCTACCTCCAAAGGGATTGTGATGACTGACAAATGTTTGGAAAGTGCTCTAAAGGTATGAAGTGCATTGATGGTGTGAAGTATTATATATTATATGATATATATATATATATATATATGTAAGTGCTACGCATTCATTACTATCTAGTGCAGCTGGATGAATCTCACCATCAGCATTAGGTTGCAGTCTATGAATAGGTGACTACAGTAGCGTTCTCTCTGGCCATGTGTACCTTTGCCCTCCTCCCCCTGCTCCTTTAAGAATGAGAGGTTTCCCTTCTGACCTATAATGTATGATAAAGGCTCTAGTGTCGGTTATTATACACTCATGCCAGCTTAATAATTTGATTTGTGCTTCTCCAGGTTCACTAAAGGAATAGTTGTCTGGGAGCATCCTTTTCACTAGAGTCCAAGACACTGATGCAGTGCAGAGTAGCCCCACATAGTGCAGTAGAACACCTTCCTGACTTACACACATAGCAAGAAAGACCCATGCTCCTATTTCGCTTAACTGAATATAAATTGGATAAACTCCAGCTGTCTGTATTTGGAGGAGTATCAGATCTTTTCCCTGTTGCCTGACCTCTGCTTCTCTCCCCCAGGTGGTCAGCTCTGACCTAAGTGTTTCTTCAGTCAGCAATCAAGATGCCTACAGAGCAGGACTGCAGCCGGTTAGCCAGTGGAAAGCCTATGGCTTGGATGGCTACCCAGGTAAGTGCATCTGACTTCACGCAAGACAAAACATGGCCTTGCCACCTCTGATTTAGCTGTTTCCCCCTTTTTTCCCCTGTCCTGGCTTTGGAATGTATATAGGTATGTCTGTGTGCATGATATAAATTGTAGCCCAAGTGCAGGAGGAAGAAGAATTGATTTAGAGCTTTGAAGTTTGGTACACATGAAGGGGGAAACAGAAGAGTAAACTGAATTTTTTGAGCTGCATCAACCCCACCTATCTTAAGAATGGAAATACCCTGTGACAATGATCTTAAATTTCCATAGCACCTTCCATCTCAAATTACAAATACTACAGGAATAATTTAATCCATCACTGAAATGCAGCCACCTCTTAGATGAAATGTCACTAAGGTTTAACAGTGCACAGCAACAACCGTTGAGCAGAATAAGTGAAAGGGAATCCCATAGCCAGTTAAAGCTGTAGGGGGAATTTAGGGAGGCTGACTTTTCACAGAGTTAAATGGAGACTGACTACAGATCCCAATAACAAAAGGTTTCTTCTGGTATTCCCTTGGGTCATCATGGTTTCAGTGCCCCGTGGTGTATGTCACCTGTGATATATGCTGTATAAGCCACCCTTTTAATGTAATTACAGTTGCTGTTCTTAAAAACTAGAATTCCAGCTTTACTGACCTCTCAGCTTTGGAGCCTGCCATCCATTTCTGAAATTGAGAGAGTTTCCTGGGGCAATCTGGCTTGGGTAACCTACTGGAAATTTAATAATCATAGGAGACACCCTTTCACCTCTCTGCCTTGTTAACTTTTGTTCAATTTACTTACCATACATCCAGTCACTATTTGCACGTGCATTCTCTGAACAGCCAGTCCCTCTTTCATGATGTCTCCACCCAAGTCATCTTATGGGGCTTAGTGAATGCTCCACTAAGATTCAGCAGCATCTCTTCTTCTGATTTGATATAGAAAACTTTTCATTAAAATTAAATTCAAATCTATTAACAAATACTCAATTCTATTTTACTTTAATTCTATCAACTCTTTCTATTTCTAGAAGCAGGCTGACCCCCCAGCTGCATGCTCAGTACACAACTCTCCCAATGACTGACCTGGATCCTTGAACTGTAGTACAAGATTCAATAGCAAAATTCTATTTGAAACTCCTAGGACTTTCAACTTTTCTCAGTTGCCTTTTGCGCTCACATATTTCAAAGGCAGAAGTGATCTGTTTCTTAGTGAATCCCTATCTCCCCCCAACTAGAGAATAGAACTGTTACTGAAATGGTATTTGCTGATAAACTAAGCAGACAATGAGTTCTTTGCAGAGAAATGAACTTGATCTACATCAGGGGTCTCAAACTCGCGGGCCAACTGCGGCCCGTGGGCTTGTGTTATGTGGCCCGCAGTCCAAATCCAGGCCGCAGGCTTGTGCTGTGAGTGTTTTCTGAGCGGAGCTCAGGCAAGTTGTGGGACATCTTGCGAGAGCTCTTAAAAAGGCAATGTCCGTGTTAAAAAGGAAATGGCTGGCGAATGTGGCCCCACAGGGAGATTTAACGGCGGAGAGTGGAGTGTGCAAGTCCCTGTGAGAGCCTCTCTCTCCTACTGTGCCACCGAATTTAATCCTGCGGGGAGATTTTTCGGAGGAGAGTAGAGCATGAAAGGTAGAGTAGAGGAGTGTGTGTTACGTGTGGCCCCCCTGAACTCAACTTAAGGTAAATGTGGCCCGCCATACCAATTGAGTTTGAGACCCCTGATCTACATCATCACATTGGAAGTCACAAGATCTGCTCCATAGCACCCCCTATTGGCATAGTGTTGCACTGTAGGCTCTCTGTTTTCCTCCACAAAGTGGGTCTCCTCTGCTTTCTATGCGGTTAGTTCTGGCGTATTGTCCTACCTCTCCATAAAACAAGAAGTCCAAACTGAAAAGTCCCAACAAACAAAAGGTTCTTCTGCCCTTTGAGGTGTGTCTTCCAACACCTTTCGGGGTCCTATTTCTAGCGACTTTCTGGCTACCTTTGCATCTGTCTTTCTCTGTGGGCTATGGCAATGGCCCCAGGCTGCATCCCTTGGAGTACCATTTCTTGTGCAAACTGGCTTAACACCTTCTGTAGGAATTTACTGTCTGTGGGTCCAACTGCCAGACTGAGCTTGCTCAGTTCGTTTATAAGGCCCAGATGTCCATTAAGCTAATTAACTGCCACCCAGCCACCTACATAATTAACTACTCACAAGTGGATCTGGGTTGGCTCATTCTCTGTGCCTATTGTGGGTACTGGGACGGGCAAGCCTAGGACCACCCAGAACTGAAAGTGTGCCCTGTCAGCCGGGGGGGAGGAACCACCAAACCCAGACCACAAATGAATTATGGGGACAACAAATGACAAACCAAGAATGGGAGGGTCAAAGGTTAAAAATGAGGGACCCAGAACGGGACCCAGAGACCCCCAATAGCAACCACTGCTCCTGAAAGGTGTCTAAGGAATCAGTGGACTCTGTCCAGAGGAATTCTGCTCCTAGGTATGATTTAACAAAAAATCACCCCCACCCCCCAATATCCAGCTTCCTCCTCCTACTCTGATAGATGCCCATCTTAGTCAGCGCCAGAAGAATGCATATGAGGAGGTCTTGCTATTTTATAGGGTTATGGATAGGGTGTAAGTAAATGAAGAGATGCAGGGAAAAGAGCAGCCAGAACCTCAATAAGAGGTTTTGGAGGAGCCAGAAGATGGGGTGCAACCTGATGCAATCTACATAGATGTGCACCAGACTCTCACTGCAGAACAGACAAGTATTGGGGATTCTGTGAACTGCACCAAAGACATGTACAGGCTCATGACACCATGGAGATACCACCAATTAATATCTCTGGCAGGCCACGAAACCAGAGTGGAGTACAGACTAGCCCTCCAGAGCTCCCTGCCTTCTGCAGATGGCAACAGGTCCTTCTTATTCTCTAGCAGAGCCTGTCGCAGGTATACTGATACTTATTCCCCTGAAAGGGCCAGCCCCCATAACATATGGGTTCTATTCCAAGCTTTCCTGTGTGACCTTGGATAATCCCCATCTAGTGCAATGTAATTCACGTATTTTGTAAAACTGAATGGAGGAGTTGCACTGTATGTTAGAGAGCAATATGACTGCTCAGAGCTCCAGTATGAAACTGGAGAAAAGTCTGAGAGTCTCTGGATTATGTTTAGAGATGAGAGCAACGAGGGTGATATGGTGGTGGATGTCTGTTATAGACCACTAGACCAGGAGAATGAGGTAGATGAGGCTTTCTTTGGACAACTAATGAAAGTTTCCAGATCACAGGACCTGGTTCTCATGGGGGACTTCAGTCCACCCTGACATCTGCTGATAGAGCAATACAGCAGGGCACAGACAATCCAGGAAGTTTTTGGAGAGCGTTGCAGACAACTTCCTGATGTAAGTGCTGGAGGAATCAGTAGGGGCCATGCTCTTGACTTGCTGCTCACAAAAAGGGTAGACTTGGTAGGGGAAGTAGAATGGATGGCAAACTGGGCAGCAGTGGCCATGAGATGGTAGAGGTCAGGATTCTGACAAAAGGAAGAAAGGAGACCAGCAGAATACAGACCCTGGATTTCAGAAAAGCAGACTTTGACTCCCTCAGGAAGCTGATGGGCAGGATCCCTTGGAAGGCTAATATGAAAGGGAGAAAGAGTCCAAGAGAGTTGGCTGTATTTCAAAGAAAACTTATTGAAGGCACAGGAACAAACCACCCCGATGTGCAGAAATAATAGCAAATATGGCAGGCGACCAGCTTGGCTTAACAAAGAAATCTTTGGTGAGCTTAAACACAAAAAGGAAGCTTACAAGAAGTGGAAGCTTGGACAGATGACTAGGGAGGAGTATAAAAATACTGCTTGTGCATGCAGGAGTGAAATCAGGAAAGCAAAAGCACAATTGGAGTTGCAGCTAGCAAGGAACATGAAGGGTAACAGGAAGGGTTTCTACTGGTATGTTCTTAACAAGAATATTAGGAAGAGTGGAATGGGCGAGGCAACATGGTGACAGATGATGAGGAAAAAGCTGAAGTACTCAATGCCTTTTTTGCCTCTGTCGTCACAGACGAGGTCAGCTCCCAGATTACTGCACTGGGCAGCACAGAATGCGGAGAAGGTGAGCAGTGGTGAAAGAATAGTTTCAGGACTATTTAGAAAAGCTGGACATACACAAGTCCATGGGGCCAGATGCAGTGCATCTGAAGGTGCTGAGGGAGTTGGCTGAAGTGATTGCAGAGCCATTGGCCTTATCTTCGTAAACTCGTGGTGATTTGGGGAGGTCCCAGACAATTCAAGAAAGGCAAATATAGTGCCCATCTTCAAAAAAGGGAAGGAGGAGGAGGATCTGGGGAACTACAGATTGGTCAGCCTCACCTCAGTCCCTAGAAAAATCATGGAGCAGGTCCTCAAGGAATCCAGTTTGAGGCACTTGAAAGAGAGGAAGGTGATCAGGAACAGTCATCATGGATTCACCAAGGACAAGTCATGTCTGACCAACCTGATTGCCTTCTATGATGACATGACTGGCTCTGTGGATGTGGGGAAAGCGGTGGACGTGATATACCTTGACTTCAGCAAAGCTTTTGATACAGTCTCCCACAGAATTCTTGCCAGCATGTTGAAGAAGTATAGGTTGGATACATGGTCTATAAGGTGGATAGAAAGCTGGCTAGATCATCAGGCTCAATGGGTAGTGATCAACGGCTTGATGTCTAGTTGGTAGCCAGTAACAAGCGGGGTGCCCCAGGGGTCGGTCCTGGGGCCGGTTTTGTTCAACATCTTCATTCATGATCTGGAGAATAGAGTGGACTGCACTCGGCAAGTTTGCAGATGACACTAAGCTGAGGGGAGTGGTAGATATCCTGGAGGGTAGGGATAGGATACAGAGTGACCTAGACAAATTGGAGAATTGGGCCAAAAAATGTGATGAAGTTCAGCAAGGACAAGTGCAGAGTTCTGCACTTAGGACAGAAGAACCCCATGTACTGCTACAGAGTGGGGACCGACTGGCTAGGCTGCAGTTTTGCAGAAAAGGACCTGGGGGTTACAGTGGGCAAGAAGCTGGATATGAGTCAACACTGTCCTCTAATTGCCAAGAAGACTAACGGTGTTTTGGGCTGCATTAGTTGGAGCATTGCCAGCAGATCAAGGGAAGTGATTATTCCCTTCTATTTGGTATTGGTGATGCCACATTTGGAGTACTGTGTCCAGTTTTGGACCCCCCACTGCAGGAATTATGTGGACAAATTGGAAAGAGTCCAGCAGAAGGCAACAGAAATTATTAGGATGCCAGAGCACATGACTTATGAGGAGAGGTTGAGGGAACTGGGCTTGTTTCGTCTGCAGATGGAAAAAGTGAGGGGGGATTTGATAGTGCTTTTCAACTACCTGAACATATTGTGAGGTCCAGTGAGGAAGGAGCTAGGCTGTTCTCAGTGGTGGCAGATGATAGAACAAGAAGCAATGGTCTCAAGTTGCAGTGGAGGAGGTCTAGGTTGGATGGTAGAAAAAACTTTTTCACTAGGAAAGTGGTGAACCATTAGAATGGGTTACCTAAGGAGGTAGTGGAATCTCCATCCTTAGAGGTCTTTCAGTCCCAGCTTGATAAAGCCCTGGCTGGGGTGATTTAGTTGGGGTTGGACTAGATGACCTCCTGAGGTCCCTTCCAACTCTGATATTCTATGATTCTGTGAACACCAGGTAAAAATCTATCAAAGGGCAAAGCAGCAGTAATATTATTATTCTGTTCCATACAGAGACCAAAAAAGTAAATTTAATACTTCCAGTGAGGGAATGTCTTGTAACCAAAGCTGTCAGAAGGCAGCCCCATGATCTGGAGGGTCCAGGGGATTGAGAGAAATGAGCAATAGTATACTAATAGCTTGAGAGTTCTTTTTCTAAGATAGTTAATTTACTGTTGAAAGGCCTAGAAGATGTGCTGGTAGGAGGATTTTTTCTGTGCCTTTATTACCCGTTTCATAAAGCTGAAGATAAGTTTGTATCTTGCTGTGACTTTCAGCCTTGCCTCTTGTCTTCATCTACTTCTGATTTTGTCTCTGTTTAATCTTATATATCTTCAGAGTTCAAAAGAACCCAGCCGAGAAAATCTTGGAAATTTCTTTTGGGTTTATTTGGTGGTCCCAATCCACCTGACAGATACAACATGGACCAATGGCAGGGAAAGCTTCCCCTCCTGCACCAACCAGTTTGCCTCAACACTGACATGGAGGAGACCCCTTCTCTGAATGAGAAGGGAGTTCCAGTGGCCTCTTCAGTCCTTAGCTTTTCTTCTGAGAATGCCAGCAAGGAAGCAAATTAATGCCAGTTGTGCTGGCTCTTGTGATGTGGACTCTCATCTACTGAGATCTGGACAGAAGCCATTCAGTGCATCTTTGCTGAACTGCTTATGCAGACTTTTGGTAGAACCTTAGCTGAAATGCTTTTGTTTTTTAATTACTGTTGACTCTGAAAAATGTAACAGCTAGGACTTGTAGCATCAGGGGGCTTTGGACACCTTTTGACTTTTCTCCCATTTTAGTGCATTAGAAAATATCATATGTTAAGATGGATTTCATCAGATTGCTCTGGAAATGAATATAAAGCCAAAGAGAGAGAAATTGCATTTAGCCTCCCGTGAAGTATTCTGTGCAGTTCAGATCAATGAGCTTCCAAAAAAGGAAAGGAGAGTGAAGCCTTGGAGTGAGTTGAGAGGCAGCAATTAGACTAGTTTGATGTCTGCAGAGACTAGACCAAATTCAATCTTGGTGTACCTGCACTGATTGCAGATTGAATTATGAGGAAACGTTCCAAGAACTAAATCTTATTCATTTTAGAGAAAAGGAGGCTGTGAGGAATATTTACCTGCCTCGCTTTGCAAATTCAGATCACTCTAGCACCTGTAGTTAGCGGTTAGATGGGGAAATTCCTTCTTCTCCTCACGCCAAAGCCCATCCCTATCTGTATCTACTACACCCTCTTTCTCCCAGAAGCCTTAGTGCCTCCCGTCCTTTACTTTGGGCAGAATAAACCCACTGAGTATGGAATTGGGTTGTCATTTTGGTAATAGGCTTCACCAGCGCTTGTGCTGGGTCACTGATGGGGCAACTAAGGCTTGATCTACACTTACCTCGGCAATTTGGCGGCAGTCGACGGGAGTTACACAAAGTGCGCAAAGAACTTCCGTAACTCCTGTTGACTTTTGTGCGCCTCTTCTACACGCCATCTTCACTGCACTGCGCCACTTGAGGAGGTGGTTTTAGTACATTGACTTCTGGATTGACTGAGCGGGTCTTCACTGACCACTCAGTCGATCCAGATAAGTCGATCTGACGGTGGCAGCTTTGCCACCGTCAGTGTAGACATAACCATGGACAGTTCCTCAGTGTCCCTCCAATGCTAAGGGTTTAAAAAAAATGAATGGACAGCTAACCATACTCTTTCTTTTTTTTTTCTTTTCTACTTCATGGCCAGGGTTTATTTTCATCTCAGACCCCTTTCTTCCGGGCTGCCAGCGTCACTGGGTGAAGCAGTGTCTCAAGATGTACCCCCAAAAACCCAGTGTGTGCAATCTGGACATGCATATGGCTGCTGAGGAGACCACTGATCTGTGGGGGCAGAGCCAGGAGCACCTGAGGTGAGTCCTGACTGTCAAAATAACCTTGCGTTGCTAAGTAAAACCAGAAGGATTTAGCACCTAGCTAGTGGAATTTTCCCCCTGGTCAGATTTGCAGACACCCTGGAGTTTTTTCTCCTTCCTCTGCACTGTGGGATGTGGGTCACTTACAAGTTTAAACTAGAGTAAATGGTGGCTTCTCTGTAACACAAAGTCTTAAAATTATGATTTGAGGACTTCAATAACTCAGACAGAGGTAATGGATCTATTACAGGAGAGGCGAGTGAGTTCTGTGGCCTGCAATGTGCAGGAGGTCAGACTAGATGATTATGATTGTCCCTTCTGGCCTTGAAGTCTTAGTCTCCTATATTTGCAGGGGATGGAATTGGCAGAATATTGTGCAAGAAGAACGGTTTCACACAGAGTATTATGGTCTTGAACATTTTACATTCAAGTTACGTCTTTGCCCTGTTTGGTGTGCACCTTTGCTAAGCCACCTCCTTCCAGTCCAGAAAGCAGGATCCTCCAATTGCAATCTGCTGTAAATCCATTAGAAGGTGACAAGAGGGTACGCAAGGTAACAATTACTTCTCTGCATTCCCACCCTTGAGATCAGGAGCTGTACCACAGTGAGCCCAGGCAGCAGGAATTGTGAGGTCTCTCTAAACCTTGGATTGGAGCCAGTGCTCTAGAGGTGAAGAGTCTCTTTCCAAACACTCTGAGCCTGCCAGCCAGCCCCCTTGTAATTCCAGCCAGTGAACTGGTGTCCCACAGGTGAAAGGCTCCACATCCCATTCCCTGAATCTTTTGAGCCAGCCAGTCTTGTGTCTCATCTTCTAATCTTCTTTTGATTCCAAGGGTTCCATGAACGTGAGACACTTCTTGTTTCCTTTTGTGTTCCTCGTTGCCTGCAAACATTCCCCATTCCCTTTCTCTTCCAGAAGATGCACTTTCCCTGAGTTCCTTCAAAACTGCTTCAGGAAATTGCTTTCTCTCTTCCCTCTGGAGTTCAGTAGGGGGAAGGTGCTGCAGTTCATTTCAATCAGTTCCAGAGATCCAGTTGTCACAGCACCAGAGTGGTGTTCACTTATACGCATCATTATCTGACTTGGAGTTTGACCAGCACTAATGGATTGACCAGCGCTAATTGGCCATCCAGTCTTGGCAAAGAGGCAAGAATTAAATGTTCTATTGTAATGCAATTCCCCTTTTGCCCTGGGAGGTGAGCCCTCCAAGGCACATTTGCAGAGTGGTGCGGAGGAAACTTGTCTTGATGCTACCCATGCTATAGCTAATCCAAGGGTAAGTGAAGGATTTCAGTTTTTTTGTGTTTGAAGTCTTGGCTTTTACATTTCTGTGTTCAATCTCTTATGAAAGTTGCTTGTTAAAATCAGGTCAACAGATGAGAGAACTGGGGTGCTACTGTGTCTTGGTAGGCCTTTCCCAGGAGCATCCTCTGCATGCACAGAGAGCAATAAGGATGGCTCTAGTTTAGCTGAAAGCAGTGCTGCAAGAGTGTGAAGTTTGGGAGAAATGTCAGCACTTTTTTGGTAACCACTTGTTTGAGAGAACAGGAAGCAGATTGCTGCATGGGCACTCTTACTAGGTGAGAGCAAGTGACTCAGCTAGCTCATCTATCTTCTTGAGGCAAGGGCTGTTGGGGAAGCAGGGAGAGTTGCTGGCCTAAGGTTGGGCACACTTTTAAAATAGCTGTGGCTGCAGGAGCTCCACGCTCCAGAGGGATCTTGGATTTCCCACTCCTTGAAGGCACCTGTTAAGCACTCATCCATGGCAAAGGGGAAGTTGGGTGCTCTCCTAAATGTTGGGAACTGCTAGCAGCTCCAGAGGGCTTTAGTATATCCCTCCACCTTCTTGCTGAGGGAGGAAAGGTATTACAGTGGCAATTGCTTCCAGGATATTGAGGAGGAAAGTGATGCCAGCAGGAAGACATGGGTTTTGAAGCATAATACATTATATAAGAGTAAATAAATCAGAAACCTTAAAACTCCATTGCCTCCTGAGAAGAGCCATCAAAAGCCTTTTAGCATGTGCGACAGCGGGGCTTTTAAAAATGAGTGAATTTTGTGCTATTGAAAGAAAATGTAGAGCCCCGCTTATTGCGAGCAGATTCTGTTCATGCCTCTTTCCATATTTTTACCAACGTATCTCATTCCTGACCCTCAGTCCTCTCCTTTTCCAGTCTTGAGCTCCTCCTACTCCCAGAGCTCTGCTGATGCATCTCACATATCCCCTGCAATTCCCCCTGCTATTATTTAATTGGCCACCCTACTTAGTTCTGCTAATGCACCTCAGTTTGACATGTAGGCTCCCTGCTATTTTAGTTTGGTCCCTCTCCCGCACACGCAGCTTTACCAATACCCTCAGTATCTGCAATAACCCTGGCTATTCTAGAGCTAGGAATTTATCATTTCTAAGAGTATGAAACATCAACTTCCTTTCCACAGCAATCACTTGTGAAATTACACCCAGTATCAAGACCTCAGGTCAAACCAGCTGTTGAACATGTAAGAAGTGGAGATCCTGGTATCACACAAACACCTCTAGTTTGTAACAAAACAGAGGTGAATAGAAACATTGAGGTACTAGTAGATTGTGTCTTAATTGCACACTTTAAGTTCTCTTAGAAGTGTGGGAGAGTCTTAGGCTCTCCATCATTTAAGTGCAGCACCATGTATCTCTTGGCTCCACAGGTTACTCAGTCCAGCAGATATCTGAAAGTTACTGTATTGTTGCATTACAGTAACTGCAGTTACTAGTATTGTACCTTGAAGAAGGAAACTGAATGAGGATTTCCTCTGTCAATCTGGGAACTGTGGAAGTTAGCCTTTAAAAGCCTATGAATGGTGCAGGCTAGGAGCTGTGCTACTATCTACAGACCATCACATTTAGAGGGCAGAAAAAGCAGAAAGGCAAGAGCTGAACATTGAGGTTTGGCAGTGGCAGCAGAAACAGCATGTTTCCTGTTTGCTAGGCGAGGAGGTGTATAAGCCTTATAATTGAAAGCGAACCTGCCTGGCACTATTGCTGATCAAAATGCTCTGAGTACAGAGCCTCTTTCTTTGTTGAATTACTGTTTGCTGTGAAAAAGGAGTTGCAGGTGCTGAGATAAGTGGCTTGGACAGCGTTTCATCTGCATGCAGCCCTCTCCATGTTTGCCACTGTTGGGCTGTCATGTGACTTCTTATAGCGCTGCCCACTGGTGAATCCCAACAGGTATCCCTCCACCTCCTATAGCAAGAAAACAAGTGGCTATTCCCCTCTGTTCCCCACCATCCTTTCTCAACAATGGAAGAATGCTACTCTGCTAGCCCAGGCCAATGGCTCCATCTACATTATGGCTGTCACTTCAGCAAACAATTGTTGTCACAGTATGATGACCTTTTCAGTCAGACTGTCTTCCTTAAAAACGCTTTGGGGAACTCTTTTTGTCCTGCTGCCAGTCTGGATGTTTGGCAGCAGTAATCTAGAATCATAGATATTACAAGATGGTGCAGACTTCTTATTTCATCCAGCATATATCCCACAGCCAGTGCAGAATGATTCCTTCCACCCTGTTTTCTGGTCACAGCCTGTCATCATTTTTTTTTTTTAAAACATCACCAATCAGAGCATCCTATCCCTTCTCTTTGGTGACTTTACATAGTCTGACCCATCTCACTGTCCTCCAGTTCAGCCTAAATATTCCCTTTCTTAATTTCATCCCTTTCTTCTACTTATACCCCATGTGTTTCCCTAAATAATTCTTCCTCTTCTTTTTTGTTTACACCCATCAGATGTTCATAGGCTATGATATCCCCTTCCACATTAGCTGTGGTTTAGCAAAGCGCTATATATTTAATTTGTACCCTACCTCCTAAATCAACTTCTTTTGTCCACTGATCATCTCTTTTGCTCCCATGGTAACCCCAGTAGCTCCTATATTGAAAATGCAGTAAGGGCCGTTTGTACCAGGCACCTAAATTTTGTACAAATGGCATAAACTGAACTTTCAGAGCAACTGCCCTAAGGAGAAGACTTGGGCACTGTAAATAAAAGATCCACAGCGAGGTGTTTAATGTGCTGTTGTATGGGTGAATGTCTCCCATTTCTACATGCAGCAGTGTCAGAGAATGCCATGAAGGTGATGAATGTCCATTCTGTTGTCTCTTTACATTTTGTCTTTTAGGAGCAAGGGTTCCAACAAAAAGGCTCCCAGAAGTTTACTGGAGAAGCTGCGTTGGGTGACCTTAGGTTACCATTATAACTGGAATACCAAGGTATTTAAGGGGAATCAATCACTCTTTTGTGTCTCCTTTTTCCTGTATGCTTGGAATGGAGGGTGCAGTTCTGTCAGAAAAGGAGGGGAGAAGGACATCCCAAAATGTAATGGTAAAGAAATCTGTATGGCCCCACAAGGCTCTGTCTCGAGGAGGGTTTTGAGCCAAAGCATGACTTCATGGGAGTTTAAATCTATGCTTATGTTCAGTGTTTAATAGCCAATGTGTGTTGCATTTCCTTTTGGGAGGTAGAACAGTGGCACATTTGGCCTGCAGGCCTCAGCTTCTGTTCGGAGCATCTCTTTCTCACATCTGACAAAGTGGGTTGCAGCCCACAAAAGCTTATGCCTGCAGAAATTTGTTAGTCTTCAAGGTGCTTCACAACTCCCGTTGTTTTTGCTGTATACAGACTAACACAGCTGCCTCTCTGGAATCTTTCTCACTGAAAGGGGTGAACTTTGAAACACTGTAACTTGATATTGGACGTAAGGGTGGGGCGTATCTCCTGATTTTGAGTATGTGAGGGTGGGCTACTTCTAGGAAACATTGCCTCTTGGTGAGGGGTAGGAGAATGTGGCTGGGGTACATGTGAACTTCAAGCCCGAAGCAGTAGCAGAGCCTCACCAGCCAGCAGGCATCATGCAGCTGCTGAAGATCTCAGTGACAAAAATGGCCTCTCTAATCAGACTCACAATCTGAGGGAGGCTGGAAGAGGAATACAGAGCAGCACAAGAGCACAGTCTATCAGCGCGCAGCAGACACACTTAGTCAAATTAACTTGCAGCCTTATCTGTACAGGGTGAGCCTATTACTGAACAGCCTTAATCAAAATGCGGCTGCTTCCTCCCAGTCTCCCCAGTCAGAAATACTCAGTGGAGAAGGGAAAAGTGGAAGTGGTAGAGTTGCAGCTTCCATTTGTTTGGTTTCTTTTGTTCAAAGAGGAGACAGAGCTAGTTGGCTCAGGGCTTTGGTGATTGGATACAGAGCCTTTTACCTCTAGATTGGCAACTTGAGGTAATGACTGTGGGTCCTCTCTGACAGCCGCTCAGTAGCTGTGAAATGTCAAGGGTCTCAGTGCAATTCCTAGTGGCCTCAGATCTACCACCCAAACCACCATATCTCATGGCACTAATGAGTATGCAGGTTTAGTGGTGGTTTCCTCACAGACCCATGGACCATTGAGCCTGAACTTATTTTGTACCCTTAAAGTGTGTTCATCCAGAGCAGGGTGTGAGGGACATGTACCCTGCTGCTCCTCATGTGATCATTCTGGAGTAATATAAGATGTCACTCTTCAGCTGTCAGCCTGCACTAGCATGGGATAAACTGTAAAACAAACCCCTGAGTTCTCACTAACTGTTTTTTAATATTAGTTTTATTGTGCTTAGGTTCTGTTTTTCCTGAGGATTTCTCTTCTCTATACCCTCCCTTTTCCAGAAATACTCAGCAGATCGCTACACTCCTTTCCCCTCAGACCTTGCTTTCTTGTCAGAACAAGTGGCTACTGCATGTGGGTTCCATAGCTTCCGAGCTGAGGCAGGTATCCTGAACTATTATCACTTTGATTCTTCGCTGGGAATTCACATGGATGAGGCTGAGCTGGACCACTCCCAGCCTCTCATATCATTCAGGTGAGCCGGGGGAAGGGCTTGTGTGTTATGGAGGGTTGCCAGATCCATTTGTCTTCTGTTGAATGCACCTTTTTGTAAACTTGCTTAAGGTTATAGGAGACCCATGGGACTTGGTGGCAAACGGTGTGTTTGTAACCTTTCACCTCTGGAGACTTGAGGAGCAGGCATGAGGTGCATAAGAAGAGCCATTCATTAAAGGGGCACAGGATTTGAATAACAGTGGATGCTGCTCCTCAGGATTGAGGGGCACATCAGCAGACTTGGGGATGCAGGGCTGGAATAGCTGAATGGCAGGGGAGTGCTGAAGGGCAGGAATGAAATACATCAGCAGACATCCTGCCCAACTTAAACCAGTGTGCAGTTAGTCTGTATTATGTGCACTAAACATAAAGTTGTAAGCGTGGGTCTGTCTGGCCTGTAAAGAGGAATTTAACTCATTAAAATCCTGTTTCTGCACATAATTATTCTTTCCCTAACTGAATTTTCCCTCCTATATGTTTTTTTTGTTTTGTTTTGTTTTTTTTCCTCTCACCTCTCCCGCCACCTGCAACCTCTCGGGCTTCCTAGTTTTGGACAATCCTCCATATTTTTGCTGGGGGGCCTGAAGCGGGATGAAGCCCCGACAGCCATGCTCATGCACAGTGGAGACATCATGATAATGTCTGGCTTCAGCCGCCTGTTGTACCATGCTGTCCCACGGATCCTCCCCAATCCTGAGGGGACAGCTTTGCCCTCATGCCTGGAGCAGGCATTCCCCTCAGACCTTCCTGACAGCACAGTCATTAAGCACTGCTCTGAAGAGGACTGGCAGATCTGTACCAAGTACTTGCAGACTTCCCGCATTAACATGACCATCAGGCAGGTGCTGGCTGTGGGTCAGAGCTTTCCAGATGAGTGCAAGAAAGAGAGTGAATGGGATGCAGCCTCCGAAAGCTGTGACCACCGGGAGGATGGCAAAATCAAGCAGCACAAATTGAATATCGACAACTGATATCTGGAGACCACTCTCGGGCTTTTGGCTTGGACTGGGCCAGCAATCTCCCAGATGGGACAGACGGCTCAGGTGACCACTTGGGGCACCATCCAATTGTGGAGGGAATAGGGGACTGGAACAGAACTGCTGTTTAACTTTACTGCTTAAGAAGGTGAGGGTGGGAACAAGGGAAGGATCTTTGAAGGGGAGGAAGGATACTCATGTAGGAAAAGCATAGGGTTGGGATCAGTTCTATTTCCAGATTTGTCATGCAATTGCTGTGTGACCTTGGGCAAGTAACTTCCTTTCTGTATCTTAGTTTCCCCATCTGTAAAATACTCCTATCACAGGGATTTTGAGGCTCAATTCATTAAAGACTTTGAGATCCTTGAATAGACGATGCTAGCAAAGGGAAGGGTGTGGATTTACAAAGTCCAGTTGAAGTGCACTGCTGATCATGCACGAGGGTGAATGGCAACATGTATCTGAATGTGGCATCTGAATATGGGGCCACCTCTCTAGCTCAAACTGGCTCAGTTTTCAGAAGCTAGAGGCTACCCTGAACATGCTCTGCAGAAGGCTTGCTGTGTCACCTAGAGTCCAGCCCTCTGTCTGTCTATACCCCACAGCCTGCAACAGAGACTCATCTCAGGGTGGGACTGGACTCTTCTAAATACCTCAGGTTTTAGAGCACAATAATTAGGGCCAGACATCCCTGGAATACTTAGGAACAGTGATTTCTGTTCCGGTTTCCTTCCCATGCCCCTGGTGTGACTAAGCCCTAGATCCCATTCTGTCAATCCAATCCCTCTAGCTGTCTGCACAATGCAGTCTCTGCAGCCCCTGACTGGCTCCTTTAAGGAACAGCACGAGGAGACTGGCTTACAAGCAGAAACAATGAAGTTATAAATTAAGTACCTAACAAAGAAATGAATCAGTGACTATCGCTATTGCCCAAAAGGTAATTGTATTGAAACAAAATAAGGAAAACATTGGCTTCTGTGCCCATCTTCTTTAGAACTCAGACCTTCCTATCTGCTCCTTAATGCAATTTTAATTGTTTGAGGGCAACGCTCTATCCCAGGGGTATTTTGTCACGCTTTCCCCATGAATAAACTTACTCTGGTTTTAAATTAAAGATCTCTATCTCTCTTGGAGGGATTTTTCTTTTCTCCCGTTAGTTATTTTTCTGTATTGTTAATGCTGCTGCATCCCTCTTCCCTCAGATTTCTCTTGGATGTGCTACCCCTGCTGTCTTCCAACTGTGTAGAAGGAACCCTGCATAGGGCTGCAGGGCCACTTGGTTTATGTGCTGCTTGGATTTTTATTGGCCTGTATGAGGGAGGTGCTGCCTTCAATGCCTCTTGGATAAGTTCAACTCCAATATGGATTTGGTATCTCTTCCTGTTGGGGAATGACAGCTGATCTAGTTATTTCTTACAGAACAAACTTCAGACCAGGAACAGTCTTTCTTTGTGTGTGGACAGTGCCTTGCATAATACCCATACTTAATATTGGTGGACTCCTGCAAATGGATGGATAAGGTGATCAGATGAGGCTTTTCCATCTCTGACCTCTGAGGTTTGGCACCAAAAGTGTTCCCCAAACATCTTAGTCCTCAGTGTATTTAACATTTTCCTCATGCATAAGTCGTGGGGGAGCAGAGTCTGTCATGGATAAATACTCTAGTGTGGCTGCCTGAGAACTAAAAGTCTGGTATTTGAATAAACCCCAGAAAATATCAGCAATATCACATTAGCAGAAATAAAGGCAAAATTCTTGCTCTGTTTTGTAAAGGGCTAAGTTAGAGTTTATTGGGGGCAGAGAATTCACAACGAATTGACTACTTGCCTTTGAACTGCATTGTTCCAGATCTTTGCTTCAGTCTCAAGCATTCCAGTCATGGAATATCTCTGGAATATCTCTGTTAGCAACTGGAAAAGTGTCTAAAAGCAGCTCTGTCCAAGGTTAGAAGATCAATGTTAGTTACCACTGATCCTTTCAAGGGACTACGCCCAGGTCAATAGGCTCAAGCTGCAGATGATAACCCTTGTCCCCTTTGCATGGAAGGGGAGACATTCTATTTTTAAATATCCCCAGCATAGGGTTTAAACCCAAGTTTTTTTTCCTGCAAGGAGAGCAGCAAAAGTCCCTCCCAACTACATCTGCTCAGCAAACATCAAAAACTAGACAGGACAAAGCCCTAAGGGTTAGAAAGCAGTGACTTGCTCTGGCCCCATCCATAGGATAAGAGTGGTCAGCTTTTTGCATCTTTGATTTCTATGATTCTCTAGAGACCAGTGGCCAAGCAATGACTAGAGCTGCTGCTGTTCCAAATAGGGGATTGAAATGGAACAGGATTTAGCTGTCCATGAGTTTCAGGATCTGGAAGACTTGTTGAATTTTAAACCCCTGCAGAAAGCCTGAGATGTCTGCAGTTGCAATAAATACTACAAGGACACGGAGCCATTAGAGATGGGGAGGACCCATTTGGTCATTGAAGCCATGTGATTGATAGATAATCTAGGAATTTGTTGATTATGTTTGGAAGGGCTAACAGTGTGTAATCAGTAATTACTATGTGTACTGAATGTGATTACAACAAGTGACTAAAGATTCATAATTAGCTGCGTGCTGGGCTATCCAGTAGGTAAGAGAGCCATAACCCATTTCTGTGTCTAGATGTCAAAAATTGGAAAAAAGCAAAATGGAAGCACAAATAAACATGCATATATGAGGGGCAGCAAGTGAAGTGAGAATTCCCTGAACTAAGGCCACACTACAGGACTACTAGGATGTGAAACTTATTTGAACTGGTTACAAGAAAGAGGTTTATGTCCACACAGTAGCTCTTTCATAGTGTAACCCAAGTTTGTGCATACATACCTGTCACACTACCTAACCATGTTTACTGATTCATTCTGGGAAAATCTGGGCAGCTATTCCATAGTGCCTCAGAGGACAACATTCAGAGGCCATCAATACAAAGTTGCGCCAAAAGCATGGGAAGCAAAGCATGCTGGGATGTCCTGTCACACACACTGAGGGAGGACGGATCAGTCTTAGAAGGTCCATCTATACTGCAAACTTACTGTTATGCACTGAGTAAAGGAAGACAAGTATGTGCCAACTCTAGGATATTGGTAAGTGAAACATGCTAGTTATCAACATGGTATGCCTCTATTATTTGTGTGGTAATGGACGCAAATCAACTTTGCAGTTCATGGGTTAAAACTTCCAGTGGGGACAGCGTGTAAAATGAAATCTGCATATCCCCTAAATAGTGACTAAGCCACAGCATGGGCAGTGTAATTACCTCAGGGGACTTGAACTGGAGGCAGAAGAGGGAATTGCAGTCTCAAAAGTTAGCCTGCATGGGCTCTATTTCCTTTCTGATGGAGCAGCCCGACTTCTTCCAGCATGATGCCTTCTGGAGAAGTCAGTGCCCAGCATTATAAAGTAGCCTGGCAGCTCAGGAGCTTTGCTGTAGACTTGTTTATTGCTAGCCTGATCAATTATGTACTGGGAGAACTGGTTCCAGAATTGTGTGCACACGATCCCCACAAGTGGCTCGGGTCTTAATCAGTTTCCCTCGATTGGGGGAAGTAGTTGAAATTCTTATTTCTGTATTCTCTAGAGTGTGTTTTCTTGCAGCTGCAGTCTTAGATGAGTCTAATTTAGCAAAGTGACATGTTGCTAACAGTGACTCCTTCCCATGACTTCCCTTTAACCGGGAAACAGTTAAGTGGCTTGTACAGAGAGGCACAAGACCTTGTTATGGAAAGCACACTGTATACCTTAGTACACTGGAGGAAGAGCACGCTATGTTCTATGTCCGATCAGACACTGTGTCAAAAAGATATCGCAGGAACAGAAGGATTCCAGAGATACATGACAAAATTATTGGACACCCGAAAAGACCTCTATGCAACGACAGATTGAAAAGACTGGGACTGCTTAGAGAAGACAAATCAGAAGGGATATGAGAAGCATATTGAAAATAATTAATGGTCTATAGAAGCTAAATCAGAGGGTTGGTTTTTTTTTCTCATAATACACAAACAGTGAGATTCAGTGAGGCAACAAATGTAAAGCACTTGAAATAAAATTATTTTAACATAATAGTAATTTAATCTGTGAAACTCACTGCCCCAAGATACACTTACTGCTGAATTCAGCAGGATTTAAACTAGGATCATCTACTTATATGGATAATGAGAACAGCCACAGGTACATTAGATGATGTCAAAAATAATTATGAGAAGGACTACCAATCTTTCTGTTTCAGGGCACAAACCAACCACTGACTAACAGGGATAAGATGAAACTTTCCTTTGGGCAGATAAATCTTAATGCGTTCATGGTATTTTCTTGCACCGTTCTCTGATAGAACTGGTTATTGGTTACTGTCAGAGACAGGATACTGGACTTAATGCACTATTGGTCTGATCTTGTGTGACAGGTCTTAAGATTTTCCTCATATTACTAAGGGAAAAAACAAGCAGAATTTTTTTGTAAAGAACCCTTGTGCACCCCTATATCCATCATAATAAAGCCAAACAAAATCTTTGCACCAACATGGCAGACTTGGCCTAGGCCTCCTAGCAGCAAGTCTGCTCAGAGCTGTGTTGCTCCTGGGGTTCCAGTGGGGTGAAGAGGTGCTTCTGGAACGTCGCGGGTAAGTTTAGTCTAAGCAAGTCTCTCCCCCCTTTCTGGTTCCTGTTATTTTAACGGTATATTTTGTCCCAAGAGGATTTGAACGTGTGCACAGCACTCTGAACAGGTTAATCTGCTAAATTTTTATCTCCCTGAGATGATAAGCAAGTATTTGCAGGCTGGCAGGGAGCCGGATTTGATAGTCTCATTGAAATCCAGAGCCTGTGCACAGATAGGCAGTAGAAACAGTAGCTGCTGCCTTCACTGCTTGTGAGGAGAAGGGGAATGTTTAATGTCTGCAGTAGCTTTTTCTTTCTTCAGAATAAAGAGGAGTTGCTTCATCTCTGTATAGGTCCCAGCAAATGCAGAGACATTCACAGTCCTGTTTTCCTTCTCAAAAGCATATGCACCAAGGTTGGCTGGCTGAGCCTGAATCCAGCCTTTTCTTTTGTTGCTGTTAAATATCCTCCCACCTGTGAAATGAGTTTGTAGCTTCAGTCTCATTCCCATTGAGTAAATATGCACATTCTAAACTCCACCAGCCTTGTTGGCATCTGAATGGCCCAAAGGGACACTGAGCTCCCTTCTCAGCCCTCAAGCTGGTTCCTCAAGATCAGAGCTGAGCGTGGTGGCTGGGATAGCACATGGAAGCTCTCACACTGGCTGCCCATGCATTCCATGTTCCTATGTAATGGGACATAAGCTTTTCTTCAGTGTCTTTCATGCGGAGATTTCAAAGTATGTTAGTATGGTGGGTCAGTATCATCCTCCCCTTAATATATATGGGGAAACACATAGCAGCGATGAGGTACAATGAACCATTGTCCAAAACTTTAAATTGAACTCCAATCTCCTGACTCTCAATAGTGTGTTCTAACCAGTAGACATACTGCTTCTCTCCAGTGACTTCATTCACCAGTGTGTCAGGTCAGCACCTCATACCAGCATTTACTAACCCCTTCTCACGCTGCATTTACTATAGAAGGCTGGAGGGTTGCTGCTCTGGACAGAGAATCAATAGAGGCCTTTGCTTTCCAGAGCTGATAATCGCACCAATCATTTGTCTATTTTTTGTTCTAGTGGCTGAGATAAAAAAAACTTTTTTTTCTCCTTAATGGAAAGCCCCATTGATTAAGGTGGGGAAAAATTGGGAGTGCAGTTTTGCTGTGGCAAATTAGAACTATAATGAGACAGGAAAGAGCCAAATCGGAGATGGCTATTGATTTTTAAATGGTGGAGGAGCTGAAGCAGAGCAGACCCAAGAAGGAAGACTCATCTTTCATGTCATGCTTCCTGTTGACATATGATCAACCCTGGGGAAGGGGTTGTTTTATTTGAGGGTTTGCTTTTGTTTTTATGGGGAAGATTTAATCTTGGATAGACTCATCAGAGTTCAGGCATTTGGGCAGATCTCTCAAAGATGTGGAATTAGGACTCATGGGCCAAATCTGAACAAAGAAAACCTAGGTTGAATAGCAGGAAACACTAACAGTGATAATATTGTGGAAAAGTTCCCCTAAAGGAAGGGGTGGAAGCCCAATTGCTCAAAGCCCAGGAAAATAGAAAAGGGAATAATCCTGCACTGGCAGGGGAATTTTTGTGCTAATCAGTCTTCTCATCTCCATTTTCTGTGTTCTGGACCTGTTATTTCTATGACAGAAAGGTCTAACAAGACCCTGACATAACCTGCTCCAATGGCTGAGTGCAGTCCTGAGTGTGGATTTCTCTGACTCCTTGTTAGCGCCCTGGGCTATAAATAGGCCCTGCCCTCCAGTTGTCCATCAGGCATGGGCTAATTAGTCCATCTGGGATTTCTACTAGACTAAAGTCACCCTTTAGTCCAGCCCCACTAGAATCTGCCCAGTACCTGAAGAGGCTGAGAAAATTCCAGGTCAGCTGTGGTGGTATAATGCTCAATTTGAGTTTGTCAACTTCCTAATGGCCATCACAAACCTGACTTCATGAAAGGGGAATGATAGTGATGGTGATGGAAGAAGGGCATGTTAGCCCTGGTAACAGCCGGTAAATAATTTGTGGTAACCTTATACCTTGGTTGAATGCTGGAGGAGACCTAATTCCTATTCTGCAGCCTGCTTGCTCACTCCATGGGCCAGGAAAAGTTGGGCTTGCTGCAAGCTCCATCCTGATGGCAATATGATTAGTGCTATCTTCTACCATCCAAGAGGTCTGGCTTCTGCTCTTGACATTGATCTTGCTTTATGGAGTCTTGAAGTCATGAAGCTGGGGATGACGGTAACTTTCTGTCTCTTCTGTCTCCTGTGGTGCTAGCAGTTTGCAAAAGGTGCTAATGCTTCCTTGATCTGGGTCCACTTTCCTTGCTCAGCATTTATTATTTCCCCTGCCTCAAAGTGTTGTGCTGCAGTCAATGCTTTCAGACCTCTAATTTCCCAGCAGCCCCCTCCCTATCAGCAGCTAAAATGCTGTAGTGCAACCTGCTACAGTGAGATCCCTTGGTGAATCCCAACAAAGCCCGTCTCCTGTAGCACAGGGCCTTGCTGGCAGGAAGAGAATTATTTTCCCCATCTTTTTCCACTAGCAGCAGAACACTACACTCACAACAGTTTTCATGGTGTCTTGCCTTTTCCTGCAGCTGACAGCCAGAGCTGCATAACAAATGCAGCTATAGATATGGTACTGTAATACCTTAGTACCAAGTCAAACTGCTACAGCCTTTGCTGTACAGCAGCTTCTCCTCCCTAGGTGTTAAGGTGATGGCGGCTCTAGCTTTCCAGGTCCGCTCATGCGCATAACCACTTAGAAGAGAAACAAAGGCTCAGTGTGCTTTTTTTCACCTTGTCTTTCTCTGTCTTGGGACCTGAGGAGAAGGGAGTGGGGCAAAGGCAGCAGCAGTAGATCAAGACCTGTCTATCTTCTGCAACATTATGGAAAATCATGCTGAGATTGTACCAAGCCATGTTCTCTTCCGACTGCTATGATCTGATCCTACAGCATTCATTTGGGTCAAAGCTGGAACCAAAGGTGTGGGGGGCTTGGAGGGGGGTTCTGGTTCCAGGGGTCTCCAGGTTTCCACAGCATTCAGTTATATGTTCACTGTGAGACTATGAGCAGTACTTCTGTCTGAGGCTCCCAGTCAGCTCTGTACTAGTAGAGTTTTAGGTAGAGAAGATGAGGGACAGATTAAGAGAAAAGAGGGCCCCAGGCATAACATGCCCGGGGTACAGGCATAATCTCTCAGATGCCCCCAGAACTCAAGGCCATCAGCTGTGGTGCAGGATGAGGGAACTTGCAACATCAATGGGACAGAAATTGTAACAGCTTTAGTGTCATTGGGTGCTGCCCCACAGTTAAAGTAACAACTAAGTTTCCATTTTACCCCTCTTTCCCTGAAATTCATACAAGAAATATTAGACTTAAAATAGGTTCAGGTGGTTTGAATACATGAGAGAGAGGGTATTTTGCCACATTTGGGGTAAACTGGACAAATTCACAAATGTTGAGAGGTTAAATATATAAATGCTCAGCAGAGTCCAAGTAATCTCCAGATGTTTTTTCTGCCACTATGCACCATAAAAGCAGCAAGCAGGAGAGGGAAAAACATAGTTTAGTGGATTCATCTAGTTGAGATGTAGTGCCCGGGGCCACCGCTCAGCTCATATTAAGTACCAGAGTGAGGTCTCCTATTACTAAGGCTTCATTCTTGTTACGAGATGTGCTGTAGTGTATGTTCTGGTATGTTATTGAGCACTATTGTATATAATTTCAGCTATAGTTGCCAAAATAAATTAGCAAAGTCTATTTAGGGATGTGTTTTTTCTCTTGCTCTTTTTTTAAAATGTACCATAGGTCTCTATGCCAATGCGAATTAGTGAAATTACTGTTGAATGGACCACTGTACACACACCCTGAAAAGGAGCCACTTCTGGGGTGGAATGAATAAATTGTTTAACAGCTATACAGTAATGCTGGACAGTTTAGGCAAGAACTAAAAAGGTCCCCAAGCCACTCTCTTTTCAACTCCCTCCTTAAGGCAGTAGAACATGGCTTCCTTTGTCCTGCAAGGTGTCCAATATGCTTATGAAAATAATGTATGTTAATTCAGCAAGAAGATTTTAGGGAGGAGAACCATGGCCAACGCCCTGACTCTCATATAAAAAAAGGTACCACAGGCTCCTTAATGCCCAAGAATGGTTGGGAGCATTCTGGTTTTACCACTTCTCTGACGGAGATTGACCGTGATGACTCAGCACTCTGAAATGGACAGGTGCTTCTCTTATTGTCACAAGTCTACCAGTAGGCTGTGATGAAGCTTGATCTTGGGGGATAGGAGATTGGGAGGAGAAGGGGGCAGGCCCTCAGGGCACTTTTAAAAACACCCCTAGTAAATCAAGCGAGAATGTGGCACCAGGAAAAGATGCTGTAATGGGCCAGTAAGGTGGGAAGTGGGACCAGTGAGTCTTCCCCTCTAGCCATGCTCTGGAGTGGATCCAGTCCTGCCCGAGCACAGGATGACTTTAGACCACGATGATCTAGTACTGCCTAGTCTCCAGTGACACCTGGACCTCATAAAGCAGCCCTGCTGTGGTACCAGTGTGTCAGTTGCTCGGCTCACTATTTTTTCTAGCCTTTGAGCATGGATTGTAGCCAGTGCTGCCCCGGAGAGTGCAATGGAATAAGTGCTCTTTGGAGAGCACAGCATGGCCACTCTGGCCCCCAAGAAAGTGCAGCCTCTGAGGGTATGTCTACACTGCAATTAAAAATCTGGCTGGCCTGCGCCAGCTGACTCAGGTTTAGGGGCTGTTTAACTGCGGTATAGAAATTCGGGCTCAGGCTGCATCCTGGGCTCTAGGGCCCCATGAGGTAGGAGGGTCCCAGAGCCAAACTCTACATCACAATTAAACAGCCCCTAAGCCCAAGCCTTGTGAGCTTAAATCAGCTGGCACGGGCCAGCTGCAGGTGTCTAATTGCAGTGTACACACACCCTGGAAGAGCGGGGCCCGCCCAGAGTGTGTACTGTGGGACACACCTCACCCCAGAGAGTACAGCATGGGACTTCCAGGCCAGAGAACACACTGCATGGACCCCACCCTGGAGACCACAGTGCCCTGCTCCCACCAGGAGCGTGGAGTGTGGGGAGTTCCACCCATGGCCTGGAGACTGCACAGACCCCTTTGAAAATGGGAGGTGGGTTTGGGGCTTTCAACCACACAAATGTCCTTTAGCAGCCTGGCATCTGGTGAGGAAAGGAGAGTGCAGTTGCCATAGTGATGATTCGCCTCATTTAACCACAAAATACCCTCTTTTGTTACATATAGCCATTTCCAGCACATGCAGCATGCCACACATAGCATGTGCACAACACACACACTGCACAAAACACTCCCCAGTACAACACATACAGCACACAAAATACCCTGTGCACATAATGCACATGCACAACACACGCTTCCCCCAGTCGCATACCATGGGTCTCCGGTGCCTGCGGGGAGGGAGGGGATTCTGCGGGCCCGTTTCCCACTCTCCCCCACTGTGGGGGCGGCGGGGAGTGGGAGTAGGGGAGAGCGGGAAATGGGCCTGCAGACACCCCAACCCCTTGCTGGGCACTGCTGCCTACATGGAGGGCACAAATGCAAGTATGAGGGGGCCACCCAGTGGAGGGGGGCATGATGGGCTCTGCCCTGAAGCCCCGCCTTTGGCTGCCTCGACACTGCACGGCGGGGATCCCCACGGCTCCCACCTTGCACCCAGGGCGGTGGTGGAGGGGCCAGGAAGACAGGGGGCAGAGGGGCCAAGTTGGCACAGCCACCAGGGATGTCAGCAGGGGGTGGCTCCTCCAAGGAAGGTGCCCTCCCAGATTGGCACCCGGGGGCATGCCCCCCACTGTCCCCCTTGATATGCCGCTGCACTTCCTTACCATACTATACACTTAACTCCCGCACCATGCTTACAGCACACACCCCAACACGCACATGTATCTCCATCACACAGATGTCACACAAACAATGCACATCACACACGTTTCCAAAAAGATGTTTCAACATAGATGCTTTGATCTAAAGGTGATGGGGACCATATAAACATCTAAATTAAGAGATGTAAAATCACACGTTCCCAGCATGCACACACCCACCAAGCACATGTACCCCTGTGAGACATGCACATTCTTCCTCTATGTTTCACAGACACACAACCCACCACATGGAGTCCACATTCCAATTCTGTCTGTTCCTTGATCCATCTCTTTTTGACAGTGGGGCATGGAGCCAAGAAATGGAACAAACCCATCTCCATCTTACTGGCTTAAAGGCATTATGTCTGCCTTTGAAGGGAAACTGTCTCTCACAAGCAAGATCAGGGAACGAAAGAGCAGAACTGCACATAACCCCATTTCTCTGTCATGTCCTGCAACATGTTCATCTTATGTTGTGCTGGTTAGCAGAGCCTATCCTTTCATGGACAGTTTGCACAATAGCTGTGACACAGCACACCCATGCCATTGTCATTTCTTGGATGATGGCTGTGGGGAAGAATATTAGTCAGATTTCACTGCAAAGAGCCATGCATGCACAAACAGATTAAAACTTAAAACCCCCAGAGATAGTTAGTGCCATGATCCTGCTTGTACAGCAGGAGAAACAGAGGCAGGGAAGACTGACAAACAGTCAGTGACCAGGCTGATACTAGAACCCAGCAATCCTAACTCACTGACCTCTAAGCTAAGCACCAGACCAAGCATTTGCTACCAAGAAGTAGACCAAGACCGGCAATTGCTTGTACATAAGTTACCAGACAGCCATCTGTTTATACTGGCTGTCTCTGCTGAGCTTTTAGTTTATGCTTTCCCACCATCAAACCGCCTAGTGGGTGCCACAGTGCAGGAAGGGCTGAGGTGTTTTTACCCCTATGTCAAGTAGGCCTGTTCAGAGCAAAACTAGGTGAGAGCAGTTGGGTAGGGGGAGCATGAACATCTGAGCCCTCCCTGCCCTACTGGTCAAGCTGCATCGAACCTAGTGCAATGATAGGAGACTTCCACAAATCTCAGTAGAGACAAGGGCCTTGGCGACACTTGAGAAATTCAGCCAGGGAAGGAGGGATTGTTCCCCCTCAACCAGCTGAAATACAACTTCATGTCACACATGAAACTGCTTTGGTACATTGTCAGGGGAGGGTCTTCCACCAGTGGTGGCACACCTGGCAGAGGCAGTGAAACTATCTTAGCCTCCCCCACCTTTGCTTCCCTAGGACTTTCCATCAATGCTGCCATCTTACGTTCACTGCCCCAGAGCATTCATGAAGAGTGAGTGAGAAGCTGATGTGTGACCCCAGGAGTTGTTCTGTGCTCAGTAGCTTTCTAACTTTTCTGGTCGTTAAAATCTAGCACTTTTCTCATCACTCTGAGCATTTTAGGATCATCAGTACAGTCTCCTTGTGAGTGACTGCCCTGCTACATCTGACACCATGGCAGTACATCATCCAGGCACCCCCCTATGTACATCCCACACACCAGTTTTCATTGAAAGGTCACAACAAGCCTTTGACCTGGGATACTAACACCAGCAAAGTGGGGGGAAACAACATTCTGCTCCGTCACCTCAGAGCCAGCAGAGTCGAAGAGGAGTGAGCTCAGATTGTGGCATTGCCAGGATCAAAGTGAATCCAGCTCAGACACAAAAGCAATTTTAATGGGAAAAGGCTTTAAAAGAGCCAGATCATCTTATTTAATTGGATTAAAAAGCTCTGTGTCACAAAGGAGCAGAGATTTTTTGATTCTGAGAATCATTTGTACTCTCTCCCCACCAGCTCAAACCTTATGCCACTACCCCCAGCCCATCCATAACCATCGTTCCAGTTGCCCTAGGAGGAGTATGTGAAAGAGAGAGAATGAATTCCTGTTGTGGCAGTCCTTCACTCTCCTGTGTTCTTGGAAAGGATAGTTTCTCTCCTCCCACTGCTGCTAAATGCGATTATTTCCATTCTCCATTTAGTGTTCCTGAATATGATAATTATGTCAGCTCACAACTGCAGTGCTTGAATGTGAGTTTCTGTTTCCCCATTGCTTCTAGTTTTGGTAGTTTCGATTGAACCCAACTCCTGACAGCTGCCAGTGATAGTTCTTGTTTTCCCCACCCTTCCCAGTGCTTCTGCAATAGACAGCTTGATTCCCTTACTGTTTGTGAATGTGGCAGTATCTATCCGCCCAGTGCTTCTAACGGTGTCAGGTTCTGGCCCCCCAGTGCACCCAAGTGTGGCAATTTGCACTCCCATCCCTTGCCTCTAATCCTCCCAAAAATGGCAGTCTCTCTCCTCCCCCTTCCCTGTGTGCCTGACTGTGGTAGATGTACATGGCCACAACCAGTTCCAAATAGCAGAGAATCCAGCACCCTGCCTTCTGTATACATGTAGCATGTGTGCAGTTATGTTCCTGTCAGTAATGGCCTTGGATCACACAGACAATCTGTGAGCTCCACAGGGCTGCTGCAGCCTGGAGGAAAGCATATTGATGAGCATATATCGTCCTCTTGTGACCAGTCCTGGTACAGCAGCCAGACAGCTTGCCGGTTTCAGTAGGCAAGATCTTTCATTCACGCCATGGATTTCAGGGGAATATTAACACATTTTCCAAAGGAAGATCCTAAACCTTCCAGACACAAAGGCCCTTCTCCTTCACTTGGATATATGTGTCACTTCCTCTTGCACACGAAGCGTGAGCCATACCATTTAGTTCAGTTCATAGTGCTTTAGAGGCAGGACAAGCTGCATGCGTGTTGCTCAAGTGTAAAAGTCACAGACCTCTCCTATACCTGTCAGAGATGAATATGATCTGTCTAGCATGGGGCTTCACATGGTATCTAGTGCCTGATTCCAAGTGTCCATTCCTGGCCTAGTGGCAAATTACTCTATAACAGGATGTTTCAGACACCTCTTGCCTTTTTCCAAGCCTTGCATGATTTTTTCGCTCACTGATTCTGCATGGAAAAATCTTTGTTTCTGATAACTTGATGAAAACTCTTCTTTGCACGTCCTCGTATCTCAGACACGTTGGAGAAAGTCTCTGTCCATCTGTTACAATGGTTGTGCAGTTGCTCTTCGTTGATTTGCCCTATGCTTTGATCCTCTTACTTTCCACCTCTAGTTTATGGCCTCTTTTTCTGTAGCTAGTGAAAGTTTTCCTAGTACAGTATTGTACATTCTGAGTAATGAGCTTTCTGTTACAGTGATAGTTATCAAAAGCAATCTAGCTTGATTATGCAGACCGACACCCAAATATGGTAGCAGGAGCCTGACTTTGTTCTTTATACTATGGTACAAAGTACACTTTGTCCTTTTCTGCTTGAAATGAATCAGAGGATTGGGGGATTGATCACCTTTCTTAAGAGACTATTTCACAGTCTAATGGATCTTAAACAACCAAAGACAGGAACCTCTGGATGCCACATAGCAGAGTATATAGGGACACATAAATCCCCTGGTTCACCAAAAGAATGCCATGTAAGGTGTCTAATGAAAGCCTGTGTCACACGGGTCTTCATAATCATTGCAACACATATGTCCACATGTTCAGTAAGGAGTTATGTATCTATACTGAAATCATGTTCTTAAGGTCTGTGAGTAGGGGGGATGGTCATCAGAAAGATGAAAAGCAGGTTTTCTTTCTGGCAAGAAATGTTTATCTAACATAAGCATTGGGTGGTTCACAATGGGCATCCATTTACATTCTGAGCTGACTGCTAATGAAGTATTTTGAAATCCCCAAAGAGGGGAAATTTACAGGAAGAAGTGAACCAGCAGGAGAGAGCTCTGTAAGGACAATAAACTTTTAGGGATATAACGAAGGGGAAAAGCCTCCACCAGGCTTAAGCTTATGAGAAGAGATCTCAGACAAACTGGGTGCAAAAGCTGCAAAAAGGACTCTGCTCAAGCTATCTTGTAGGAGATAGGGGGCCTTGTTAATTAAATTTAAAGCATATTATGATTTTCTTTTATATACAACTATTTGCTTCCAATATTCTTACTCGCTATCACTTGAATATATGTTTGATAATAAACTCATTCTTGTTTTTGCTATAAAGTGCAGCGTGTTAAGCAGAGTGGTGATCTCACACACTATTGTGTACGTTTCCTTTGGGAATAGCGGATCTAAGAGTCTGAGTGTTCAGCGGAGCAGGGGCTGAGTACTCCAGAGAGACGCTCAGAGGACTCAGGAGTTGTTGTGTGTACCCCATCTCTAACCTGTACAGAAAGAGCAAGGCCTGAAGACAGTTCTTGAGTCAGCAGAAGCTGGTGGTGCTGACCCATAGTAAGCACAGACAAGATTATGTCACGCTAAGGGTGGGTAGTGGAAATGAGCCTCACAACCATAAAGGACAGTAGAAATGTATGTATATAGCCACAGTGTCATAAGGGTCAAAACCATGTGGCCATTCAGGAAGCCGGTGATGGAATCCTGATGGGCCCACCCACATTTGTGAATTCCCTAGTAAGCTACTGCATCTGTGTGGTGCAATAGGCTGTTTCCTGAAAACCTACTGGGCATGTAGTGGAGACCCAGGGTCTTGAGTGGTGCTGTATGAACACAGAACAGAAAGACTGTCCCTGCTCTCAGAGTGTACAACCTTAAGTATGACAGAAGATGGATACAGACAGATTAATGTGGGAGCATAAGACAACAGTGTTGGTCAGCATGATGGAACATGGTCCAAACACTCCAGGTGCCTAAGAGTTATCATGTTTTTGTAGGCATTGCAGCAAAAGCATGTTAAGGAGGGAGCCTGAATCCATAAATTACAGGAGAGATGAAGTATCACATTCTTCATCTCTCATGTCACAGTAGTTTTTGCCAGTGGGTCTCAGTCCTGACCTGGAAGGACACTTCCCTTCAGGGATGAGAGAGGAGGAGTTCAATCCCCAGGCCCATTTCAGCCCTTGGTCTTTCTGACAAATGGACCAAATGTTGGTAGCTGATCATTAGAAGTGACCTGAGCACCACCAAACTCCTTTCACATAGGAGAGACACCAAGCAACTACCAAATGGTAATAAGTTTCAGCCACCTACTGATCAGGGCTGGGTTTGAACTGAGAACCTAAAAGGAGAAATATCTACTATTCTATTCTCACTATTTACATTTTTAAATGGCTCCCACACTTTTGTGACTGAGAACATGTCAACCCCTTGCCCTTTTCTAGAACTATCTAGAATAGGAAAAGAGGTGGGATGGAGGGATAAAACGTATTAGCTAACCTGTTTTTAATTAAGTAGTATTTAAGGTATCAAGGTCAGGAACAGAATCCAGGAATCTTGTCTCAAAGTGGTTCCTTGATTCATCCCATATGCCCCCAACTTGGGGCTATATTGGAATCAGTGTCCTATAGATGAAAGTCTCAGTATCCCATTCCCAGATGCTTCTGAACCAGGTCCCCTTCTCAGATCTATGGCTGGCTGGGAACTGGTGATCTAGAAGTGCAAGTCTCCATATCCCATTAACTAGCACACACCCAGTTCAGAAATCATCCCAACTGCAGCCTGGGGAGAGAGGCAGTCTCAAGTAGCAGGTCTCACATCATTCAGGGCTTTAGGTTCAAACCAACACCTTCAACTCCACCCAGAAACCAGCAAGCAGCCAGTACAGCTCACCAGGCACTGGTAATTTATACTGCCATCAAGATGCACCATTTAACTAGAAGGCTGCCTATTCAGTCTTGAGGTGACAAAGGCAGGGCTCACAGTAGCAAGGTCATAGCAGAGAGACAGTCACAATCTTCCCAGGCACAGATGATTAAAGAATTCCTGAACAATGCTATCATGTGATCACCCAACATCAGATGGGATCAAATAGCACACCCAGACTGTGACCCCAGGTAACAAATAGCAGGCAAACCCGCTGCCCCTTCAATCACAGTGGAAGATATCAGTCTTGCCCTATCTTCTGAGTGCTTCTCCCATTTTACCAGCATCAACTCACTCTTATCTGGATTGAGCTTCAGAAAGCTAGTTCTCATCCATGCCCCAATCTCCCCCAAACATTGGGGTTGGCATTCAACAGCGCTAGCCGGACTGGATGAAAAGGAAAGATATATGGGTATAATCAGCATATTGAAAGCCCCTTAAGTCATGCCACCTTGCTAACTCTCCTAATAGCCTCATAGATGTGTTGAACAGGAAGGGAAACAAGATGGAACCCTGCAGAGTGCCATAAGACAGTGCCCTGTGGGAGGAGGAGCAATTGCCCCACAGTGGTCTCTGGGAGTGCTCCACCAAGTGCTCCAAGGAGCCACCAAGGATCTGTATCGCCTCCTCCTTTTACCAGCTGCGCCTCATGGTCAATAGTACAATAGTATCATAAAAGGCTGCTGATAAATGCAGCAATAGCAGCATGCATGGTTGCCCTTCATCCATTATCAAGAGGAGATCATCTACCATGGTTGTCAGTGCCGCTTCGCCCTCACACCCAGGTCTGCATGCAGATGGGCAAAGGGCAAGGATATCTGAGGCATCTAGGTATTCCGAGAGTTTTCTTACCATAATCTTACCTAAAAATGGAATGAACCAAATTGTTAGCATCAAGTGTTGGTTTGTTGACTGGAAGTCACACAACAGTTTCCATTAGAGAAACTGGCACCGTCCCTCCTGAAGAAGGGAACTGACAGTCTCCACCAGTAACAAACCTAGTACTTACCCACTGGCTTTCACTAGACGGGAATGACAATTCAGTGTGTTTGTCTATTTTACTCTGTGGCCACAAAAATGAAAATGTTTCAGCCTGCACCCTTTTTTCCTCCAACCAGACGCTTTAGCTTCCCAGGTACTTGGACTATTAAGATGCTACTGTATGTTCCTTTTCTGGGCAGCTATATTCTGTAGAGTGCGAGGCCCTCCCCATGTGTCATAGGTTTTTAGTGGCTTGAGGAGCTGTATGGAAAAGAAAGGGCACCCAAGCAAATCGTTTAAATTGTGTGTGGTATTGGGGCTATGCACATCATGTCCCTCCATGCAGAAAACAGGATGCTCCCACCCCAATGCCCACCTCCGAAGTCTAGTGTTTGTTGTCACCCTAGTTTGTTATGCAAATGAGATCCAAAAAGCAGACTAAGCTCACTGCCAGAATGTCCAATTATACTGGAAGCCACATGGGAGCTGATAATTCTGCCAGCCTCTGCTGAGCATTCTCTTTATCGACTGCAATTCGTTTGGCAGCCATTTAACTCAATGTGGTGGATGAAGAATCTGAATTCATTTCCACCATGGTAGGGTGTGGAAATGAATGTCAAGAGGGTAGCTACTTCCAAGTGCCTTTGCCAGCGTGCTGAAGGGTACCTATTCATTGTTTCCCTGCATACCAAGAGACCACCACAGTCCCAGGGCTCTCTATGCTGAAAAGACAAAATGTCCGAGTCTTAATAACAGAGACTTTTGTGGATTATGGAGGCCCACAGAGGTCAAACAAGGGCCTAGCTTAGGGACACAAGCCATGAAAATACATAAGAACCCAAAAAGGGTGACAAGGACTCTCCCCAACTCCCATGCACACAAAAGGTGGAGGAGCTGTGGCATGTACGGAGGTGAATGCAATTTGCTAATGGGCCTACAGAGCAGGTATAGTTGGCAAAGGACTATAAAATAGCCCCTTCCTTCCCTCACAGGCTTCCGAGACACACCTGCTAGTTTTATTGGCACACAGGAGTTTTGACTCCCATTACTCATGCAGGAACAGGTGACCAAGTGGGGGATTGTGCGGTCTTACATATTACTAACAACACTGACAATGGCAGAAGGTCCCAGCTAGACTCTGTGCTCCCAGTGGAAGTTGGTGGCACCAGCAGTAAGAAAAACTGAGCACATTAAGAAACCTCTGCCAGTCTCCAGAGCCTTCTGTCAGAGGAGATCAAAGCAGACCTTAATGAAGTTATATCAGGTCTATCCTGGAACCTTTTGCCAGTATAGCAACATCATTTGGGTTGGGGAAGAGAGGGCAGGGTTTTGCAACATTTCTATACTGGCAGTGCAGATGTATAAAAGTGCATTTATACTACATGAAAGTGCTTTTGCCAGTATAAATTGTGTCTTCACTAAGAAGGTTTTGCCAGTATACCTATACTCATATCTCAGCAAAAAGTTTTAAATGTAGATGTGATCGGGTGTGTTCCAGACACTCATTCTAAAAGGGACAATGTAGGCCACAGGGGCCAATGAACCCGTTGAGTTGCAAGATGGGAAAATGAAGGCTGAGAGGAAAGCTCTAATGAGGGGAAGCTCACCTGTGCAGGAGGTGGGGCTTCTATACAGCTAGGAAGCTGATATGCAAGAGGAGATTGCAGGGAAGTAGTCTACAGTCACTCCCTGGGGGAATGTGTTTAGGGCTACAGAAATTAGTGTGCAGTTACTCTCCTGGGAGGTGGGAGATTGGGCTGGCAAATTGGGGAGCCAGAAGGAATAGGAAAGGCTCAGAATAAAGGCAGCAAGGCTCAGGATGTTGCAGACATCAGCAGATGATTAGTGGGTCCTGGAGCCAGAACTTAGAGCAGAGGGTAGGCCTAGGTTCCCTTACCAGCCCCTGGGGAAGTTGCACTACAGGGGCGATGAATGAGAAGACTGCAGGTTAGGAAAGACTTTGATGACCCAGAAGGGGGAAAATATGCATAGTGAGTTGGCATTGAGGGCAAGTTATGGAGAGGGAAAGAGCAGCAACAAGGCATGCAACAAGCAACAGAGGGGGGCCTTGGACCTGGAAAGAGAGAATCCCTGAAGTAGCCTGGAGCAGATGCTACCTGTCGTGAGTGGACCCTGTGACAGTAGACTGGGCCTTAATTTCACAATTGCAACCCATCTGCGAGGTGGATCAGCATCACTATCCTTGTTTTATAAATGGAGACACTGAGGCACAGGGTTGCTCCCTCCCCCAGCATCATGTAGTAAGTTAGTGGCAGAGCCAGAAATAGAATGCAGAAGTCCTGACCCTTGGTCATGTGTTGTAACCACAAGATCCTTCTTCCCTATTGAATTGGGGGAGAGGGGGAGAGATCTGGAATTGTCATGAAACCTACTATGTCAAGTATTATAGAGAGTCACTTTTGTGATTGATGTATAGAATGTAGGGACTAGCAATGGATGCTCCATCCAGGCCTGAGCCAATGAGATTGAGACTTGTCTGGATGTGATGGAGTTTGAGGCTAGCTGAACAGAGACTTCTTCTTCGAGTGATGTCCCTGTGGGTGCTCCCCTTCAGGTGTCGGTGCATCCTGGCACCATTGAGCAGAGATTTGCGCAGTAGTGCCTGTACGGGCCGTGCATGTGCGGAGGGTGTCTCGCTGCACAGTTGGCACTCTAAAAGTTGCTTGCGTGGCCCGACCCCCTCTGTTCCTTCTCAACGGTTCCTGGCCTGAGACGGAGCTCTGCAGTGCTCCTTTCCCCTTAAGATAAGAATTAGTGACTTTAGACATAGTTTAGGCACTGTGTTAGTCATAGGATGTGTTAGTTCAGATAAGTTACATAGTTTTAAAAGAATTTTTTTTTCTTTCACTGTAGCATAAATAGTTAGGGAGTATCACCTTCCCTAAAAGTCCAAAATGCCAGCATCACCAGGATTGAAGAGGTGTGAATCCCATAGAGAAACAATACTGATTTCGGGCACACATGCTCTCCGTGTAAGATGCTTAGGAGAGGGCCATATCCCAGCCAAGTGTATGCACTGCGTTAAGTTTAATGTGTGAACTCGACGAGATAGAGATCTCTGCCTAAACTTACTCTCATGGAGAAGTCCCTACAGCCTATCTCCGACACTCCCTCATGTGATCCTTCTTTGTCGTCACTAGATAGTGGAATGGGAATAGGTGATATAGATGATCATGATGCTGCATGTAAGGCAATCTGTCGGTGTCGTCGAGAGGGGAATGCAGGCATCCCCGGACAGAAGTGAATCCATGGCCTCACTGAAATCACTGGCTCAGATGGAGAGGACTATGAGACAATGGATTGAACAGATGAAAATTCTCTGTCAGAGATCTTCCTGTTCACATGGCACATGGGATCCAAGCACATCCCATAGAACTCAACAACACATGCCTTCAACATCAGTCACAGCCTTAGAAAAGTCTGTTCCACCATCACCTACCCAGGATGAGGCCCTGGAGGAATCAGATGGTGGGATGAAAGAGACGAATTCCCCTGCCTGCAACCCATCCTCGTTGCCAGACAAAGCAGTAATGCCTCCTCCACCGACTACAGCAGATGATTTCAAACAATTTCATACGTGTATAAATATCTTAAGACATACCTTTATAGGAGGTTGAAGAGACCCAAAATAAATTACTCCAAATATTACATACATCAGCCAGTACTAAGAGAGCTCTACCAATCAACAATGCCATAATGCAACCTGCTGATATCATCTGGCAAACATCAATGTCAGTCCTGCCAACCTGTAAGAGGGCTGACAGGAAATATTATGTTCCATCAAAGGGTATGGAGTTTTTATTCATCCCACCCTCCTCCCATCTCCCTGGTGGTGGATGCAGTGCATCACAGAAGCAAACAATCCCAGCCTAAATCCACTCCAGGCGATAAAGACAGTGAACTTTTGGACCTATTTGGACACAAGGTATACTCCTCAGCAACCTTGCAATTTAGAGTGGCCAACGATAATGCCTTACTGGCCAAATAGGATCATGATAACTATGGGAAAATTAATGAATTAAAACAGCACTTACCTGAAGAGAAGCAGACAGTTGAAATCCCTAGTAGATGAGGGGCAGCTGATCGCACGGACGGCTCTGCAGGCAGCTCTGGATGTAGCCAATATAGCAGCTCACACAATGGCCACGGCTGTTGTTATGCACTGCGCCTCTTGGCTCCAATTGTCAGGCATCCCAAGAGATCTACAAACAAAAGTTGAAGACTTACCCTTCAATAAAGACAAGTTATTCTCAAAGGAAACAGATGAGACGTTACACTCCAAAATGGCCCTCAGAACCTCGGGCATATATACACCATCCTTCAAATGCAGAAGATTCCAACCTTATCAATGGAGAGACTTCTCCAATCACCAACAAAGGCCTTATGATAATTATAGGCAAAAAACAATGACCACAGAGAAGAAGGCAAATGTCGAACCACTCCACCTCTTCTCAACCAATTCAGCCCAAGAAATCATTTTGAGGGTTCAGTCGAGGCTCTGAGAAACACCTTGCATGCAGGAACGCCAACCATTTTTGGACTCTGATTATGCCCCTTTTTCACCAGCTGGGCAGCAATCACCACAGACAGATAGGCCCTAGAAATCATCCATACAAGCTACTCCATCCCCTTCAAATCCACTCCACCCACCCACCCTCCCCATTCCTCTTCAGGGACTTCTCCCACAAGCAACTCCTGCTACAGGAAGTGCTACAGTTACTACAGCTGGGAGTAATAAAGAAGGTTCTGCTTCAATACAGGGGCAGGGGACTCTATTCCCAATACTTCCTTACACAGAAGAAAAATGGGGGGTGGAGACTAATTCTAGATCTCAGGTCGCTCAACAAGTACATTTGTGTTCAAAATGGTCACTTTAGCAGCGATCATCCCTGCATTAGAACAAGGAGATTCTCAGCCCTCGACCTAAGGGACACTTACTTTCATATTACCATATGCCCATCTCATCAATGGTTCCTATGGTTTACAGCCGGTATGGAACATTACCAATATGCGGTTTTACCCTTTGGCCTATCCAGCACACCATGAGTCTTTCCCGAAGTACTCTCAGTGGTCGGAGCACATCTACGATGCTTAGGCATTATAATCTTTCCTTACCTGGACGACTGCCTTCTCCAAAGCCCAAGGTACGTGGAGGCAGAATACAATACACAGAGAACTATATATATTTTCTAAGAACTAGGTCTACAGATAAACTTTCTGAAATCAGTCACAGTACCAACGCAAACCCTAGAATTTACAGGAGCACAATTCAACTCAACCACAGCAACTCTACCAGCTCAAAGATCAGTCAATTTTGAACTTTATCCAAGACGTTAAAACCAGTCCTTACATTACAGCTTGCAAGTGCCTCCGTTTTTTGGACCATATGGCAGCCACCACCTTCATGGTACAACATGCCAGACTGTACATGAGAGGCCTCCAAGGATGGCTGTGTTCATTCGTCACTTCGAGCAAGCACAGAATGAACAAACAACTAATAGTACCTCCAATAATCAAGGACTTCCTGGACTGGTGGATGAACCCAGACAACTTATGCAGAGGCATACCATTTCAAAAGTGGATACCATCAATCATAATTACTATGGACACCTCATTGATAGGCTGGGGCATACACATGCAAGGCCTCATTATCCAGGGTCAATGGACTCAGAAAGGAGCAGTTACACATTAATCTACTTGAACTGAGAGCAGTACGCAAAGCATGTGCCCATTTCCTGCCATAAATAAAACACAAATCAGTCCAAATCATGACACGGTGCCATGTATGTTTTACATAAACAGGCAAGGCAGCACCCACTCACTCTGCACCGAGGCCATAAAACTTTGGAATTGGTGCATAAACCAGTATATAGACATATCTGCGTCATACCTCCCAGGATGCACGAACACAACAACAGACATGCTGAGCAGGAGATTCAGGCTGGAGCACGAATGGGAGATCAGCGACACAGTCCTACATGACATTGTTCAAAAATGGGACACACCATCGATAGACCTGTTCACGACAAGAAGGAATTGCAAGTGCAATTCATTTTGCTCCAAAGCAGGTCACAGTTACCAATCTCTATAAAAGACACTTTCTTAATCAAGTGGAAGGGTGCACTACTATATGCATTCCCACCATTCCCTTTGCTAGCACTGGTAATAAACAAGATACAATGGGACCGTTCCTTGATCATTCTCATAGCTCCTAACAAAACCTAACAAAAATGTCCATCTGCACCCCAGTGAGACTTCCGACGGAGAGATACCTCTTATCACAGAACGATGGCAGGACTACTCACCCCAATCTGGATATGCTCCATCTGACAGCCAGGAGGCTCCTTGGTTTCAACCAACAGAGAGAATGTGCTTGAGGCAGGTCCAAAATGTACAGCTTAACAGCAGGAAACTGTCCACTCGCAAGACATATCTGCAAAAATGGAAGAGATTTACAGTATGGTGCCACTCCAAAACCATACCAGCGATATTGGTACCTACCACTGGTACTTGATTACCTATTAGAATTAAAGATGGCAGGATTATTACTGAGCTCCATCAAAGTACACCTGGTGGCCATTAGCACATTCTATCAAAGCGGGCAAGCCTCATCTATTTTCTCACACTCGATCATGAAACGCTTCTTGACAGGATTCCAAAATTTATACCCGGAAATATGCAAACCTACACTTACCTGGGACCTAAGCATGGTATTAAGGAGATGTACAGGTGCCCCTTTTGAGCCCCTGGCCACCTGTTCTCTCCTCCATCTGTTGATGAAAGTGGCATTCCTAGTTGCCATTACCTCAGTGAGAAGAATAGGCGAGTTAGGGACACTTATGGTGCATTCCTCCCTCCCCCCATAATTATATTTCACAAGAACAACGTCACTACGAGACCACATCCAAAATTCCTACCGAAGATATCATCCTCTTTCAATATTAACCAGGCCATATACCTGCCAACATTTTACCCCAAGCCACACAAAAATCAGAGGCTAATTGGCAGGCACCCATTGGACGTGCACAGAGCACTATTATTCTACTTTAGCAGAACTAAACAGTTTTGTAAATCAATGAGACTATTAGTTTCCACAACACAACACTCAAAAGGTAACATGATATCCATTCAAACTATCTACATGGATATCAGGATGTATTCACCTATGTTACGAACAGTCAGGATCAAAACCTCCATTCCACGTTAAAACTCACTCTGCTAGAACAATAGCAACGTCTGTTGCCTTCCTCAACTACATCCCTATATCCAAAATAAGTAGGGTGGCTGCATGGGCTTCCAAGCACATGCTTATAAACCACTGCGCTATTACGAATAACGATAATATTCATGGCAGAGAAGGAACTGAGGGGGTCAGGCCGCGTGAGCAACAGTTAGAGTGCCAACAGCACTGCAAAACACCCTCCATGCATGCACAGCCCATCCAGGCACTGCTGCACAAATCTCTGATCAATGACGCTGGGACGCACTGACACCCGAAGTGGAGCACCTACAGGGACACACATCTCGAAGATCCTCGGTTACTGCATGAGGTGTGTAACTGTCTCTTCTCTTTTCTCCTATCCTTTGTATCTCAAGCTTTATTTCTTACATTCTAGTAAACAGGAAAGCCTTTTGATTACATCTCCCTAGTGTGGCCTGTAAGGACACCCCTGCTGCCATGAACAACATGGGGCTCAAACCCACAGTCTTAAGGCAAGAAGTCAGAACCCACACTGACTGAAGGAGTCTGGTAGGTGCTTGGATATAAAGAAAAACTCTTGAACAGCGTTTCACAAGTCACTGACTTGAGTGTCAGTAAATAGGAGTAATACAAAACATCAAAGAAGCAGGTATATGGGAGTTGAGGGAGTCCAACTGGTATATAACACCATGAGAAGGACATACAGGGCAATGGTCCAAGGAAACCAAATGACCTTAGCTACTATTGCCCAACGCAAAGCTTACTTTCATGAGCTCTACATTCTCAGCCAAGCCATCAAATCAAAACTCTTTCCATGGTTAAGATGAGCCCTAAGTAGCCCACATTACTCACAAATTGGCTATCAGCTAGTGTTTTGGCAATAAGTTGTGTTCAGCTGGATCAGTGATAGATGAACAGAAAGGTCACCATGCTAAATTGTCCTTCCATCCCAGTCCCAGAGCAGGGTATGTGGGTCTAAAGAAGTGGCAATGGGACTTACCCAGTCTTCTCTGTTCATGTGCCTTAGTCCCGACCTGCATTCCTCATTGCTATTCCAGTCCAGATGCTGCAAACTGTGCTGGTTAATTGTGTGATGTTGGTAAGCGGCTTGAGATGAAACCTCCCCAAATTGAATTCCATGTGGCATGAGAAAGAAATTGAACTTCAGATCCAGAAACAGCATTTCAAGTATTAAGCCAATGTGCCACCAAACCTCACTAATATGTCATGTACTGGCTACCCCCCAATTCACTATCTAGTCCCCTGATCCCTCAAGTCATCTAGCCCCTTAATACACCTCTCACAGGGTGACTGGTCCTTGCGGGTAAAATAGAGCCAGTGCACCTTTGCCTGTTCAGCACCTCCCTCAACTTACTTAATTAATTAAGTTCAACAGAAGCTGATTTAAAGACCTTCCTAGCACTGGAGCTTAATTGTAGTGATTAATCCCTGGTATGGGGAGGAAAGAACAGTAGGAATAAAATGATCTAAGAGTTTAGGAAGGGAAGGGAAGGACAGGACAGGACTCTCTTATAGTAAGGGACCCACAAGGAGTAGCTTAGGCTCGGGGAGGTTCCTGGAGCAGTGAAGTCTGGTGGCAGAGACAATCTGGTCTGAGATAGCTTCCTGAAGAGGGGAATCCTGGAGATAGGTATGGTCCTGCTGGATAGAAGGAGCAGGCTAGAGTGGTAAGCCTTATGAAAATTGATCGGGAACTGTGGGCCAAGACAGCTGTATTCTGCGTTCTTCATTTAATACTTGACAGAGGAGTCTTTATGAAGACTTCAAGGAGGAGAAGTCAAACTTGCCCAGGCTGGGAAAGGACTGAGTTTGTCCCTATGAAGGGGGGAGGCAGGAAATGTGTTTTTAATTTGGGTTAATAAAACCAGCCTCAAAAAGAGGGTTTCTTGCATGATCCTGACCTCATGTGTATGGTCTGTGTAGACCTGCTCAGTCGATCTAGCAAGCGACGCAGGAAAACCACCCCGGTAAGTGGCGTAGCGCTGCATCGAAGGGAGCGCTGTTCCCTTCAACGCAGCACAGTGTGGATGGTGCGCAGAGGAGATACACAAGTGATTTATGTCACTTGCGTCTCTCCTGTCAACTGCCGCCGAATCGCAAAGGTAAGTGTAGATCGAGCCTGAGAATAGATACTATGGGGTGAGGCAATGCCACCACCCCTGCTGTCCAGCAGGAGGCACTGCAGCATAGAGCAGTCCCCACCAACACCCCCATATTCTAACAGTGTTTCTGAATCTTTTTTGATAGCAGGGGGAAAACAAGTTGTGGTTTTTTGGGGGTTTTGTTTTGTTTTTTTTAATGACTATGGCAGGGAGCAGCACCTCTCCACAGGGCGATGGTTAAGAAACAGTGCAAAACATACCATCAGACTAGTACCGAGACAACTCAGCACCTACGGTACCCCCTAGGCTCTATTACCTTCTAATCTCAACCCTAGCCTGCATATAAAAGACTTTTAGGGGAGCCTCGCTGGCTTTTCCTGAGGGCCATGTGTTGCCTAGGGTAGCCACCTGAAAATGCCAAGGTCAGGGCAGGCTGCAAAAGGAGAGCAGATTCTCTAAAACTGGTGGCTAACACGGCGTAAATTCACTAACCAATCACAAACAGTGCTTCTGATTCCCCCCTCCTCCCAGCCCTGGTTATCAAGAAGCTACATAGCCTCCTTATTACATTTCAGTCTCAGGCTCCCAATCAGCTGCTATGTCCAGTAAAGGGATAAGTTATCAAAACACTATTCTGTTTACCAAAAAGTTCTGTTGACCCCAAAGGGTAGGTACATTACCAGCCCAGTATACGTTCGGATCGTACCCAAAATACGATGCTGCCATCCAATCCTTTAGTAACTAAAACTAAAGGTCTATTACAACAGGAAAGAAACCAACAAGGTGAGAGGTGTTATATGATTAAAACAATCACATACATTCAAATGATTTGAAAGTCCACGTGGATCAGGTTTTCAGTAGAATTGTGGAGTTTGCAAGCTTGCATAGTCCCTCTGTTGTACATCTAGACCCCTAGATTGGTCTCCGTGCTGTGTTTCACGGCTTCTGTTGCAAATGAGTTGATTCAGAGGTCGGAAGCAGGAATGAAGACTGAAGACCAGACCATGTGGTGCAGCTGCCTTTTACAGAGGATTGCCATGTGGCTTGTTTCAAACACAAGCCCTCAGCACCTGCATGGAAAATCCTCAAAGAAGTTCCCTGTCCATAGAGCATGTTCTTACATGTCTTGGTGACTCATAAGGTGTAACCCTGGCTTCTCCCTCTGGGCTCATTGTACCTGTGAGCAGTAGCCTACTAAGAGAGGAGGTGAGGGAGGGGCATGCCCTAGTGACCTGGGGTGGGGTGCCGGCCAGGACCTTGGAGGAGCTGCCCCACCTCCTCTCGCAGGCAGCCAGGGCATCCTCCTGGTTTCTCTGCCCCTGCACTGGGTGCACGGAGGGAACTGGGGGGATCAGAGCCTCTCATGGCCCCCGCACTCTGCCACCAGGCAGCCCCTACTGCTCCAGCAGCAGGGGAGAGCAAGAAACAGACGTGCAGACCCTCCCCGCAATGCACTGCCGGTGCTGCTGCTGCCGACGGAGGAAGTGGGGGAGAGCGGGACCACACCCGCCCAAGGGGGTGGGGGAGGAGGATGGGGGAGGAGGCGCTGATGTAAATATGGCCCCTGGGCACCAGAGACCCAAGGTAAGCCACTGCCTGAGAGTTCCCTTGATGGGCCATTAAACAGGCTTATTGCTGCTGCCATTCTGTCTGTAGTTTCACCCACAAATACAGGACAAGTTGAAATATAGATATGCCACACCTATTTATAACCCACATTACAAATATGGCACACAAACAATAGTCTCATTCTAATGGTACCTGACATGGCATATCTCATATGAATCATCTGTTTTGTCATATTGGTATTCAATAATATTATAAAAGGTCACCCCAATCCAGACAGCGTCACAGCATGTGGAGAAGGTGAACAGTCCATTGTGTTCACCAATCCTGGCTGCAAAAGGTTGCCCAGGGAAGTTTTGCCTAGCAGGAGCTATTGAAATTGGGCATGCACAGCTGCCCAGAGACAGATAGGGCTTCATTGTCAGTGCTGAGATGATAATTGGGGTTAAATCAATGTCTTTATAGCTTCATAGTTATTTTCAGCATAATGTTTTTCATAGACCTAGTGAAACAAAAGTGGCTTGGAGTCTGGCAGAGGCCCAGGACCTGTGGCACTCACTGCAGGGAAAAACAGGAGAGGAAGTAGAGGAGAGAGCAAGGGTCTGCTGCACTGAAGCAATGTCATAGACTATACCCTCAGTCACCTATCGGGAGAGGATGTGTGCTGCTCCTCTCTGGAAATCCAGGGCACAGGTCTCCTCAGCAGTGCTGTTCAAGGAAGGCATTGGCCTCCTTGTGGGGGCCTGTGAAAATAGTCAAAACAAAAAGTTATTTTCCACAGCCAACAAAAAGCAGTATCCTAGGCCTTTAGGAAACCAGAGAAACAACAAGAAAACTCTCTAGTCATTTCCCCAGTCAGCAGCCACTGGGGTAGGGAGCTCTGTCTAGCACTTAAATTTCTTCAAAGTGCCATCCTACACTTAGTAGGGAGCCTCGTTCTCCCTTTTAAGGACCCACCCATCTCTAAGCACAATAGGCCTCACAGGCGCACACTGGGTTGAGGCTTATTTGTGCCCAGAGGAGCTTTTTAAACCTTCCCTAAGTGGGGTGGGTATCTGCTCTTTTGTTACAAAGTTTACTACTAACGCACCTGGAAAGAAGCTGAGAATCTGTTTAAAAAGGTGTATCTACCTTTTCCTACATGCACCCACATCACCATGATATTTGAATTACTGTCCTCACTGAAACCACCACACCCACACATTGCTCACTTTGTAGATTCAGGTAGATTTGATGGGATGAGAGAGTGCAGTTTACACTTTCTTGAAACGTGCAGCATCTTTTCCCTTGTTTGTTTTTACTCCCTAGCCTAGGGCCAGCTCTCTCTCTCTCTCTAATTCAATTCTGGATGACTTTAATAGTATAAAAAGCTATGGAACTGTTGCCAAAATGTAAGAAAGAAGCAGATCTTTGGGTATCTGTCTGAGGTAGATAGACTCTGCCCAGGGCAGGGGAGATTTGCAGTGTATTTGGGATTTTATTCTGTCTATATATAGCACAATGCCATCTCTACCATCTCTCTCCTTTCTCCCATGGTTAGCCATTTCTTTTCCCTGTTCTCCTTGCATGAAAGTCTTTGGTCAATCCTTATAATCTGAGGACATATCTTTCTTATAACTCTTTGTATTTTGGAACAAAGTGTCCGTGTGCTACAATCTCTCCTCTGTCCCATTGGATGCAGACCTGATCCTTCCTTGCTTTATGCTTTCTATCTCCCAATTTCTTCTCTCTACTTTGCGGTCTCTGATTCTGTAGTTGAGAAAAGTCTGCCTTAATTTTGCACAAATCACTCCGGTGAGGTATCTGCTGGCATGATGTTTCAGAACAGGGATCTGTAACAGTCTAACTTGTTACTTATAGTCTGTTTCTCCTGTTGACTCATATATTGGGTTTTTTAGGTGGGGGTCTAGTGTCCTGGGGATCATTCCGTTTAGAGTGAGGTTGTTTGCTGCACTGATCAGGAGGCTAGTACTGTTGAGACCTGGAAAGGGTTCCATATAGCACTGGATTTTATTTTGGATTAATTTTGCTCCTTTAATGCTTTGCACTGCGGTGGACAGGTTGGGTATATGCAGTGATGATATCCCAAATTTCCAATAACCAGTTCTATAAAGGCAGGTGATATTTAAGAACCTATTCTGAATAGGTTCTTAAGCATCATGCATGCAACACCTGACACTCTGCACCCCAACAACCCAGCACCCAGAACTTCCGGGCACCCTCTGCCGTGAAATTCACCCTCCCTGGTCAATTTCGGCGGCAGGGAGGATCGCAGCAGAGACTCCCCGCACTGAAGTTGACCCTCCCTGGTCAATTTCGGCGGCAGGGAGGATCACAGCAGAGACTCCCCGCACTGAAATTCACCCTCCCTGGTCAACTTCAGCGGTGGAGCTGGGGCATACTCTCCGCCGTGAAATTGACACGGCAAAGTCAATTTCGGCCCACCAGCACCCCGCAGAGCGCAACAAAAGGACACTAACAACCGGTTCGATGCCTTTTTTTTATTTTAAGAACCGGTTCGCGCGAAACCCGACAGCACCCTGCAGAGCGCGACAGGGGAGGACACTAACAACCGTTCGCTAAATTTTTTTAATTTTAAGAACCGGTTCGTGCGAACCGGTTGCATATCATCACTGGGTATATGCTACATAGCCTGAAATGTCCATGAAAATCTAGTATTCTTTTCTGTATGTTGATGAGGAGGGTAAAGTGCCTTAGTTTTGCTCTACAGCTGTTATTTGTCCATTTCTTGTATTCTGTTATAATTGTTTGCAGAACTAAGATGTAGAGATTTGTCATCACTGATACACTTGGCTGTGGAAGTAACACTTCATAGAATCATAGAATATTAGAGTTGGAAGGGACCTCAGGAGGTCATCTAGTCCAACTCCCTGCTCAAAGCAGGACTATCCTCAGTTAAATCATCCCGGCGAGGGTTTTATCAAGCCGCATCTTAAAAACCTCTAAAGATGGAGATGCCACCACCTCCATAGGTAACCCATTCCAATGCTTCACCACCCTCCTAGTGAAAAACCTTTTCCTAGACCTCTCCAACTGCAACTTGAGACCGTTGACTAACTTTACTCCCATAGAATGGAATGGGTAGGTTTATGCTGTCAAATAGTTTTATCAGTAGTTTAATGACAGACTTATTTAGTGATTGCACAACCCACAGAATTATATCTTGTAACGCTTCTCTAGCCAAAGTACAGGTACACACAGAGACCCCCTCCCACACACTATCTCACTCAGAGAATATCTAAACTGCAATTATGAAACACTGTAGCTGGCCCATGTCAGCTGACTCATGAGCAGGATATCTTATTGCAGTGTACTGTAGACACACCCTCAGTTCCCCACACACACACTGTGTGTGACTCTCACTCGTCTTCATTCAACTTCCTTTCATTTCCTCATTCACCCTTTAGCTTCTGTAAGAAATGCCTTCCCTTATTAGCTCCTCTGCCATTCGTTGGCCTCTTCCCCTCTGGAGAGTGGTTGAGAAGAGGGCTTTGTTCTCTCCCTTCCAGGCAGTCTGAGCAGCTTTCTAGGACAGCCCTTTTCCTTATCAAAAGCCTCCAGCTGGGAGCCAATTGCTGAGGCCATTTGCTGCTCTGATCTTCTCCCTGTGGTAACACTAATCTCCTTGTTTGGCTGTCTGCCCAGGTAATGGGAGGGAGGCAACCTGACCCACCCCACTGAGCCTAAGGCTCCATCTCACTACTGCGTATAGAAACTAGGTGCAGTCAGAGCCTTTCCCAGGCTGGTTCATACAGGCTTTAGTGATAGACAGTCAGGTTGGGAGGGAGCCTCACAGTGAACCAGTGCACAAGCTGTGCCGCCTGCAGCCAGGATTTTTAACTGTTCATAAGCCTGCATTTGCACCAACCATTTAGCAAACACCCCTTCCCGCCACTTCCCAAATCAGACAGAGTACAGGTCAGTGGGAATGCTTTATAGTCAGGCAATACGGGGAAATCACACTTGACTTGCCTGCAAGATTTATTTTATGCACAAAACATACAGTTTGTAATTATAAACATCAGGGAGGGAGCAGGTAATTGAAGAATTCCATGGTGGCCCCCTAATTTAATGGTTCACAGAAGGCTCTGCCCTACAAAGAGGAGAGTGAAACTTCAAAGTGACAGGGAGAATCACAAAGAGACAAAGACCATTTTTAAGCTAACTACATTTATTTTGTGCCATTTTGCAGATCACCCTGTTCACACTGCTTCCAGTTTGAAGCAGTTGGCACAACATTCCTAGACTAACGTAAACTGGTTCAAAGACCTTAATGCTGTTTCTAACAGCAAAACATTCGGACCCAGCAATATCTAGTTCAAAGGCCCCTGTTCCCTGCCTGGATACACACGGGAAAAAGGAATGGGTTTAGCAACATCACAAATAGGTTGAAGATGGATCTGTAGCTTTCCAGCCCACCCTTAAGAGGGCTGAAAATGTTGGATCTTTCACAGAGTGAGTTTTTCCAGCCAGTTGTTTGTCAGGAGCTTGAATTAAACTTTTGTTCTGTGTTTGTACAGCACCTATGACAAGGAGGCCCTGATCCATGACTCTGGCTCCTAGGCACTATGATATTACAAATACTGAAATGAATTATTAACAACAACACAGGGCAGCTCCTCTTAAGGGGAGATGAGCCTCATTCCAATTATGACAAGTTTCAGTCAGAAATGAAGGTCATGTGACTGACTAGTGGGTCAGGTGATCTAATCATTAGTCTTCTTTACAAGGGAAGAAAGGGCCTGCTGCGCTGCAGTGCAGAGAAGAAAGGAACTGTGACCTTGTGGGAAGAAGGGCTGGGGCCTCTTTACCTAAGAGGAGAGAAACATTGACTAGGGTTGTGGTCGGGAGAGCCAAACTCCTGACTGAAAACAGAGAGAGCAACTGTGAACTATGACCCAGCTCAGGAAAAAAGGCACTGTCTTAGGTGCAGGGCTGGAGGACCAATGTGTGAAAGTGAGGCAGGCTACTTTCTGAGGCTGGCTACATACATTTTTCCCTACCTTCACTTGGCCGGTCATAAATCATAACTCATGTTGTATTGTAGATAGAATGCACCTGGCCAACTATCTAACCGTGCACATAATTTTGTAAAGTAACGGGGAATATAATTATCAATCTGTGTTATTCTATGGTATGTAATCTTAAGTAAAAAGCTAGTTTTCTTTTAGTGTCTGCGTGAGTCCAGATAGGCCCAAATTTTAAACAAAGAAAACTACACTGCGCACACTCTCTCACATTCCTAAAAGATAACCAGAAGGCCCTAAATCTTAAATAAAGAAAACCAAGCTGCGCATACTCTCCCACAAAAATCTCAAACAAAGAAAACCACACTGCGCATCTTCACCCACCTTATCTATGCAAAATGTAGCGATGTTATGTATAAATATTCATGTAATCCTAGAAATGTATATAAGGCAACGCCCCAGTATAATCGGGGCTCAGCCTTTGGAAATTATTCCACTGGGCCTGTTGCCGGCAATAATAATAAACTGCTGTTTTCCTCACATTGGTGTCCATCTCATTATGTGTGCCATAAATCTTGCTACAAAAGGACTAAATAAAATGGACCCCCAGAAGGCAGTGTTTTAATTAGCTTTTGGATTATGATGTGGAGTTATTGAGGAGACCAAGAAGGGAAACTGAGGGAGAGCAACCTCTGGCTACATGCAAGTGCTCAGGTGGCAGTTACCCCATTACAAACAATAACACTAAAGAAAATATCAAGGAAACAGATTCTGCTCTCAGATACATTTGTGTAAACTTGGAATAACTTGACTGCCTTCCACAGAGTTCTCTAGATTTACACCAGTGTGATGGAGAGGAGGATCTGGCCTAAACTTTTAAAACAGCATTTCTCTCTCTTCTCAACTAAGGATGGGAAAGTCACTGCTCAGGTTTTAGCCTGCTAGGATATCTCTTTCCCACATGTTCTCCCGTGGGTCCTCCAGCAAAAACTGAAAAGTCAAACCCTAATATAAAATCAAACAAATAAAAGAACCACCAGAGACACTCTCTGAACTTCTGAAAACCCCTTTTCATGCCTTCATCATATATCAATAAGCAATGAAGACCGAGAACAGATGTGGACTCTTTTTTGCAGACCACCTTTTCTGTGAAGTAATTCCTGTGTGAGGCACGGTGACCCAAGTTCCAATCGGATGGATAGATTCATTCCCACAATAAATACCATATTTTCTATACTCTTTAATTTGCCCAATATTACAACAAAATATATATTGCCTATCTTCAGTCACAAGGTCTTGTTTATACTAGAGCTTGTAACCAAATTTGAAATTGTTTTCAAACACATCTACAGGCGGATTTCAACAAGTGAGCATTCATATCTGATATAAGGACCAATTCAGCAAAGCACTTAAGCACATGCAGTGGTGCTGGAACCAGAGTGCTGCACCCCCTGGCAAACACCAAGTACATGGTTTCCATCATCAGCACCCTGACTAAAAAAATTGTTCCTGCATCCATGAGCACAGGGCATATCTTTCAGTACAACCTGAAGTCCCATTGACTTAATTTTTGCTGGGTTGCTGGCTGCAGGGGTTCTCACACACAGAGTTCTTTATTCAGCTGGGAAGGGGGTGAGTTATACCTCCTGAAGGAGAAGCTCAAGCACCCCTGAAGAATTCACAGATTTTAAGGCCAGAAGAGACCATTAGGATCATCTTCGTCTGACCACCTGCCTCACACAGCCCATGGAGTTTTACCCAGGAATTCCTGCATCAAGCCCCTAATGTCTGGATGAGCTACAGCTAATTTTAAGAAAAGACCTTCATTCGTGATGTAAAGAGTCCAGTTAATGGAGAATCCAGCAGGTATCTCGATGGGCTGTGCCATGATTCATTGCCCTCACTTGAAAAATTATGCCCAAAGTGTGTAGCTTCAGCCACCCCCCCGGATCTCACTGTGCCTCTGACTCCCCCATCAAAACCCTCCTGCCCTTGGCATCTCACAAGGGCCTACAGGCCGGGACCAAGTCAGCCTCCTTTAATGACAGTCACGCGTCTCTGGGGCGGCAAGGCTCAGCCCGCCCAAAGGTGAGCAGTCACCCTCTTTTGGCACGCCTCTCTCCTGTCATTGGCCAGGACCTATCCTGCGATCCCGCCCACCTCCGATTCTGGGTCCTGTAATTGGGCAACTCATGCTCGTCCTTTGCCGTGGTTCCACGCCGGGAGATCGGGCAGTTTGTCCCCCTTGCCTCGCCTCGACTGGAGTTTTGTTCCCTCTGATAGGCTAGGTCCGCTGGATGGCCCGCCCCTCTTCCCCGATTTCCCCCCTGTCGTTGGGCCTCGCTCCCTGTGGTCCCGCCCTCTTGTTCCTGGCCCTCGCCCTTCGTCTGGTGGGCCCAGCGATGTCTTTGGGCGAGGGCCCCGCCCCCGGGTGACGTCAGGACGTGTGATTGGCAGGGAGAGAGGGCGGGGTTTCCGCTGCCGGGCGGCGGCGGCGCCGGCGGCGGGCGGGGCCTGAGTGGGCGGCCAGGCGCCGGAGCGCAGCGCGCCGGGAGGATGGAGCGGCTGGAGCCAGGCCCTGGGGACCCGGGCTCCCACCCGCGCGCCAACGGCTGCGGCTTGCCGGGGCACGGGCCGCTGCGGAACGGATACGTGCGGGGCCTGCTCGGAGCCGAGACCCAGGTGCGGGTCCCGGAGGGCGGCGTGGGGCCGGGATCGGGCCCGGCCGGGGGCCCGCCTGGGGTGGGGGGCCCGGCCCGGCCCGGCCCGGCCTGGGGCTCCGGGACCTCCCTGCCCCTGGCTTCGCAGCCCGCGGCTTTCACGGCGAGCGGCGCCGCCGGCCGGGCTCGCGCTGCGGGCTGGCCCCGCCTGGCCCGGCGGAGTCCCCGGGGACCGCGCGGCAGCCCCGGCTTCGTGGCCTGGCGAGGCTCGGCCTTGCGGCGGTGCTGGTACCGGCGCCGGCTGCGGGCCCTGCCCCGAGCGGGGGGCAGCCGGCCAGTGGTCCTGGGCCTTCCCCCGGCCGACCCCGGGGGCTGAACGGGTCGGCACCGCCCCCGGCTTCTCCCGTCAGCCGCCTGTTGGCTGGGCGTGTCAGGCTGCCGGCGCGGTGCCGCGGCTGCCGGGGGCACGAGAGCTGCAGGTTGGCCAGCCCGCTCAGAGCGGGGGCCCATCTGGCCCCCTGCCCTGCCTTCCCACAGCGGCCAAGGCCCGGCCCTTCGGGGGGAATGGCCCGAGCAGGGCAATTATCAGATGATCCCTCCCTGGGCATCCTCCTAGCTTCTGGCCCTCAGAGCTGTGGGGACACCCAGAACCCGTTATGGGTTGTGTCCCTGGCCCTCAGGGCTAATCGCCATTGATGAACCTATCCTCAGGAACTTAACTAATTATTTTTTGAACCCAGTTGTACTTTTGACCTTCACAACATTTCTTGGCAATAAATGCCAGAAGTTGACTGTGCATTGTGTGAAAAAGTACTTCCTTTTCTTAGTTTTAAACCTGCTGCCTATTAATTTCATTGGGTGATCCCTGGTATGTGTGTTCTGTGAACGGGTAAATAACACTTTCTTACTCACTTTCTCCACGCCTTTCATGATATCCTTTGTCTTTTCTAAACTGAACAATCTCTAATCACTTTTGTTGCCCTTTTCTGTACTTTTTCCAATTCATATATATCTTTTTTGAGATGGTGGGACCAGAACTGCACTCAGTATTCAAGGTGTGGGTGTACCATGGATTTATGTAAAAGCATTATGATATTTTCTTCTTATCTATCTCTTTCCTAATAGTTCCTTATATTCTATTTGCTTTTTTTGACTGCTGCTGCATGTTGCATGGATGTTTTCACAGAACTATCCAAGAAGATTCCAAGTGGATTTCTTGAGTGGTAACAGCTAAATTAGAACCCCGTCATTTTGTATGTGTATTTGGAATTATGTTTTCTAATGGACATTACTTTGCATTTATTGAATTTCATCTGCCATTTTGTTGCTTAGTCAGTCAGTTTTGTGAGATCCCTTGTAATTCTTCACAGTCTGCTTTTGAACCTGTCTTGAGAGTGTCATCTGCAAATTTTGCCACCTGATTATTTATCCCTTTTTCTAGCTCATTTATGAATCTATTGAACATCACTGGTCCCAGTGGAAATCCTTGAGGGACACTGTTGTTTATCTCTCTCCATTGTGAAAACTGACTATTTATTCCTATCCTTTGTTTCTCATCTTTTAATCAGTTACTGATGGATAAGAAGGAAGTTCCTTTCATTCCATGACTGCTTACATAGCTTAGGAGCCTTTGGTGAGGGACCTTGTCAAAGATTTTCTGAAAGTCCTGGTACACTATTTCCTTTGGATCAACCTTGTCCACATTTGTTGAGCCCCTCAAAGAATTCCAATAAATGGGTGAAGTGTGATTTCCCTTTTAAAAGTCATGTTGACTCTTTCCCCAACCTATCAAAATCATCTATGTGTCTGATAATTCTGTTCTTTATACTGTAGTTTCAACCAACTTGCCTGATACTAAAGTTAGGGTTACTGGCCTGTAATTGCCAGGATCACCCCTGGAGTCCTTTTTAAAAATCAGCAACCCTCCAGTCATCTGGTACAGAGGCTGATTTAAGCAATAGGTTACATACCACAATTAGTAGTTCTGCAACTTGACATTCATGTTCCCCCAGAACTCTTGGGTGAATATCATCTGGTTCTGGTGATTTATTACTGTTCACTTATCAATTTGTCCCCAAAGCTCCTCTATTTAGATCTCAGTGTTGGACAGTTCCTTCAATTTGTCACCTAAAAAGAATGGCTCACAAGTGGGAATCTCCTGCACATACTCTGCAGTGAAGATGTGAAGAATTAATTTAGTTTCTCCACAATGACTTTGTCTTCCTTGAGTGTGCCTTCAGCTCCTTGATCATACTGTGGTCCCACTGATTGTTTGGCAGTATTCCTGCTTCTGGTGTACTTAATAAAATCGTGCCTCTTGCCAGTTGATCTTCAGATTCTTTTTTTGGAACACCTAATTATATGTTTACACTTGACTTGTCAGAATTTATTCCTTTCTATTCAATAGGATTTGATTTTCAGTTTTTAAAAGATGTGTTTTTGTCTCTAACCGCCACTTTTACTCTGTTTTTAGCCTTGGTGGTATTATTTTGTTACTCTTGCTGGTGTGTTTTTTTTTTGTTTTTGTTTTTTTTATTTTGGGGTATATCTATAGTTTAAACCTTTATTTTCATGGAAGATTAGGATTGGAAGGGACCTCAGAAGGTCATTTAGTCCAACTCTAATTATGGTGTTTTTAAAAAGTTTCCATGCAGTTTGCAAGCATTTCACTCTTGTGACTGTTCCTTTTAATTTTTGTTTAATTAGCATCCTCATTTTTGTGTAGTTCCCCTTTTAGAAGTTAAATGTTATGTGATGGGTTTCTTTGGTGTAGTCAAGGATGTTAAATGTAATAAAAACAAACTTAATTAGATGTGATCAAGGTCGTGGTGATGGAGTGTGAGAAGATTTTTGGGATGCAGTAAGGATGGTCCCTTTCCTTGTTACTGAAGAAGTTTGTCTGCTTTGTTCTAGAGGTTTCTTTTTTGGGAGAATAGGTGCTTTTTAAAATCCCCAGCTGATTCTGGCTTCGCTTAGTTGCTTAGCAACTAAATGTGCATCTTTCTATCTGTCCCTGGTTAGATGTTTGTGGCTCTTTCTGTCAGGTCGAGATCTTAATACAATTAACTGTGCTTTTGTAACTTCCAGACTGGGTTACTGCAGTACACTTTGCAAGGGGTTACAGCTGAAAATCACTATTAATGTTCCAATAGAGCAGCATGCAGCTTGTCTACCTGCTTGACAGCATTAGCGGAAAGGAACATAATGCATCTTTTTTTTTTTGGTCATCTGTACTTGCTTCAGGGGGCTATTGAGGGCATTGAACTTGATCTCTGAGGTCCTGTGGCTTGAATCCTGGCTATTAGTATTATGCTGTGTACTGCTATGACAGTTGAGTTCTGAAGCTGTATCTATTGGGTTTGAATTGGTATTTCCAGTGAAGGGCCCTAGATTCTGGAATGTACTTCTGTTTTGGTCTCCCAGAGCTGGAATCTGTTGACCTTTCAGTTGTCGTGTAAGGCCATTTCTTCTTCCTGTGTTTAGGTGGATGGAAGTGGAATTGGAGGTATCTTATAAATTAAAACAAAGCAGAACTTTGTAAATATCCCATGTAACACAGCTGTTGGATGGCACCAGCTCCTGTTCTGGTCTGGCTTTAGATCAGTGAGATGAAAAGGAGAAGCTCTGTATCTCTTAATATATCCCCAGTGCTGTCTGCTTGCTTAATTACGTGGACCTAAAATGCAGTCTAAAAGTGCTGCATAGCCAGTACCATCCACTCAGTCTGAGTTATTCAGTAAAATCAGTGTTTCTTTGGGTGCCCTCTATGCAGGACCTTGTGGCAGTCTTAAAACAAACTAGGTACTCAGTATTGGGCTGGAATGAGTTTTTTAATGATTGGGACCTTTGAACTGTAGTGGGAACTTCATGCTAGTCTATAACTGTGCTTGGAATTTTGATGCTTAATGTGACAGGATGAGTAGAGAATTGGATTAGCATAGATGAGCATAAAAGGAGAGCTGCTATTTTCAGCCAGTTTGAGGTTGCTGTTGCCTATGTTGAAGAAGTGAGAGCATAGAGCAGGGTGCTTTGTGTGACAGGTCTGATGCTTTCAACCATCTAGGAAGGAAGGAAGGTCACACACGTCACAGTAATGTATTCAGAGAAGGAAATTGGTGGATGTTACATTGCCAGATAGCAACTAGGATGAGAATTACGATTATATTAGGATAGAAATGTATTCAGCATCCGTTATCCTAAAACACTTTTTCAGCTATACACATAGCAACCATTTCATCACCCAAAATACAGCCATATCTGGAGCACCGTAGTCGTTTAACAACGAACAGTAGTAATATGCAGCAAAAGCAGGAAATAAGAGTACCTCAGCTAACTGAAATTGCTGATTTAAGGTGTATTATTGGTTGAGTAGACTGAGGAATAACTTGAGGTTACTGGGCCTTCTCTCTTGTCATCTCATCTACTTTCTATTACAAACTAGATAAAATGTCTAAAAATAGTTCAGTTTCTCTTTGTGGTATGCCAGCTGTAGAAACTGAGAAGCACTGTTTGTGTATAGAGGCTTGCTTGGGGATAAAATGTAACCCAAAATGTCAGTACTGTCTATGAATGTTTGTTTTGGTGAATTAAAAGGAAAATAGTAAATGTTTATGAATGGGGTTAGGAGGACAGTGTGGAGCCAACATGTCAGTTCATCATGGTGACGGCAGTCATTTTGCCTAAATGTTGTAGCTTTCTTGTCCCATGCTTCCCTTATCTCTGTTTTTTTTGTCCTTTAGATTATAAATTTTGTTTTATAAATACAGCACCTAGCACAGCAGGCCCCTATCTCTGATGTCTTTGGGCCTACCTCAAGTACAAATGATAGATAGTATGTGAAGTTATAATGATTGACTGACTACTAATGTTTGTTTCTTAATCCCATTCAGTCGCTTACCTTTTCAGAGCTTTTTTAAAAGGCTTTTTGGTGATGGGGCAGGTTGTATTTTGGGCTAGGGCCATTTGGAAGGGAATTCATGGCCTATAGTTCGTGTGATGGGGCAGGGAGAAGCATTTCACTTAGGTAAAGCAAGTTGATGTTAGCAGAAGCTGCTGCCCAAGGTGTACTCAGAAGCTGACTGATCAAGGAAAAAGTAAAATATTCCTGAGTTTTATTTCCAAATTATTTTAATCCATAAATAATCTTAATTATTTTAATGCAATATCAAAATTGTATCATTTCCATTTTGTAAGGGTGACTCTAGACATCTGTTAATAGCAAGACACAAAGAAGCACAGCAGCTGAACAATACGGCCCTGTGTGATTTCTTCTGGTGTTTGCCGAAGGCGTGCAGCCCTGTTGACTTAACATGCCATCACTGAATATTTTTCTGAGATAGGGAAAAAGTTAAGTTACAGTATTTGGTATAATCCGTTTATGCATATTTATGCATACAAAATATTACAAGTGGAATGAAATAATTAGAAGGCTGGGCAATAATAGTTGGAATACTTGAATTACTCAATGGTGCTCTTGGTTTCAAACATAAAAATAAAAATCAGTTCAGTGCATCCTTGCAGAATTTGTCAACCTAAGCACAAAACTTGCTTGCTTACTGTTCACTATGACTGGGAAAAGCTCCGTAGATCTTATCTGCCAAAACAAAGCAAAAACAAAACTCTCCTGCCCTGTGTGGGTGGGTGAACTATAGTAGTAGTTTCTGTAAAATTTCTGAAACGACTGGGCTTCAGCTGAATCTCAAACTTTTCTCCTAGACTTTAATTTAGTTAGTAAAGAAGTTGGAAATTTCAATCTCATACTACGTTGTGGTTTTGCTGTTGAAGAATATTTAAAACAGAGAAGCAAAGCAGCGGTGAAGTATCTCTTTTATTTTCAAGGAAAAGCTTTCATTTTGTGGTGAGGAAGTTGTACAAAACGCTACGGTGATCTATCCTTTCATCACCTCGTCGTTACTGTTGTAATTCACTATGCCTGGAATTGGACAAAGGCTGTCATTTTAGAGAGTTAGTTCTCTTTGGTATCTTGGTGCCTTCTCCACCTGCTACATAATTTGCATATTAGTAATATTTTGGCAATATGTATACTTGCAGTATCAACACTTTCCTGTGCCAGACTCAGTTAACTTGGTTTTTTCCACCTATACTCCTGTTCACTTGGCTTTTTCCACTTAGGCCTTAGCCTGTTTTACAGGTCTTATGCCCATTTCTTACTACACTAGGTACAGAAGATCCTTATTTAGGCACCTCAATAAAGGGCCTGATTTTCTGGGGAGCTGAGAACCTACAACTTGCATTTACTTCACTTGCCACTGTGGGTGCTCAGCAGTTCTGAAAATCAAGTCACTTTAAAATGTCTGATTATGGATGTAGGTGTTTAGGTTTGGGCACTCATATGTCAAGTGTTGGCCTCCACTTCTCTGAGCTTTGGTTTCATTGTCTTTAAAATGGAGGTAGTAATGCTTTCTCACCCATGAATAGCACTTTGAAGTCTACTAATGAAAACCCCTGTGGGAGTTCTAAATACAATGAAACTCCGTTTATCTGATCTAATTAGCACTGGGGTCAGATCAGATAATCCAAAATTTGGGTAATCAGGAGATTGGGCAGAGCCAGCACTGTCAGACCAGGGATGGCAGGCCCTGGTTTGGTTAATACAGAGCAGCGGATAAGGGAGGCTTGGATAAATGGAGTTCTGCTGTACTCATAATGCACTTACGAAGGAAGAGAATTAAAAGTGAAAATGTATGGGCTATTTAACATGGAAAGAGCAAAAAACAGATCAATGTTGAAAAATGTAAACGGCTCTGCCTCCTTTTGCAAGAGTAATCAATAACAGCACAACTAGAGGAAAGCAAGAGGAAGGAAGGAGTGCAGGAGGAAGACTTGGATAACCTGAGCATGTTCACACTGGCAAAAGCCCAGAGAAACCCACAGAGAGCTTCCGTGCTGGGAGAAGCTTTGCAGCCAGTGGCAATTTGTTGTTGTGGACAGGGACTCTCTTCAGCACTCCGTGCTCACTGTAGAATATCAAAGAATAAAGAAGCAGGACTCTGCTTGTAGGCGGGGGAAGCGCTTATATCTGTCTGGGACATTGGTAAAGTACTAGCGTGAAGTTTTTCCTTAAGGTATAGTGAAGGGGAGATCCTTGAAGCCGAACAGATACGCTCAAATTATCCTTCCAGTTCCCTTCCAAGTGGGAGGGACTGACATTTAAAGAAATGCAGCACGGACTTGCTTTGTTGTTACTTCAGGGTGGATTAAAGGTGAGAGGTAGAAGTGTTCATTTTAGGACAAACTACTTAAAAATCACTTCTGTCCCTCTAGGATGGAGTTCCCCATTTCATGTCCCCTTGCAGTAGTGGATGCCGTCACTGCCCACAACAGCTGGGCAGGTGGCTGACCTCATACTGCCTTGGGGATTAATGAGGGCATCAGGAGTTGCTGGAGAAGTAACAATCGTAAAAAGGGCCTTGGAAGGTAGAAAAGCCTTTCTGACTAACAGCTCCTTTCTTCCTTAGCTTCTCTGCCAAGTTCCGTGTTCAGGTTTGTGTGGCCCTGGTAACCGATAAATCTCCTCATAGGTCCCTAGTGGTGTGTGTGTGGTTGTAATAAAGTTAAGGGAGTGTGTATGGGGGATCTGATCTCATTCCTACTTATTGCAGCTTGCTCTATTTAGTACCTGACTACAGCATCATAGTGTTGGAGAAAATAAAGGCCTAAAGGAATTAATTCTGAAGTATGCCTGGGGCATGACAAGTGAGCAGATGACTACAGCTGAGCGAAAGTGAGGGAGTCTGAGGGTTGTGCACCACACTACTACTGTTTTGTGGGGTGGAGGGGGTGATGAGTATCTGGTGTGGGAGCATGGGTTGCTATTGGAGGGATTGTTAAAAGTGGGTTTTGGAAGAGGTGTTAGGAGAGGGGCAGGGTGCTTGTATGGTACATGGGATCAAGGGGGATATTCTTAGGTCTGGAGTGAGCAGCATTGTAAATTGCCTTTCTAAAGGCAAAATGATCTAAATTGGAGCACGTTTTGCCTTGGCAGCTTGTTCGTTGTCACTGTACTTTCCTCTAAATGGTAAAGAGAGAAGCTAGTGCTGCTCTGGGAGCCCATTCCAACAATCATCCTATTGTTGCTCAAAATATGAGAGAGATGGGGAGACCATGACAGTACATCTTAATTGGTCAAGATGCCGTTACTCAACCTTTCATGGTAACTTGGTGGAATTTGACTGCTGCTTCACTGAAGTGACATTATTCTTGGGATCAAATATTTTCAGTAATGCTGCAACTCCCAGTGGGTGCCTACAACCTTTCACTGTAGACCTGTCCCTGTTGCCATGCCTTTGATAATATATTAAGGAATGATCTTGTGAGATAAGCCAAGTTGGGCCTGGTCAGAATATGGATTTTGGGCCTCCAAGGAAAGCACAAGATTCTGCAGGAAGTGTTGCTAGTGATTCATAGGGCTTGCTTTTTCCATCCGAATAGTACTAAGGAGTGGTTATAGGAGAGAGTACTATATTAAAAAGGTTCAGATAACTTTGTTATTAAAGGTACTATAGCATTTCTGGCAAGAGTGGGTGGTAATTGATGTCTTGACCAAATTCCAGCTTGCATTATGTTGCCTTTCTAAATATCCTAGCACAGTGTTTCTCAAACTGGGGGTCTTGACCCGAAAGGGGGTCACAAGACTATTGTGGGGAAGGATCGTGACATCAGTGGCTGCTCACCAGATGCCCAGTTCTGAAGGCAGTGCTACTGCGAGCAGCAGTGCAGAAGTAAGGGGGGCGTGGCATGGAGTGGGGAAGTCATCACAGCCTGAAATGTTTTCAAAAGGGTATCTCAGCAAAAAGAAGTTTAAGAACTCCTGTCCTAGCAGTTTCAGTTGGGTACAGAATTATTCTTTATGCCTAAATTTCTAAGTGTGTGTGGTGGAAACTACTCTACAGCACACATCATGATGTTCCACCCTGGAGCTGATAGCATTTCAGTGCGGGTTAAAGTACCAGTAATTAGTGAAATACAAGATATAATCTCCATCCTTTCTCTTGTGTGAAAAGCATCGTATGAATGTCATTAAATAGATTTTTTCATTTTTCCCCCCTGTTCTTCATTCTGATCTGTATTAAGTTGATAAACAAATGCTTTAATATCATTAGGACCTGAATTTAAGGTATGAGTTTTCTCACGTTTCAAAATATCTAACCACAAGGGTGTTAGATCCCACATAGGATAAGTGAAGTGTCACATTTAACCAATTTTTTAGTTCACTTTCCACCTCATTAAGGCCTTCTGCTAAAGCAAATGAAATACAACAATAACTACTCTTTCAAACAATTCAAATTAAAGATGTGGCTGAATTTGGGGTGGACTGGACATCTGATGTAAAGGGAATAACTGAAGGCTCTTCAGTGTCTCATTCCTTCCACTTGATAGGGGAATACTTCTCTGTCTGTTCCACCACTAAACATGTCTGATACTATTGGTGTATTCATTTGTATTTAGTAAAGCTAAAAATAGTTGAAGCAACTGTTGTCAGAAAAAACTTTGTTGAGCTTTTAAGCATAATTATTTCTTAATAGTACACACAGGCCAAGATTATTCAGAAATGATTTAAGATTTAGGTGACCATTTTGAGTTGTCTGATTTTTCAGAAATGCCCCAAGGTGGGCACCTAGGATCTTTAGTCACTTCTCAAAATTTTCCCCAAAACCCCTGTGTATAGAGTCCTACTAAGGTTGACAGGAGGAACTTCAGAGATTCCACAGCAGCAATCTCCAGACAGGTTATTATTACATACATGCCTAACAAAGCAGAACTCATAACAATTTATACCTTTAGCAATTTATTCCCCCCTTTGGTGGGGGAAGCCGTGTATGGGCCAGAGAGCTTGCTTTCCTTTAAGGGAAAGTATGCTTTTGTCTCTAAGTAGTTTATGACCAGTTAACAGTCTTTCTTTTTTTTTAAATAACTTTTGAAATGTGGCAGAGCAGTATTTCTGAATGTCAGGTTGTCAGCATTTTAAAAATTTGACTGTCTGTATGTTCTCTGGGGTTGGTGTTTAGCTTTCTTTCAGGAAAGCTTTCACTTAATTGCTGTTTTAGACAGCAATGAATATGCTGATTTTGTTTCTGCAGATACATCTTCTAAAATCAGTTTGCTAAGAAATGCTTCTTTAAGAGTGACATCTTCATGAAAACTGAACAGTAAAGCTGGCAGTGGAAATTTTTTTCAGTGTACCACAGCAGCTGTGTAAAGCAGACTTATTGGGGATAAAAACTAAGTCGAAGACACGGCAATTAAAAACATACTAATTGTAAAAACAGCCTTTCTACAGTACAGTGTGTATAAAAAAATGCTTTGAATGCACAATCACACTTTTGCAAATAGGCTGGGAGAAAAACAACTTAAAAATCTTATCACAGAAAAAGGGCCTTGGGATTAACTCATTCCTTACAGATAGAAATCCCATTGACTTCAGTGGACTTTTGCCCAGATGAGGAATTTTGGGTCTGGCCCTTACAGAGTATCTTTGACAGGGTGCCAGAAGTTTGTATCACATGCATTATAGTCTGTTGACGTGTACATGGGACATGGATTAACTAAAAAAAATACTTTTCTAGCTCCTGTCAGATTGTGACATCTTGATATTGAAGCAAAAAATACTAAACATGTAGGAGAAGGTAAGCTTGATACATCCTGGGCTACAATGCCATTTGAACATGCTATTTTAATTGACAAACTCTCTCTCAAGAAGTCTTATTGAGATTGTTGCTGTTCAGTTTGTGGACACCGCTCTCACAAAGCATGACTTCCTTGGAAAAAAAGACTAGCTCACTTTATTTGTCTTATTTGAAGACGCCTTGACAAATTCTCGACGATTTTTGTTAAACTGGTATTTTTTGTAAAAAAACATAACTAAATTGGTAAGCCTAGAGTACAGTTATATTGCTGTAAACATGTTTATGTTGGTATAGCTGGTTTCTGTAAACTTAAATGAGCAGACTAAAACAATGCATGCCAGATTTAAACGTGTGTCCACCTACAGAGTGATACAGATGTAACTGAATTGGAACAAAAATCACACCTTTAGTTACATCAGTACCATTCTGTAGACAGGCCTGGACATGGTTCAATTTGGATGTGAGAAATGAGGGGAAAGAATTTTGGTGGCAAATACATTGGAGTTTTTTGCATTACATGCTTTTCGTATTTGAAGTCTCGCTGAATAGATAGGTGCAGGGGCTAGGGATGGAGGTGACAAATGAAGTAAATACAAAATATCGCACAAGGTCCCATCAACACAGCAAAACAACAGTGTTGCAAGCTGTTTACAGGAAGGCAACTATGCGCTAGCTTACACCATGAGCAAGCATGAAATGGAACACTAACATGGGGTTAGCAACCATGGTAATAACTGCATGGTGTGTATACAAGCCACATTTAGAGCCAGTAATTTCACTAGCTAGTTACAAACAACTGAAGGTTTGGTCCTGCTTACACTACAAATACAGGGAGCTTAGTTACAATTTTGTTGTTCCCTAACCTAGTTCCAAACATGGTTCCAATTTGTAGGATGGTTGGGAGTAGCCTGGACCTTTACAAAACATGGTTAAGCCCTAGTCCATACTACAAGTGGGAACCACAGTGTCACCAGACTCCATGACATGGTTTAATCTGTAGCGTAGTAGATTGGGTCTTGCATACATGTAACATACGATTCTCACAATATTGCTGCACACAATCATAGTGTTTTAAAGAACAGTTTCTCTTTCAAATAATGTCAGGTTTTACTTGTAATGAATGTAAAATGCTTTTAAAAAGACTAAGACCACAGAGATCTACATAGGCAGAAAGTTAATTTCTCCTAACTTGAGATGCTCAAATGCAGTTAGACCTTGTACCCTGTCCAATCTGCAATCATTTTCAGATGCGTTATTTACAGTTACTCCCTAAGACTATAGGGATGTGGCACAGTTTGTATGAGAGATTCTTAACCAGAAACAAATGGTCTTTGCTCTCACCAATACCCCTGCCCTAGCCCCCATTCACTCAAGACACCAACCTAACCTCCACCCCCTTTGCAGTCTCCACCTAATTGCCTAGTTTTCAGTGCAGCTCCTTGCAACTCTTGGTATTTAGTGGCTTCATGGAGAACTCCCCTTCACTGCAGTGTTCAGTAAGTTAACAGAAATGCAGTTCATGAAACCAACAAGATTAACAATAACTTTACTGTTTGTTGCATTCCTCCCCACTTTCCTCCCTCTGTGTTTGTACTCTTGTTCTGACAGAGAGTCTCAGGGAAGGCTCGCTGTCTTTACCAGACCACTTTTTCGCACTAAATTACCACATGATGCTTCCAGACATGTTTGTTTAGTGACAACATGCTCAGTGCTACACAGTCACACACAAAATCTGTCTGTGCCCTGAAGAGCTTTCAGCCTAGAAGAGGCACAGAAGAGGGGCCACACAGGGAACTCTAGAAGTTGATATACCTTAGAGGCTGGTTTTCTTAATTATAAGCTCGCTTCTTGAGGGCATAGTGAAAGAAATGAGGACGTATAAGGGATTTGAATGAGGGTAGGATATGAAGATCTTTCCATGCATAGGGCAAGCATGGAAGAGGGCCAGGAGATTAGTCTGAGAAAGAAATGGCAGGATTTCGTTACAGCCAACATGCAAAGGGAGGACATGGAGATGTCAAACAATCCCACGCTCAGTGGGATGACAGTGTCAACAGCAATGGAGAAGTGAAGTGAAGAAACATAAGCTGCAGTTTAGCCATGTTAAACTTGAGTTGTCAGCGAGACATACAGAAAGAAGCATCAGAAACAGACTAAAACTGGGCCAAAGGGAACAAGACAGAAATAAAGAAGTAAAGGAGAGGCATCAGCAGAGAAATGACTGTTGGATCTGTATGAGGATAAGGCCTGCCAAGGATGAAGTGTAGAGAGAGAAGAGGAAGGGACCAAGAACTGAGTCATGTGGGGCCATCACAGAAAGCCAGAGATGTGCTGAAGGAGCAGTTTGAAGTAGGCACCAAGGCCACTAAATGCAAGGAGGGTGGAAGGGTGTTAAGGAGGGAGTGGTCCACAGTGTCAGAAGCATCAGAAAGACTGTGGAGCATGAGGGGGAATACAGACTGGGCCAGGGGGACTTTTATGACTTTAGCAACAGCAGATTCAGTAAAACAGAGAACTCACAAGCCAGACTGGAGTTAACCCAGGGTAGAATTCAGGAGAACCACCCGAAGCACCAGTTCTAAGCTCTCTGAGCAAGAGGTGTGGGAGAAAAGAGGGGAACAGATGGTGGCTGGAGACAAAACAAGCAAGTTTTGGGAAATGTTTTAATGGTGTCCAGGAAACTACAGAGCACTTGTATTTGGAAGGGAAGGGGCTAAATAACGTGGGGGGGGGCGCAATGGAGGTCAGTAGCCAGAAGTATTTGGAGCCAAGTTGTCACACAGAAGGGTTGGAAAAGGAGCACATCAGAGTTATTAAAATGGTTTTTGAGACCACACAAGATGCAGAGCAATTCAGCGTCATGCCTAATCTTGTGGCAGGGCAGCGCTTTCCCCTTCACTGCCCTGAAATCAATGCATAATAAAGGGCTGCAATTATACTAACTATTGCTGCCCAAGACAAACCAGCCAATCATTTTATGCATTGAAGAGATGGTTTCACTCCTTTCTGCTGGCAGAAATAGGAATAGGCAGAAAATGGCAGATTTTATTTAAATACCCCTGCAAGATCATTTCTGCTGGAACAGTCTCTTTGCCGGAATCGTATTAAAATGTATTAACTTCTCACTACCACATACTGCAGAGATCTCACTAGGAACCTTGCAGTTTTCTTATTAGCTGCATAATGTGAAGGGTTTCTGCATTGAGTAATTTTTAGACAGAAATACAGATAGCGTGCAGAATTTAGAGGAGTAAATTGGGGATGGGGGCATTCCAGGTCTATAAGGCATCACTTGCTAAAGAGACAGCCAAGTGAGCCCGTCGTTTCCCCTCCCCCCAAGGGATTGCTGTATTAAATTTCAGTTCTCATTGACTAGCATCTCCAAAGACACTTGGGTTGGACCCTTTTGCAGTCAAGTTGGCTGGTCATCCCTTCTCCCAGCTCTCTGAGCAGTAGGACTTCCTGGAATAGTGGTACTCCTGTGGGCAGTGTTAGTGGATCACATTTTCCCTTGAATGCTTTAACACGGTCATGGCTAGGTCAAGTGGAGGGGGTAGACACAAATTTGGCTGGCTGTTTTCCGGAGTGGACACCACATAGCTATCTATAATGGGACCAGATGAGTATCCCCTGGCTACAAAACCAGAGTTGTCCTTGCATTGTGTATGGGAACTATGGTTTCAACAGAGAAGGTCCCAGTCCTAGTACTCATTTTGAAGTCGGGGGCAACATTCTCATTGATTTCAGTATGGCAAATTAGATACCTCAGCTGCATGCCAGCCTTTCTCTCTTGGGCTCTCCAAAGGCGAGAACTGCTGCTCATGTGCAGTTGGCTTAGAGTTGAAGGCATATAAGCTTTTATTTGGAGCCTGGCTGTGCAAATGAACAGGGCCCATTTGTTTTCCCATGAATTCTTTGTATTCTAACTTAGACCACAAGCTTCCTTTTTAAGGGCAGTTTTAAATTGTATTTACGTACATGCATTCATAACCTGCTTGTTTAAAAAATTCCACGGACATTTCATCAGTTTCTTTCTAGTCTTAGCAAGGTCAAAAGTGCTAATGTTGAGAATGCTAATGTTTTGGCTCTAAACTGGCATGTAAGCACTGTACTGACTTCCAAGTTGTGATCTTGACTTGGGTGGGTCACTTGGGGATATTTGCATCAATTCAAGACCCAAGGTGATCCACCCACTGCATTCCTAAGCGAAGTGTCTGTTTTCTGGAAGTATGGACAGTGCTGCTCTATGGTTTCTCTGGTTCTTCTTCCAGTATGGCAGTTGTCAGAAAGAACAGGTCTCTTCAAGGCTGCAGAAAATCACAACCTGCTTTAAAGTGACACTTCTTTAAAATTTCATGCAAGATCTTGTTTTTCCAGACAGGTGAAACCTTTGCCGCTGACCAGAATTTTGTACTCAAACTTGTTGGGTCTAGCCTTTCATCTCTTTCCCTGGTTACTGCTGGCTCAGTTGCTAAAGACTGAGGTTAAAGGCTTGTTTGTGATAGACTAGCTCTTGGGACTTCAGTATGAACATTGATCCTTCTACAGCTGTGGCTGACAGAGGCATGAGCCATTGAATAGTTAGTGTTACAGGCATGCATATGCAATTTCTGTCTTGTCTGACTAAGCGTTGGACAGCAGTACATTTCAGATTTGCTTTCCCACCTGCCTGTGTTTAGACAACAGTGGGGACCTGTCAACAGAAGTCTGCCTATTGTGCTTTTTAATAAATGGGTGCTGCTCACTGCAACTGTTTCTTGATGGGTGTCTGTGCCTGGGATTCACTTGTTTGGGGGTTGCAGCTGAATCTCCTTTACTGACAGCTATCAAACAGGTTTCCAAAAATACATGCTTGATACCTGGCTGGAGTCTGCAAGAAGTTTCAGCCACTTCCTCCACTCCTTCAGTATCCTTGCATTGGCACTGGTGTCAAGGTTATGTTACTGTGAATATGGGCACTTACTGGTAGCAAATGTCTCGCTTTTCTGTATCCAACTTTCTTGCTAGTCTTCCAGCTGCTTCCACGTACACCCAGAAACATCTGTCCTAACACACTACGATCTGAGCACTTTTCAGAACTGTATTCTAATATGTAGCCTAAACCTGGACACTCCTCCTAGTACTGTCCCAATGCAGAGAACGAGGTGGTGATGTGGAACCTATGGCAAAGATATGGATCTTAGTTTGCCTGAAAGCAATAAAGTTTGTAGTCATTTTTATCCCATGCCATGGTTCTGGGGCCAGCCTCTTGAGAAGGCTCTATTTTCCCCACTCACAAGTATCTTTCCTTGACTCTGTGGAGTACTGATGTCAAGTTAAGTGTGCTGGCCCAGGCTTTCTACTCTCTAACTGGTCCATTGGCTTTAAAGATCAAGACCAGGATGTTAAACTTAGTCCAGAATTCTGTATGGGATCAGTATAGTAGTTGAAATGTCAGTATTGTGCTCGCAGCATCCAGTGTTGCTGAGCAGGTTTCCTGCTCTGATTTGTACCAGCTGAAGCGTGTTTGTTTGGTCTGGTCTCACATGCAGGCATTGTGCATTGCAGCAATGAGTCCTGGAGAGCATGAATGCATGGATCACCATAGCTAATTTCTAGTCTTTCATGATGAGATGTGGTCTCTTGGTCAGCCTTTGTCAAATGTTTAGGTGCTGGGGAATAGGTCACTCATGGGGAAGCATAATATTTGTGATCACATGTTTAAGTTAAAGAGGCTGTCAAGACAGGAAATCAACAGTTGTTCCCTGTGTTACTAATGCCACCTTAAAACATCAAAGTAGAACTGATTTTGAAAATTCATCTTTCAGCATTTTATGCTGTTGATGCATTGCAGGTTACCTAACTTGGGGACAGCGAAACTAATGTTCAGTTTTGTTTCTTGCATTTCCTGACCTATCCTGGGAAGGCTTGTATCAAACAAACTGTTTGTTGAATTCTTAGGTTTGTTGGCTGTTTTTTCTCCCTTTCTTCCCTTTTAGTGCCATAGATGCAGCCAATGTTTTGCAGTATTTGGAGATGTACAGAGGAGCAAAATAAGGCCTTGTTACAAATGATTTACACTGTAGAAATTGCAAATGAGTGAAGTAAGATTGTCATACATAAAAATATAGTGTGTGTGTGTTGGTAAATATAATCCTTTACAAAAAAAGTGGGTCTTTAAAAGTGGCTGGAAGGAGAGGGGGGTCTGGAGTGGATGAAAAAACCAAAGGAGAAATTGAAAATCTAGGGTGGAGCATAAGGGTATATAGATGGGGTGTTGCAAAAAGAGCTCAGATATGTGTGCTTTTAAAGTGAAGATGAGATGCCCTCATTTCATGAAATGGACGTGACATGGTCCTTGCCTTTTTTACAGCATCTTCATCCAAGAATCTTAGAGTATTACAGAATTAAATCTCAAAACTGATCTGGGGGTGGCTCTGTGTTATCCCCACTTTGCAGATACGGTAACAGTCACAGAGGTAATGCGGCAAGTCAGTGGCAGAACTGGGATTAGAACCCTGGTGTTCTGACTCCCTTCCTATGCTCTAGCCAAAAGACCATTGTTTCCCTGGTATAGGATGGGAAGCCAGGTGTGGTCATGGATGAAGATCTGTATTGGTGGCAGAATTTTGCAGTTCTTCCAAGTGTCCTGCATCTTTCTGCCTGAAGATAAGGTAAAAATCATGTACCAAAAGACTATTTCCAAATTCCTTTTCTCCTAGAAGAGGGAGCACTGGCTGGAGACACAGGAAATTATGGGTTCTGGTTTTGTCTGGTCTCCTGACTGGTGGTGGTTCTGTGCATTTCACAACCCAGATCACTTATCAGGGCCTCATATCCTTCCCCAGAGGGCCAGCAAGTATTGCTTTCCCATTTTAAAAGAGGTAACAGATTGCACAAGGTCATTTTGGCAGATTTGGGAATAGACTCTTGGTCTCTAGTGTGACAGACCCAAGTCTCGTCCACCTCATCACAATGGCTTTCTGATTGAATGTGTCAAATTTATATGTTTGGCTAGGTCTGCAACCACTGCTCTAACCACTAGACAGCTCTGCCACCAGAGCCAGGAATAGAACCTAAGAATTCTGACACTTGACATTCCCACCTTGTTTCACAAGTAGTTGTACAATTTATTGGCAGTGTGCATCTGCCCTTGAGGGGCTGACTCATGTAGAGGAGAACAGTCTATTCTTGCAATTGGTTACTACTCCAGTTCAAGCGAAAGAAGTCTATGCTGTAAATCTAAAGGTCCAGGGTTTAATCCCTGCTTATAGCCAGGTGGGGAAAAATAATTCGTAATTAAAGACTGTATATCCAGAAAGGGCCAAATTAAGATAGTACTGGCAACATGAGTGCTGGCATTGCCTAATTTTTTTTAATGCTTTTTTTTTAATGCTTTGACTTTTTGTAACGCAGGCTTTTGTATGCAAAAGACCTCCTAAGTTAGCGCTTACTGAGGGACAGATGCCTTAAAGCAGTGATTCCCAACCTCTTTGGCTCAAGGGTCACAAATATCATTTTACAGCCTCTTCCTCCGCCTCACTGCAGTCAGACGGAAGGAGTCCTCTCTGATCTCCTGTCCCCCTGGCTGCAGCATGAAAACTGCATGCATCCTGTAGCCAGCCCCCTATGTGCTCCACCTAGGTCCCTAGGCAGTGGCTCCCTTTTGCAGCCAGCGGGAGGGGAGCAGTGGGCCACTTTGAAAGACCCCATGGGTCACTTTTGGCCTACTGGCCATAGTTTGAGAACCACTGCCTTAAAGCATTCCAAGTGAGCTACAGAGCCTTTCACCTGTAGGTCACCGGTTTGACCCCAATCCTATTCAGCAGGGACAGAAAGTTGTTCCCACCTAGTATGGATGTTGGGTGATTCCTAGATTGGGATGAGTTTGGGTCTTGGTTCTAGCTCCCACATCACAAATTTAAAGGTTTTATTCGGAGTTAATGTTTCCGAGAACAGGAGGGTTTACAAGGCAAGAGCAAGAGGCATCCAGGCGGGGGTACGGGCTATCGTGAGTACAGGGTCATTGAGGGTGGGGGAGTAGAACGGGGTCATAGCCCGAGGGGTCCCGGATGGGGTGGGGAGCAGGGGTTTCATGATTTTATAACAGGCAAACTTGTCAAAGAACTGTTGGGTCATTGGGACTGTCCCTTTCACCAACAGAAGTAGTCTTTTCTCCTCCCTCACCCTGATCAGGGCTCAACTATGCTGGCAGGACAGTGTGTGGGAAACTTGTCCCGGTGCTGCCTTATATGTAGATAGACGTCATTCACCAGGATTTTCAAACTGATGGCCACCTTTTCAACCAGGATTAAATCCACACATCTTCTAAGATGAGGTGGATGGTTATTTGCAAATATGTAAATTAGCAAATAACTTGTATAAAATGTCACTGAGTTGCACAAAACTTGGCAGCGATAACTTAGGATATGCTGTAAGTAAGAGCGATGACAAAGTTGATAATATAAATTGGGGCTAGTGCCCTTGTAAAGCCATCTGGTGTTTGGCAGAATTAGTTATCGAGAGTGGCTGTGTCAGTAACGCATGAGCCAGACTGAAAATGCTTGGTTAAAAACACCTGGGTAAAAATCATGCCGCACTACCACTGGTCATCTAACCTGGCGGAGCTCTGGGTCTGCCACACCATCTCTGGAAACAGATTTTTTTTTTTCCATTTTAGTAACTTCTAATTCCAGTTTTAATCTTCTATCCTAGATTCATCACATTGCCCACAATGGAGGATTATATAAAAGACCCTTTAGTGAAGCTTTTGAGGAAACACCAATGCTGGTTGCTGTGCTGACCTATGTGGGCTATGGTGTCCTCACCCTGTTTGGGTATCTGCGAGACTTTCTGCGACAGTGGAAGATTGAGAAGTGTCACCATGCATCAGAGAGAGAAGAACAGAAGGTAGTTGCTGGACAGTGTGGGGTGGGATTGAGCTCCTCAACTCGCAGTATTAATTTAAAATGTTTCTATTTCTAGCCCAAATCACCTGGATGCAAAAAGAAACACCCCCTACCCCCATGTGAGCCCTTGCACAGCTGTTTGGCTGAATCTGTTGACAGCTTGAAACAATAGCACAGAGTTGCTAACTACCTCCGTAATCTCAATGAGGTGTTAACTCTGAGGTCCACTACCATTTTAATGTCCACACTGTTCATTATTTCATTGTATGCCATATTAGCAGAGATATTCAGTACCTCTGAGATTGAAGATAGTGCTTGAATAGTCTCACTTTTCTTCTCTGTCCCCAAACATGACCTCTCAAATGTGGAAATAAACTTTGGGATCTTTAAACATGTTCGCTGTCGAAATAAGATGATAAACTATACTTTCAGCTGGTGTAAATTGGCATAGCTTCATTGACTTCACTGAAGATGCACTGATTTATGCCACTGAGGATCTGTCCCTATTTGTGTGTCTGTAATAAACAAAGAGCAATATGGGGAGAAAGCAGAGGAATGATTGACAAACCACCGAAGAAATAATTTTCCTTCCAAGAAAAGGCTGTAGAGAATAGAGAGTTGAATACTTGAGTTAGTGTTTGGTGTGATTTATTTTCTTCAAGTGGGGTTTAGAATCGGGTAGCTAAAGTGCATGGGCAAATGTGGTCCATAACTGTACTAATCTTCGGTGTAGAGGATTTATTGGCCAGATACAGATTTCACTCTGTATCAAGATGCTTCATTGCATGCTGGGTTCTGTAGTCTCCTTGTGTCTCATCTCTGTTAAAATGGGGGCTGCTACAAGCTCCTTTTGTTCTGTGCAACTATGGAGTTTAAGATGGCTGTCTGTAGAGTAGTGTTACATAAACTCAGTACACTTCCTGCCAGTAAGGATGACTAAAACTCACCTTCCCCACAGTTCAAATGTACTTTATTAAGTCACTATCCCTAACTACAAAAGTATTGTGCACCTGACAAGGCACATGAAATCTGGTTTCTGTCAGTTAGAGGTTGGTTGTGAGGGGAGGATCAGGGTAATGTGGTGCAATACACTAATAACAGGAAACTTCTGTTTAAAATTGTTGGAAGCGATGACGAAATCCCAGCCTGGTGCACTGCCATCTGATTCATGCTAGATGGGAGTAGCTGCTCTTACTAGAAGGTGAAGGTAATCGAGTGTGTGTGGCTTCTGGAACACAGGGTGTGAGCTGCAGGAACTAGACTATGCATCAGGGTCCCTCAATCTTTATAGATGTTTGGGAAAGCGAGCTGTAATAAACCTGATGTGGAAACCAGTTTCACTTTGTGGGTTAAGATCATGGTCAGTAACTTAGAAATTATTTTGAAGCTGAGTGTCTCTTCAAGAAGTTTTAAATATTTAATATTTCAGGCTCCTGAGTAATTTCCCAGTTGGCCCTCAGTGGCAAAGTATGAACTTCTTTGTGTAAAGGAAGAGATGCTTATTTTATAATTGAAACTTGTATCATTAGAAGGTAAATCACAGTGCTTGATACAGGCAGTTGGCCTAGAACAGTCTCTTCTGGCCGTGTTGCCAGTAAATGTATGAAAATAAAAATCTTTTTATTCTCCTCTTGCAGATACAAGAGACTGGCAGGTTAAACAAAAGCATTGCATTAAGACTTCTGAAGTAATACTTTGTTTATGTTTGTAAGTTACTTGGGAGATGAAAAGCACAACATATGGGGATAGGAATTCTTTGGAAGATCCTGCTGGCCAGGGGGACCAGTGTCAGAGTCCCAAAATTTAATGGTTTTGAATAAATAAACTAGTATTAATAGAAATATTAATGATATTTTTTCAGGTGAGAAGAGTTCTTTGGGGATTAAACTGTGTCCTGTTTTCCACCTTACATTTCAGCTTTGTGGTAGTGCACCAGAACCAGAAAGTGAAAGTGACTAAACTAATTTGGATTTTAAAAACATGGTGTTTAGTTTTGATAGTATCCTTTGGTTCGCCTATAGAAACAACCAGTGTCCCTTGAACTTATTGCAGTGCTGGGTGCTGGACAGGAGAATTAATAACACTCCAGATAAGCCTGATATCGTCACACTGCTGCTTATATACAGCTCACAAAAGGAGGAAGTGGGACAGATTGTGCTTGGACTGATTACCTGGAAGGATTTTGTTTCTAGCTTCCTTTAAAATATGCCCAACTGACATTTCCCTATTAACTGCTGTTATGAAACACATCCTCTGAGGACAATTAGCAGCTTGTTCTAGGCCAATTAAATTATTGAGAATTTTGTTAGCCTTTATCAGCTTAAAGGAAGCCTGTCCATGTCTAACATGGAGTAGCACATACCTTTGGAGCCAACAGGAAACCTTCCCACTAACGGAGTAGTTAAATCTGGAAAACCCATATTGCAGTCATAGATAGGGTTGCATGTTACTCCCATGCAAGTGACCTGTATGTGACTGACTAGTCTGCCATTGGGAATGGGAAGACCTGTGGTGGTGACTGGTGCAAAGCTAGATGCGTAATTGGTATTAATTGCCTTTAAGCTCCAAGGGAAAGGTGACAATAGAAACAAGCTGCAGGGTGTGCTTTGCAGTGCAGTGTTGGGCTGTCCTTCCCTAAGAGCGAATAGGTTTACCTTGAGGGGAGCTGCACTGGAGGTGGAGCTCTGGAGATGAGGGAGACAATGTTTGTTGTTCGCTGGGAGACTCCATTTTGAGTCAGGTTGACAGACAGGTCTCACTAGCCTTTCCCCTAGTAGACTCTGACGAGGAGTCTATAGAGCCTGTTCCAGCTTTAAAAGATTGAGTTTTGCGTGGCTTAGGCCTCTACCAGGGTGAAAAGATTTTCCTTAGACAAAGGGCTTGTCTGCCCAGATTTTTCCAGTACAGTTCTGTCTAGTTCAATTGTTATGGATATACCAGTACAACATCCACAGGCGGAGACACTTATTGAAAAAGGACAGTGGCTTTTTTGGCTTGGCTTAAACTGCTTTCAATGCAACAGAAGCTAACGCTGAAGAAGGCGCACTGATATTGGAATATAGGTGTCCTCATAGGAAGTTACGCTGTTACAACTAACAGTTTAAATTCAGACACTGTTTCTTACTGGAATAGCTTTCCCATGTAAACTAGCCCAAGGATTTGTTCTGGCTCTGGGTTTTTTACTTTATTTGGGAGCTATATTCTTATGAAGTTGCTATGGGAATTTGGTAAGCTGAGTAACTTCAGTTCCAATGTAACCTAAAACAACCCCTCCTCCCCCCCCCCCAAAAAAAATCTGCTATATTTGTAATGCTTCTGCATGTCTTTCTGCTTCAGTGCCCTTCTGAGTTTCTGAGGGCATGTCTTTATAATTGGAAAAATCTCTTGTGTAAACAATTTCTGAGTTTATGGCCCTCGATTCACATGCATTAGGCTGAGTGGCACCATAGCCAAGAGAAAATGATGCTTATGCCCTCTTACTGCTTTATGACCCATAAAGACCTGAAGTTCTCTGAAAAGTCTTTTGGGATTTTGTACAGTAGAGATTCATGTCTTGCCTACACAATCTTTCAGGGAAGTGTATGGCAGACTGGTTGGGTCAAATCGTGACATTAAATACAAAGTGAGCAGAAGCTAATTAATTGAGGGGGAAAGTGACTCTTATTCAGATTGTTTAAAACTCTGCTTTTATTACAATTTAATTCAACTCCAACAGCTGGGAAGAAACGTCCCCTTGTTAGACTCATCATCCCTGCCCTTTGATTTAAAGTATGAGAGCCTCCAGTTTATTTCTCTGGGTCCTCCAAAGGTTACCTCCAGCAAAAACAGAGAGGACACAACTTGATGTTCCTAATATCCCCCTTCCCCCCCCAACCCCCCCCCTCCCCAACCTAGGAGAATGTTTCTAGAAAAAAACTGTTTAAATATTCTTTATATAACATAAAAAGGTCACAAACACAGCTTTTTCCTTTTGCTGTTTACTCTTAGGGAGAGGCTGTTGCTTTAATCATTCAGACAAAGAACAAAAAGCTGACAGATGCAATAGCTTTTGTGTGATTGGACGTGTCCGTATGGCATACGACATATCTGCATAGTGCCCCAGGTATCCTACACTGTGTGTGTGCCATTTGAAGTGCTTTACAGTAGACAGGTGTTCTTGGGCCAGAGAGTTTATAATCTAAGGCCCTGATCCTACAAAGTGGTTGGCAAGTGCAGCGTGCTGCTCCCTATTTAAGATATGAATTATCTAAGACTACAGCTTTGGGGCAAATTTGGGGAAAGATAGGGCTCTGTGGGCATTTGGGAGGCTACTGTACAGGATTAGAGGCTTACGAAGTTTTCTGGCTGAATATAACTAAGTTATGTTAAGCTTCCTTGACAAGGTGAGTTTCGTGAGAAGGGGCTTGGCACATAGATGCATATAGAGCAATGCCAGGCTATAGCTAAGGATTAATTGTCACAAGGCATTATGGGGTCAGATATAAAATACTACTGTGGAAGAAAGCAATGGCTGAATCGGAGCTCATGGAAATCTTTGTTTCCACTGTCAAACTTCAGCGCACCTGTGCCTGCATTCCCCCTCTGTGGTCCACAAGGGCACTTGCTCTCAGGCTTCTGGATCTTAAGCTGTTGGTCATCTTGGGTGAAGACCTGCATTTCTCTCCCTCCTGCCTGGGTATTTACATGCTGCCTGGTTTCCTGCCCTCACTTCCTTATTCCCAGCAAAAGAGAGTCTGCCTAAGGAGACATGCTTTGCTTCCTTCCTCTGTGACAGTACACCGAGTAATTGCTACAGTTACAAGTTACCACATCCTCCTTTGTAAGCAAATGTATTTTATTCTTAAGGTAAAAGCAATATGGAGAGAACATTTTAAAAACAATAAAAGAAACTCCATGCATGCTAATAAGCTTACCAGAGATCACCCCAGTTCCAACAGGGGCTCTGGAAGAAACAAGGCTTTTACTGGGTTTCAAATTCGTTTCACCCTTCGCTATGAACAAGAAGAGTCCATGACTCTGAGTCATCCATTTATCCAGCCTGCCTTTTTGAAGATACCTTGAATAGGTAATCAGCCAGACAGTGGGTCTCTTCTCAAAGTGCAGAATCAAGGATGGATTTGAGTCAGGTCATTTGCATTTCCCACATCCCAAGTATTGCCAAGGAAATCCACGCCACATGTATTGTCCCCAAAAGTCCTTTGATGTTCCTAAAATCTGAGATTGCATTAATCATGTGTTCTTCCTAAAGAAGTTCCATATCATCTCACAGTAGTATATAAACTAATCCCAAAACACACTAAATTAATCCAGGAAGGTTTAATTTAATTCCATAAAGTTTGTCCAGGATATTGTCATCTGTCAAACCCACTTCCCCTTGAAGTTCTAGAAACTTTTCAGTTCTCCTCCGGTGGGAAAGTATGCATCTGAGATCCTCAGTCTTCCTGGGAAGTCCATTCTGGGGCCAAATTATGTTTACTCTTCTGTAATTTAAATGACCTGCAGAGGAATAAATAGGTTTCTTTTTTTCATGCTCTGCTGTATAAAAGTGGCTCAGAAGGGCTTTTAAAAACAACTCTGCTTGTTCTTTTTCAGATATATCAGGACTGTTGCGTCTTGTGATGCTTTGAGGTTCACCCAGAGCAGCAGGGGGCTCTGCCACTGCCTGTCCTGTAGCCCTGGATGCTTTTGTGCTGTGAGCATGTTGCTGATGTCAGGGCTTTGATCCTCAGCTTCACAATACTTGTCTTTACCCTTTTTGTTTGTGTTTTCCTTTGTAGGATCCAGAGTAGTGGATGAAGTACCCCCCTCTATTCCTGACTGAAGGAGAGAGATTGTTAAATCATTAACAAAAATGTTTTTTTCCAGATGTGTAACATGATTTGGAGTTAATTAGTTAAATAAAGCTTTGAAAAGTCTGAATAAATATTACTTCCCTCTCAATCAAGTTTTATTTCCATGGTATCTAATGTCAAAACATTAATTCTTCTGTTATCCATATGAGCTTCCTCCTCAACAAAACAGGCCCAGATGGGTCCTGAATTTCTACTATGAAAAACAGCTTGCATGGTTCCAGAGCTAGTTAGTCTGGTTAGTCTGTTTTTAGCAAAACAGCAAGAATCTTGTCACCTTAAAGACTAACACAGTTATTTGGGCATAAGCTTTCATGGGCAGAAACCCACTTCATTAGATGCATGGGTTTTCTTCCTGCCTGTCTTCCTGTATCATAAACTCCAACTTTAACATAAACTCCAAACTCTTTGCCCATCACTTTTAAAGAAGGATGCTTTTCTTGCACCAGTACATCAGGTGACTAGTGTATTCTTCGTTTCACTGCTCTTCTGATGTCAAACTTCCTTTTAATTGAAAAGTAAATAAAGAAATTTCATGACCCTTTCAAGCTTTCAAAGTGAGCCAAGGGAGCACAGTCCGCTGTATCCAGATGTGTCAGTGCTGTCACAGCCAGCTTGAAGTTCTTCCTTGTTATCCATTCAAGATAGACATTTGGTTTTCCTGAGAGAGATGTTGGAAGGGAAACTGGAGTTCAGGAAACATTCATGCAAACAAACTTTGTTGGCTATAAGTGATAACGTAACCCATAGAGAAGAGTTTGTCAGAATGCAACTTTACAATTGGGACTCGGAACACAAGTTTGGGAAGTTTAAAAGTTAGTTTCCACAATAATGCTAATGCTGCTGTATTAATTGCATTAAAGTGCATTGTTCTCTGAAAATGAACTGTAAAAATGGTACTTTCATACACATTAGATTTTCTTGCTCTGAGCTGTAGCTGAACGCACAGTGAACAGGAACTGGTGCATGGTTGGGAGAAGAGGGGATATAATGGGCCCCAGAATTGGGCAAGGGAGCGCCCCAAACTTCGAGGGCACTAAGACCCAGATAGAGCCTCCCCTCACCATGCCTCCTTAGTGAGGGAACTGTGGAGAGGAGCCCAACAACATTCATAGAACTTACTACAGTTTTTTACTGGATTTCTCTGCCGTGTGCTGATTAGCTGTTTGCTCCAACTTCCCTCCTCTTTTGCAGTCTCTTCTCCTCAGCATCATTCCACACATGACATGCCCCTCTTCTCTCCACCCACCCCCTGTCTTTCTCTTTAGATCCTCTCCTAAATAAATCTACACCCACCCTCCAAAATCATGTAACTAACGTTTGCAAGTCCTATAGTTCACTCTGTGTGTTCTACCCACCCTGTGTCTATTTAGATTGTAAGCTGTTTGGTCGGGGACTGTCTGCTACTGGGTGTGTACAAAGCACAGCACAATGGAGCCCTTCTGCATTACCATCATAATGTGCGCAGTCCAGTGCCAAAAAGGAACACACTTCTTTTGGGAATTAGTAGCCTGGGAGTTGCCATATGGGGTCAAACAGACTGTCAGATTCTGCAGAGGAAAGTGCAGGAAACCCCAGAGTGGCCAGCTATGGAACAGTCTGCCCAAAGGGGGAGGCGGCTGCTTAGCCATGCCAATGAGTGATTGGCTTATAGCCTGAAGCATGAGGATTTAATCCCTTCTAAAAATGTTTCTCATGTGGATATTCTCATAATCAGTATAAATATTTTATTTTAAATCTTGTTAAATGGTTGGCTGCAGTATAGTGGCAATGAGTTCCCAAATTAATTATGCACAATGGAAATATTTCCTTGGATCAGTGTTAAACTTTTTTTCTTTTTCAGTTTTACCGAATGTCCTCTGCTCTTGTATAATCGTATAAATAATACTTAGTCTTTACATAGCACTTTTCTGTAGATCTCAAAGCATTTCACAAGGGAGGTATTGCTACCCCATTTTACAGAGAGGCAAATTGTGGCACAGATGTGAAATGCCACATCAAGGTCACCCAGCAGAACAGTGTCGGAGCAGGATAGCGAATACTAGGCTCTTGAGTCACAGCCTAGAGCTCTATCCACTAGACAACACTGCCTCATTAGGCATTGTTGGAGAACTCAACTTGTTTATTATTGTGTGTATCTTTACCATGATCCGGCTCATTCATCTCCGATGTAAGCGACAGAGGACATTTTGCTAACTTCTTGGGATTAAAATACAATCTATTGGATAAGGGCGCTGCCCTAGGAATTGGGAGATTTAGGTTCTGTTCTTGGTTGTACTGCTATGTGGAGTTGGGCAAGTGGCTTTTCCAGGCACCTCAGCTTCCCAGCAGTGAAATATACAAGGAATGACGCCTCAATGAAGTGCTTTAAAATCTGTGGCTGAAAAGCCTTGTCGCAAGTGTTCAGTGAGATCATATATTGCATTTTTCTTGAGCGCACTTAAAAGTGCGTCCCAAACTGGTGTGGAAAATTGGCTCTCCTTGTATCACTACAGACTTAGGCATATGATCTTTTCTCTTATTTGAATGCTGTTAATGTATCTTTTGCAGGACTTTGTTCCACTGTATCAGGACTTTGAAAATTTCTACACAAGGAACCTCTACATGCGTATTCGAGACAGCTGGAACCGACCAATCTGCAGTGTTCCTGGGGCCAAGGTGGACATGATGGAGAGACTTTCTCATGACTACAATTGGACTTTTGAGTGAGTTAGAGCTTGAAGAAAGATTCTCAACAGTTAGTCTTCAGTGGAGAATGATCGAGGGCTATGAAACTGTCTTTGAAGAAGCAGCAGGTCCTTCACAGACTAGTAGATAAAAGGGAAGGTCCTCTCATGGATCAGTAATTGATCATATCAACATGGAATAAATTGGTCAGTTTTCACAGGGGAGAGGGATATATAGTGGAGTCCCCCAAGGATCTGTACTGAAACCAGTGTTGTTCAACATAGTCATAAATCATCTGGAAAAAAAGGTAAACAGTCAGGTGGCAAAGTTTGCAGATGATACAAAGTTATTCAGGATAGGTAAATCCAAAGCAGACTTTGAAGAGTTAGAGATCTCACAAAACAGGTGACTGGGCACCAAAATGGCAGATGAAATTCAATGCCGATAAATACAACATAATGCACGTTGGAAAACATAATCCCAACTATACATACAAAAAGCAGGGGTCTAAATTAGCTGTTATCGTGCAAGAAAAAGATATTGGAGTAATTATGGATAGTCCACTGAAAATATCTGCTCAGTTGCAGCAGCAGTCAAAAAAGCTAGCGATGTTAGAACCTTTAGAAAAAGGGATAGATAATGACAAAATATAATAGTGCCACTATATAAATCCATAGTATACTCACACCATGAATGCTGCATGCAGTTCTGGTCTCCTTAACTTACAAAAGGCATATCTGAATTGGAAAAAGTAAAGAGAACGGGGCGAGGGAAAAAGGAAGGGAGGTGTATAGAACAGCTTCTATGTGAGGAGAGATTAAAAAGACGGGCTGTTCAACTTGGAAAAAGATACAACTGGTGGGGGATATGATGGCAGTCTATAAACATCATAAATGGTACAGAGAAACACAAGGAAGTACTTCTACATACAACTTCCAGTCAACCAGTAGAACTTGTTGCCAGGGAATGTTGTGAAAGCCAAAACTATAACTCAGTTAAAAAAAAAAAAGAGAGAGAAGTTCCTGGAGGATTGGTCCATCAAGGGCTATTAGCCAGGTTGGTCAGGAGCACAAGCCCCATTGTGAGCTCTGAGACTCCCTAAATCTCTGATTTGGGACTGGATGCCAAGAGATGGATCACTCACTAATTGTCCTGTTCTGTTCATTCCCTCAGAAGCACCTGGCACTGGCCACTGTCAGAAGATCAGCGCTCCCCTCCCCTTGGCTTTAACAGGGAGCATGGCAAAGCTCTCTGCCTGGGTCCCTAGGTGCTGGATCCCTGCTGGAGTCAGAGGCGAGCACTGATCCTCTGTTCCCCTGGCTGCAGAAGGGAGCACTGCCTAGGGACCCAGGTGGAGTGCATGGTTCCCTGCTGGAGCCAGGGGGTGGATATCAGCTTTCCCGTCCTCTGGCTCCAGCAGAGAGCAGAGCGGTCTGCCAGGGTCCCTAGGCTCTGGGGCCCTGCTGGAGCCAGAGGGAGCACTTATCCTCTGTTCCCTTAGCTGCAGAAGGGAGGTACTGCCTAGGAACCCAGGCAAAGCACAGCGTTCCCTGCTGCAGCCAGGAGGATGGGAGATCCTCCTCATTGAACTCTGGCTGCAGGGAGGTGAGGGGGACTGCTGCCGAAGACTGGTGGCCCTTCAGGGTTATAAAAATCGTATTTGTGGCCCTCGGGCCAAAAAGGTTGGGAACCATTGCATTAGGACCATTCTTATGTTCTTAGAGGTGCCACAAATTTGAATCAAGAACCTTCAGGTTTTGAGATGCACAATTCCTCTTCACTGGGTTCTGACTTATGTGTATTAGTTTTATATTTGGTGTATCTGTAAACATGGTGATTAGAAGTGTTTGATATCTTTGTATGGAAGGGTTCACCTAGTAGCAGAAGGCCAGTGGTAAAATCAGGCCATGCCTCCGAGAGCATTTACTGCATACACTACTTAGCCTACCTTGTCTCACGTCTGGTGACTTAATTCTCAGATGGATTGGAATCAAAATGAGAGTTTGACGTTTTGGCTCCTGGGGTGTACTGTTGTGTTAATAGAAATTGAATGTGTAGCTCAAAGGTGTTAACCCAGTCACTGCCCAACATTAAACAGTTTTAAACAAAGTTTAGGATTTGGTATACAGAGACCTCAGCCTGCATAGTACAATGGCAAATACACAATAAAATTCATGCAAAAGGTTAGAAGTTTGACTGAAACACAAAAGGAAAAGACCCAAAATGATGTAAAGATCACTGAAACTGAAATTGATTGAGCATGTAGAACAAACGTAACCTATCAAAGTCCTTTTTTGGAAACTGAATATTGATTAGTCTTTTATTCAGTCAGGCAGTCCTTGGTCGTGAAGTAAGGGGTTAATTCTGTTCAGTTCTGAGTTGGGAATGAGCTTTCCTGCTTTGGACAAGACAGATATAGAAAGGATAGTAAAGACGAGGGAAATACAGCTTTTTGTTGATGTTCTCAGGATACAGGGCAGCTGGTCAGTCATGGACAGATGCTTTGGGCTGACAGGTGGGCCATGACAGCTGCTGATCTAGACTCCAACTCACCTCCCTGATCGCGGATATTGTCTAGGCAGGTACCTCTCCTTCACTGGTCTTTCTCAGGCCAAGCAGAGCTAGATGGGCAGTATCATTCTGTTGTGCTGGTGCTGTGCAATACAGTTGATTTCAGAAGCACATGAAAAGCTGGCGGGGAGAAAGCAAGAGAGAGCAGGAGGAAGATGTGAGGGACAGTAAGGAGCAACACGAGAGATGGGCACATAGAACAGGATTTCACAGGTATCTGGTTAGGGTCCTTACTGGTGTAGCAATAATGGTCCTGGGCTGCCACTGGTGTATCAAGGTCTGGTGTCACGCCACCAGTCCTTCCGCCACAGCGATGATAAACGTTTTTCTTCTTCCCCGAAGTCATTAAGAACCAAAAAGAAATTATGAGTGGAATAGCCCATATCATTAGTTTGTCCATCAGTTAGACCTAACTTCCTATATGCCAGTTTCAGTTCCCTGATTTCTGATCCCAAACTTCTTGTTTAACCAGGCATGATCTTAACACATGCCTTGAATTATATCAGTAGACCTTTTTGTTTGTGCTAATTCAGTCTTTCTGTCTTGCTTTCACTTCACATCTTTTCCCATCAACATTTGTGATAGGATATTTTGCCATTCCATTAACTTTCACTCATTTCTCACAGCTGAGCGCACAATTAGGGCAAATTTGTGGGCCTGATTATCACAACAGTACACATCACACAAACATCACATGATTGTCTAAGGATAAGTTTAGCAGGAGTGCTCTGTGTCACGGGTGAAATAAACTGGCAGAGTTGTGGGGCGGAGATCAGAAGTGGAATAGCCAGGGTTACTACAGATCAAGTCTGAGGTACCTTGACAGAGGTTGTATGTGAGAGGCCTGTACAGCCCCAGTACTCAGTGTAACTAGGGATGCCTTGTCCCTGGCTTTCAAAAGTATTGTATTCAATGCAACTATTTTCCCCTAAAGCTTTTTCTTGTCTTGTATTGAAACACACCAGTCCCTGATTTCCAGATGCATTTCTTTTGTGTGCTTGGAGGATATCCTGCTGGAGGGAGTACCAACTTAACTGGTCTAAAGAATTCATTTTTCAAATGGAAAGAAAAGTCTTGAAATTTGGGGGAGAGGGCCTGGAGGGGAGGATGCAGCTAGCAAGTGGTTTGAAAAACCTTCAGCGTTCTTTTTAAAATTTAAGATGAGTATTCCAAAGAACATCTACTATCTTCCTGCCTTCATTTAAATTAAAAAAAAAAAAATCTAAAAAGATGAGAAATCTTAAAAATTGCTCATATAGCTATAATACATGTAACTTGAATTTGAGATCTCAGCAATGAAAGAGCATCCTTGCACAGCTAATTATTTCAGTTTTGAAAATTAGGGCCATATATCCCTTTAAATTTACTGGCCACTGGCTGTTGATGTGTCCTAGTTCAGTACATTACCTAGCAAGCTGATGGTAGCTAGTGTTATTCTGACGTAGCTGGATCTTGAGTTGTGATTGTCAGTGTCTTAACATGTGGTGTTATTGAAATACAGGTACACAGGGAGAGTGATAAAAGGCGTAATTAACATGGGCTCCTACAACTATCTTGGATTTGCTCAGAACACTGGAATTTGCAAAGACGCAGCGACTAAAGTTCTGACACAATATGGAGCTGGGGTATGCAGCACTAGGCAGGAAATGGGTAAGTTTGGGTGGGGGCAGATGTTTTCAAAGTGATGATCTGTTCATTGGTCTCTACAAAACATTGTATGTTCTAGCTTTTGAACTTCAGATGAAGTACTGAAGAAATCACAACTATAGAGTGAAGATAAATTTGTGTGCTCTTCTGTTCTGGCATGTTTAGTTTACATAGCCACTGTGGTCTTGATTGATATGTTGTCAGATTTTCCACTTGACTCTTTCCCCCTTCCGTCCTGCCCTTTTCTGGATTCTATCAAAAACAAACAAACAAACAAACAAAAACGAGCTGTTGAAAAACCTCTTGCAGCACAGATTTGGCCCCAGGTTCATCTGGTCTATTTTGGACTTATTTTTTGCTATTTTACATGCAGGAAATCTGGACAAGCATGAGGAGCTGGAAAAACTAGTGGCCAGGTTCCTGGGTGTGGAGGCTGCAATGACGTATGGGATGGGGTTTGCAACCAACTCAATGAACATTCCTGCTTTAGTTGGCAAGGTATGACTTGAGAGAATGGGTAATGGGGTGTTTGGCACGAAGTTTCTGATAATTGACTCTTTAGGAGTTGCTCACTCTTTTTTCAAAGAAGCCACTGCAAATATTCTTTGCAGAAACAGGTCCCGGTATGCCATCCATACTGCATCTCAACCCAAGAGTCTTTTGTGGACACTGTACTAGAACCTATAATGCTCCAGAATGGCTCTTGTGTTGAGAGAGAGCACAACCTTGTGGGACTTCTAGTTTCTGCAGGCCGCACCTTGATATTAAAGATGTTGATTGCTTCAGCAAATTGCCCAACCACAGAGACTGAATGCTACTCCTAACTGGCATAAAAATTGAGTCAACTTGGACATCTCAGTCATAAACTTGCAAAACTGTAGTATCTCATACAAACGGTAGCTACTAGGGAAGAAAATTTTCTTCTGACATAATAAACCCAAAGTGCTGCATTAATGAACATAAGCATCATGTAGGCCTGCAAAATAAAAGGTCTGCTGCATGGCAGCACAAAACTCAGCCTCAGTCTCTTGCATCATTAAATGGTATTACCAAATCAGTGGAAATGATCTATTAAACTCCAGTTAATCTATCTGCCTCTGCTACTATAGTACAAAGTATGTTCTATTGCTGTCTTCTGTTTAGATTTAAATATAATTTGATGGAACTTCTGCTTCCCTTGCAAGGTGATACTACAGCCTCACACATCTTGCTATCAGGATTTTTTTCTTGGTACAATTTAAGTCTTCCAATTTTAATTTCATCCTGTTATTTCTAACTATTCCCCTGTGGACCACTCTGAATTCCTCCTATGGCGTTTATACCTTTCAAATTTCTGTTGCTTCACCTCATCTCCTTCCTTTTTCTTTTGGGTAGTCCCTCTTCTTCAGTGCCTGCCTCTGACACTGCTTACAATTTTCCCAAACAGCAAAAGTGAAATTGACTCTGGGCAGTTTCACTGAAGCTATACAGATTCTTGTGGGCATCAGTGAAACTGACAGCTATGCTCACTTAATCATCATTGCCATCTGGGTAGTTCTGATCAGCATCCTGGGTGGTTGTAGCTGTCTGCAGATTAAGAGGATCACTTTGTGTTTGCACTGGAAAGTTATTTTTACAACCACAGAAATTAACACTTCTGTTAAATGATAGTTTAATTTTTCCAGATACTGCTGGTTTAACTATTGTCATCTCTTTCTATCTCTGTGTGAACATTTACCATGGTAAAATCTTTCAAGTGCTAAATCTCCTGGTTTATTTTCTCAAGGTGCCTTGATTTTGTATTTAAAGACAATTTGAAGTAATGACTGAGATTTTGAGACAGATTATCAAATACTTTATAAAAATTAAATTACTTTACACTTACATATTCTCATTCAAGGATCTTAAGTGTTTTGCATTTGTGCCAACAGAGTGGGCCAAAGAGAATTTCACTTCTAAGGTGATTTCTAGCGGTGCATGATGAAGAAGGGTCTTCAGAAGGTGTTTGAACTCAACCCAGAAATAGAAATAAAAAGTCCAGAATTGGGAAAGTCCATAAAAAATGAAGTTTTCATATTATTTTCTCCAGTTAGTCTAGACCCCTATCTATAGCATTAAAAAGAATGGAATAGAAGCTAGAAACTGTAACAGATTTGGGACAAAAGTTCAAGCGCTAGTAGAGACGGAGGGGAGGAAATGAAAATTCAAAATAAGCTAGTGTCAGCTGCAAGGATTATCTCACTCACTGACTAGATAATACATATCTCTGATGCAGCAATGAAAATTTAGAGGGTTTTTTAAAGCATTCTTAATTTAGACACTGCATTGATTGCATCTGAAATAGTTTGAAGATTAAAGTTAATAGGGCTAGTCTTTCTTTTGTTAAGTGTAGGCATTAGAAAGACTCTGGTAATTCAGTGTCACCTATTTTCATCCCTTATAGTAATAAGCCTACTTTCTCATTTTGCCTAATAATTATAAAATCCCCATTCATCTTTGTCCAAGATTAGATAATTCTGCTTTTGGGTGTCCTTGTCTTTCCTCTACAAGTCTCATCTGACCTGTTGTTGTGTGGTTGTTTCCCATCTCCTTCTTTTCTGAGACTCTCTGGAGTATGTCCCTAATGAAACAACATTGGCCACTTCATGTTCCTTGCATTTTGTTTTGGCAGATATGTGGTGTCTTTAGCCTTAGTTATGTGTGTTCTTGGAATTCACCAGCTGCTTTCTACACTGATAGATATTAATACTTCCTACCGTTGCATTATATACAAAAATATTAAGTGCGCCAAATTTAGCTTTCCCAAAATCTAATATAATTGAAAAGCTGTGTTGTGTGAATCCTGGTCTTTACTATGGCTGGTTTAAGTAGCCTGTGCCAACTTTTCCTCGTAGTTTTTCATTACTTCCTGTCCATCCGTGAAATGGTGGTGATCCAGGTTTCTCTGGAAATTTTCTGGATCCTTAAGTTATTTTCTGTGTGGCATAGGCTCTTCTTTTATGTATACTTGATTCTGGTTGTCTGTTACCCAGCAGATATCTATTGTAGGTAGCTGAAATCCTCCATGAGTACAATGTAACAGGCGAGTGTTTATTTAATCAATATAGGGCAAATATAGATTTAATATACCATCTATATCTCTTAAGAAGGAGCCTCAGAAGAGGTGAGTGGGGTTAACCGGTGTTTCTGGATCTTCTGAGGGAATACAAATGCTAACATGTCAAGGCCCAAGACACCCAACCCTGTACACCTAAAAAGCTGCTTTTTTCCTTCCCAGTCTGCAGGTGATTGGTGGTGTGTGGTTTTTTTTTTTTTAAATAGTTGGGTGTTACTCTGCTATTATGGTGATGAAGGCCATGTAAATGCTTAGATCTATACTTAGAGGGGCAGGGTGGGGCCACACTGAGAGAATGTCTACACTGCAATAAAAACCCATGGCATGAAGTCTGAGCCCAGGTCCATTGACTCGCGCTTGTGGGTCTAAACACTGTAGTGTAGTCATTTGGAGTTGGGCTGGAACTTGGGCTCAGAGACCCAATGGGGGAGGGTTTCAGAGCCCAGACCCAAGCCCAAGTCCAAATGTCTACACTGCAGTTTTTGGCCCAGAGGCCGAGCCAGTATCAGCTGACGTGGGCCAGCTATGCCGTGAGCCTTCTATTGAAGTATAGATGTATCCGAGTCGATATTCTTACCTCTTGTTAATTGTATCAAATTAAAAGTTGTAAAATGTTCTTTTCCTTACAGCAATAGGTGTGTTGCAGGATATACACTATAATTAAGCTTCATGATTGTTGTATGGTTCACTAATTATGAAACACAAGACAGCCTCTTCCCTTCAGAGCTCCACTGTCAAACTGATTGTTCTGCTGTTCTGAACATTGCATAAGGTGCTCTTCTGGCTGTCATAAGTTACTTGTTCATGTATTTCCCAACTCATTATGACTCTGAAAATAACCTTTCTTGACCCACCCAACTCTCAGTCCTGACCTGCGGCACTGCCTGCTGTTCCAGTCACGGCCTCTCATGGAAATATAAATAACCTGATGCCCAAATAGAAAAATGGAGGAAATAACCAACGCTTAAAGGGAATGTGGTTGGTGTCTCCTAGTCTCCATTTGTGCACAGGCTATTTTATCAATAGTCTTTGCTCGGATAACTTTTTATTTAAACTTAGTAGGAAGAGTCCTCACTAAAGCATTCAGTCTCCACTTCTTGATGAAACTTCTCCTTTCCCCACTTGTTTGAGCTCCTAGTCACCTGTTCTGGTTAAATTGTGATCTCTAAGATCCTCAACCATGAACCAGACTAATTTCTGTGAGGCACCTAGTACATCCTTGGGTATAGTAAGAGTAATGACCAACAATTGTAGTGTCAGCTGTCCAGAGGTAACTCTTTCGCTAAGCATGAAGACGAGCAGTTTTTCATTATTTACATGGTAACTAGGCATTTACATCACACTTGCTTAACCTAAAATACAAGTCACATTTGTGCTAGCCACAAATGAATTTTGTTTTTTTCCTCTCTGTTCGTCAAAAGCTTTAATTCAGTCTTAATAGGACTTAACCTTACCCCAATGGTGTTTAGTCAGCATAGCCAGCAAGAGGGACTGATAGGCTTCATCCACACAAGGAAATTGATTGGTTGCTCACCATGGGCTGTCAGCAACAGCATACCCTGAACTGATGCTGAAAGGTGTATAGCTGTAATGCAGATAGGACATGTTCAGCTTCTCAACACTGTCAAAGCATGATTGAGAACAGTTGTGTCCTTTCTACAGTTTTCAACACCAGCTTCTGGACGGGGTAGGGATACATTGCTGATGGTCGTTAGCAGCAGCCAGTCAAGTTCCTAGTGTAGACTGAGCCAAAGATAGGCTGGGGATGGTGTGAAATCCATAAGGATTATGTTGTCAGAAGCATGCAGACCTCCAGGGGGTGAATCAGGCTGCACTGAAAACTTCCTGTTCTGTGCTTCGTTTCCTGTTCTCTGCTTTGTCTGAACACTGATTTCAACAAACCTTATTGTAATTGCTTAATAGTGGTGCCCATTCCTCCTTTTTAGTGTAAGGCTGATTGCGGGACTACTAAGTATTAGTGTGGTGGTGTTGGTTCAGCAACTTTAAGAAATCTTCTCCCTAGGAGAATGGATTAAATTGTCTTCAGATATATTGGGCTTTCACAAACTGACACTGTGACCGGCTATGTGTAGATGCCCTGTATAGTACACAGCACTTCCTAGTAAGGTTTGGCTTTCACTTATGCCCTGCAGGATTCATATGGTGAATCATTCATCTTGACTTCATGGCAGGACATGTCCATTGCTGGTGATGGCTAAAGGCAGAGCAGTCTCCATCTAATACAAACTCAGCAGTTTGAAGGGGTACTCTGTTTAAAGGCAAGTACTGCTCTGCTGTTAACCTCAGTCTGTTCAGCTTTTTTGCCTTGTTTTTTCCCTTTGTGTAGGGCTGCCTGATACTGAGCGATGAACTGAATCATGCATCACTGGTGCTTGGAGCAAGACTGTCAGGAGCAACTATTCGAATCTTCAAGCACAACAGTGAGTACCCGAGAGACTCCTAGTTAGTGGTTTGAAAACCCTGGATTGGAAGCTCCATTCTCTGCAAATTGGCCATTAAATACAGGTTTTTAAGGTTGTTGAGAAAGGATACTTATGGAAGAGATTTCTTAAACTGGGTGAGTGAATTTAATGCTTATGCAAATCTAGACATTGGAGGCAGGTGTCATGTAGGCTTCCTCTTCTCTCCTTTCCCAGCTCTGCCAGTACTCCTCCACCTGAATCAGCAGCACTCTGTGGTGTTGGATTTCAGGCTCCCCTTACAGCTCTTTATATGTAAAGCCAGTGCATAGCTGTCTGACATATGCAGAGGAACTGAGTTCACAGCTTTCAGTTTGTAACATGGATGGGTCAGCAACCTTAGAATCTTATTGCAATACATGTCAGATGCTAAAGTGATGAAGGTCATGTAAGAACTTAGACAGATGCCCTAGGTCGTAATATGGTTCCTAGGTCAGGACCTAGCCTGTAATAAGATTCCCTGACATGGTTCTATAATCACTGTCCATCCTATGTAGCCCTGCTTATGCCTGGCAACTATGCTTTGGCACAGTCTCATGTAGATGGACTCTTAACCATAAAGAAAAGGTTCTTTCATCTCTGCCCACCACCACTTTCCAAAATCACACACTGTTCTCTACTTTTCCTTTCCTTTTGTGACTGTCTGTGCTCCCCGCCAGCCTCTTCATAATTTGTCTTCAATGCCTGGCTCTCTTCTCTGTCTCCTTGTGTTCATCCTGTGTCACTTCTACTTCCGTGTTGACCACTCTATCTCGGGTGCCTTGCTTTCTTTCCTTTGACTTCTTAGTCCAGACTGACTCCTGCATAATTTATTCACATTAGCTATTCTGTCAACTAAATCTCCAAATGCAACATGTAGTGCTCTTCTCTCCACTCAAATGCACTCTGGTCTTCTCATTCAACATCAGTCTCTCCCTCTACCCTCCTTGCATCGTGTTATCTGCGCTGTCATTCAATCCAGGCTCTTAACATCTCGGAATAGACTGCTGCTCACAGCTCTCCTCTTCACTGTTACGGTGTGCTGTGAAGTCTGCCGTCTCCTATGCATTCCCCTTGCCTCTTGTCTCTCCTCCCCAGTGGAGAGTGTTTTTAGGGGCTCCTAACTTCCTCCACTCAGTCTGTCCTTTGCTCATTTCACTGTTTTCTTTCTTGCATGTTAGCATTCTCTGTCCACACCTCCAACTGCATCAGGTCTCATCAGATTTTCTTCCTCATTTCTCTTCTGGACCCAGCATCTCTTCCATTGCATTTAAAGGCATAATTGACATTAGTGGCAAACTTGCTTCTTCATCTGTCCTCCTTTGCCCCGGTCTCCAGTTGTCTGTCTCAGACCCATCAACCTTGAACTCCGTTCTCTCCGCTGTGGTTCCTTTCCTCTAATCTTAAAGCCTATTCTTGTTTTTCCCAAACATCAGATGCCTTCGCTCATCTCCACCTGCCAGTTACCAACCCATTTCTCTCTTCCCTTTCATTTCCAAGTCTGTCTTTCTGATGTCTTAACCTCTGTACTGTCATATTTTTAATCAGAGATTACCAGATCCTGACACACAGTGGAAATCATGTAGCAATGCTCTACCACACAGTTACAGTCACCTTTAAGATGAGATGTGGCTTGCGGGAGAGTGCAGATCCTCAAATGCCATTTGGCCATACTTGGATCAAGATAGAGTATACCTGTGGGATCGATAGTCTGTCTGCCACCCTTCATATCTGATGGTGGCTGTGACTTGTAGTTATGACCTCATTTGTGTGCTCCTGCATTTAACTATGTCAAGGCTTGTGCTAATGGGGAAACAGTAATAAAGGCTGCTTAGTGGAATCTCATTACTTTTTTTTTTTCTGTGCAGACATGCAGAGTCTGGAGAAGCTGCTCAGAGATGCCATTGTGCATGGGCAACCTCGCACGCACAGGCCCTGGAAAAAGATCCTCATCCTAGTGGAGGGAATTTACAGGTATAGCTATTTTCTACATTGCCTACACTCTTCACAAGATCCAGCTGTCATGGTTTGGGTTCTAATACTGGAACAAGCAGTCGAGCTGGTTAATATGAGCATGCCTCTCAGCTCTCCCTCTCCATGAGAGAGACCATTTGTTTTAGACCTAGATTGATCTTTATGCTCTTCCCACCTGGTCGTCTCCTCTGCTTTTGTAATAACAGCTGGTACAGATAAACTGCTTCTCCTCTCCTAAATAAGCACAAATACGAACTAATCTAAATGAATTGTTTACATCAAACATGCTAAGCTCTGGAGCAGAGGCTTTAGACAGTATTTATACCCTCTGGTCCAGTTCCCTTCTCTAGTGCTCTGTTATCGATCATGCTTATGGGAATAGATGGCAATATGTGCAGGTCTCATGACTGCCCTGAGGATGTGTAAGAGGTATGAGTTGGAGCTGTTGTCCTGGCTCATGACTCAAGGTTTAGGTGATCTTCGACTGCTATTGAAAGGCATGGCTAAGCCTGGTCAGGTCTCATCTGAGGGACCAACAATGTCAAGTTAGCTGGTAGGACACTGGGTCTTGTGGGGTAGAGGAGCAGTATCTGTTGTATATGTAAACACATTACAGAAAGCATTGGGTTGCTCTGTCCTGCTTGCTGCTACTTCATCGGCTTACATCAATTTGTGATGCTGACTTTCAGAATAAGGAAATTTGGACATTGAATGCAACACAAACACTTGTAAAAGAAAACTTTCCATTGAGGTGTTACCGTCTCCAGTTATAGTCATGTAACTGCTAAAAGGAAGTAAAGAGAAGGTTAAGAAGCCATTTTAGAATCTCCAGACAGAACCCCAACTACAACCCCTTCAAGATGAATCTAACATGATTTGATCTCTGCTTTTTTTCAATAGCATGGAGGGATCCATAGTCCGCCTGCCTGAAGTGATTGCCCTCAAGAAAAAGTACAAGTCATACCTGTACTTGGACGAGGCTCATAGTATAGGAGCCCTGGGTCCCACTGGCCGGGGCGTGGTGGAATATTTTGGACTCAACCCTGAGGATGTGGATGTTATGATGGGAACGTTCACCAAGAGCTTTGGAGCTGCTGGAGGATACATTGGAGGCAAGAAGGTAAAAGCGGGTGCAGGGGGACATGATAGGAAGCAAGCTATTTATTTGGGCTTCTAAAGATCAGAAGGTGGAAACTACTATTTAGGTAGCCAATAATTATAGCTCTACCAGGTTCTGTATCAGGATACATCACTAGAGGCTTCACTCGTTTCAGAGCTGGCTTGTTTCTTGAGTTCATCTGGTCAATGTTAAGTTACCAGTGTTTGTGCAGTTCAGTTATGTGGAATTCTGTGCAATGTGGATGAGTTGAATCCAGGAAAACGTCCCCTAAGAACTGCTAATTCCCTTGTGACTGGAAGGAGTGATAAGCTAAAGCTTCCAAGCCTGGGGGAGGAGGTGTTGTGCAACTCTTCTACTAATAGCTGCTAGGTGCTTTAAGGTAGGGATTTCTAATTGCTACCTGTTAATGAGGCTAGTAGTGAGAGTGCTGAAGGCAAGAACTTGGCAGCTGCTTCTATGGCAAATCCCAGTTCCTAATCAAGCTTTCTCGAAATCCTAGTGACACCGTATGCTATTTCATCTGCTCTCTGGCATCTTCTTTTTCTTTCCAGTGTCCTTCCTCTCTTTGCTGTATGCTCAATAGTCCTGCCAGGGGCCTCTAACACCTATTGGGAAGCCCTGCCTAAGAGCAGTGGTTCTCAACCTTTTTTTATTTGCAGACCCTACAAAATTTCAAATGGAGGTGCGGACCCCTTTGGAAATCTGAGACGTCTGCGAACCCTCAGGTTGAAAACCACTCACTGTTTTTTAATAACAGCCACCTTTCACTGACCCCTTAGACATAGTCTGCAGCCCCCCAGAGGTCTGCAGACCACAGGTTGAGAACTACTGCTCTGGATCCTTCTGGTGCTAGGAGGGGACACAAACAGCATCATGCGAATGGAATTTGAATAATACACACTGGGAGCAATTCTGCCCATGGTTACCTTGTGCAGCCTATTGTTGTTTTCAGAGCAGAGGCCGGAACTTGTCCCACCACGTGCTGTAGTGTTTTACAGCTGTGCTCTTCTTTTCTGAGTGTTGGGAATTAGCTTTATTACACAGTGAGTGATGATTACACATTCCAGGGATGAGGTGCCTCTCGTCTTGCACAAACCTACCTTCATCCTATAGCAAAAGTTGTATGCAAATGCAGAAGGTCGGAGTGGGTAATAGAAAGGGAGTGGTTCTCTCTGAAGTTTCTGCTGATTCTTAAATTACACTTGCTGCCTTTATCTATAGTGCACTTAGCAGCAATCCCATCTGACCTTCATACACCTTGTTCAGTGACTTTCATAGCAATGATTTATATCAAACATGATACATTGCCATCTGTGGGTATATTCACCACTATACAGGAAGGAGAGGGTTGATTTGCACCTTCCTCTGACAAGGATTGCTCTCAAAATGCAACATGTGCGTAGCTTGAGTAATTCCAGACAGCTTGTTGTGATACCCCATGCTGTGATCATTGGCAGAATGGGTCTACATTTGAGTTAGTGATGAGTCCTCATCCTGCCTTGTGATACAAAGTATAGTGCACAGAGATGTTTCACCCCTACTCTAGCACTTTAGTTGTAGTAAGTGTTGTCTTAAGCAGCTTTTTACGAGCTTTCCAGTTTTTTCTAAGTGACTTGTGGACTACGTAGGTGAAACGTGTTTGTAGGGTGGTTGTGCTGCCACCATCGCCGGCAGCTTTGAGCTCTGACATAGAGTGATACGTGATGACCACCTGTGTTCGTTTTGTCAGGAGCTGATTGACTACCTTCGTACGCATTCCCATAGTGCAGTGTATGCCACATCGCTATCACCGCCTGTTACGGAGCAAATCCTCACCTCCATGAAATCCATTATGGGTGAAGATGGCACAACTTTTGGTAAGTCTTTCCTGTTTGGTAAATGCTTCTGTTCCTGGAATGGGGACCTGTGGCTGCTGAAAACTGACCCTTTTTATAGCCGTGGCACTGGTGGCTATACTTGCTCCCAGACATGTTGTTATGCAGTTCTTGTAAGCCTAATTCCTGAGGCAGTAAATTAGTTATTCACTGATTACTTGTAGCATCCCTACTTTCTAATGCTGCTCAGCTAGCAATCTAGCAAGGTTAAATGTAGATCTTGTTAATCTTACCTAAAAGACAAACTGACGTGTTCTACTGAATTTTCTCTTCTGTATTGATTTACACTTGTTTCACAATCATCTTTTCTCTCTCCTCACTCCACCCCTCCCCCATCCAGTAAGCCCTGTTCTGTGGTGTCTCCCAAGGCATGGGGCGGGAGAAGAATCTGCATCCCCCCATAGTCGTTGATATCTTGAAGTGCCTTTGACTTAATCTTTACCACAGCTTGGCTGGTTGAGTTTTATTTGGAACATAAATATATGAGAGCATTTCTCAAAGCCCTTTTCAGTTGGGAATCTTGAGTCAGTTTATCCTGAGAGCTGCTTCAGAACATGTCAGCAGAGCGTGTTCAGCCATTCCTCTATCTCATCACCTTGTATCTCTTCATAAAGGAAACAATAAAAGGGAGTCCTGTACTTCTGTGTATGAATAGTGTGCAGCTACAGTACATTCCATGTATAAAATGCCAACTCAAATGCATCACACCTCCTTCCTCCGAGTGACTTGATCCCAGGCATGTGTCTCTGTCGTAACTGATCACTCAGAGGAAAGAGTGGTGGTTGAGTTTTTCAGCTTCACTGGGAATATTTAGCAGCTAAACTACAATATTTAGAATTTACATTATCCCAGATTGAGACGTTGGTTTAAAACAAACTTGAGGCTTGGTCCAGCAGTTTTTTGTTTCTAATATAGTATGTTCATTATGCATCAACCTTTTTCACTCAGTGTCACTGTATTTCACTCAGAATCCACGTACTCTGCAGTTCAAGCACCATTTTTTAAATTTAAAAACAAATACATGTCTATTGGATTCATAGTGTTTCTACTTTTTGGCCACAAGATGGTAGTATGTACTGGAGAATTGTATCTGCTCTGTAACAGTGAGAGAGAAGGTGGGTGAAGTAATATCTTTTTATGGACCAACTTCCATTGGTGAAAGAGATCAGATGAGCTTGAAAGCTTGTCTTTCACCAACAGAAGTTAGTCCAAACGCCTACTTTTCTGTTTTTAGCCCTGCAAGGCTGAGTCACTTGACTCAGGGTCTGAAACTTGGTGCCACAGGTTTTTCTTTGCAACATAGGCATAGCCTGAGAGTACAGGAGACCTACACACATACCTAGAATCCCTCTCTTCTCTAGCTCTCCAAGAATAGGCATTTACCACACAATCAGTTATTGACCGATACAACTCTAGGAAAGAGATGAGCCTTCCATCCTTTCCTAAGGTGACACTGTCAGAGCTACTTTTGGTTAATTATTTGCCAACAGTTCAAATTGAATTGCTCAGACACTGCTTCTGTTGGATCAATTCCAATATGTGCTGTGTTCTAACCAAGTCAGGATTGAAGAATATGTAACTGTTTGGAAGTTCCACATCAATGGTTAAGATCACACACTGCCACAGTATTTTAAGGTGGCTTTTAGGAACACTAATGCTTTTAGTAACTTTTCTGCCTGGCTGGAGAAAGATTTTTAGCCTTTGAGAGCTAGTATGTGGTATCAAAGAAACATCATCATGTTGCAGACTTCCATGTGAATTTTGGTGCTCTTTAAAGGTGCTGGATTTGACAGCTTGGAAAGCTGAAGTCCTCTCCCTCAAGTAAGTGAATTACTGCAGGCTCATCTCTCCTGGAACAATATAATTAAGTTTATAAAAAGTTTTTTTCCATTTGACGTCATCAGGGGGATTCTTCCAGGGATGGTTACTTCTTGAAAGTATCCTTTTCAATCCATTTTCTTTGTGGCATCAGTTGCCAATCCCTGTACAGTTTGAGATTGTGAATCAACATTTCTGTATATGTGGGTTTAAAGCCATTGCTGCTTTGCAGTCCTGTTCCTTGGAGAAGCTGGTTAAAACTCCTTTGTGTAGACTGAACTGCTCCTCAGTGTAAACTTGAAGAACTCGTTTCCTGTTTTTGACTGTCACTAGGACACAGGGATTAAGGATAGGACAGTAATGTTTAAAGTTTGGGCAGTAGAATATGAGAGATACAGAGATAACAGCACGAATGAGGAGTGGTAACTAGAAGGGAAACAGGTAGACAGATCGAGCGGCGTATTGGGTTGCTCTTGAACATCTTTGAAACCAAGAGTAATATAGTGCTTTATGAACATCCTCTCACCATTCTGTAGGCAGCTGATTAAGCATTATTTACAGATGGGCAAAACTGAGGCAGGCAATGGCCTTGCCAAAGCCACAGAAGGATTGCCTTGTTCTTGGCTCTGTGCTCTGAGCAACAGCGAAGCCTGTAATTGCTTAGTGTTCCTTAAGAACAATCCTTTGTGACTTAGTCCCTGCAGGCTTCTGCTCCACACCCAAGTTCGTTAAAAGCTATCATCCTTTGTAACATCTTACGATGTCACAGTGATGGTCTCGGGGGGAGGAATAAGCAGTAGGAGCAGGGGGATTTTGAAGCACCGAAGATCTTGTTTTTATGTACTGTTCCCTGCTGGATAGAATGGGGGAGATAGCTAAGAAAGAAGCAGAACTTCCTTCACCCAAGTATTTCTCAGTTTCACAAGGCATCGGGGAAGACGATGGGGAAGACTGTGCCTCCAAAGTTGCAACACATGTATAGCTGCTACTACAATCTAATGTCAACTGTGCCTGAGTTGAAGTAAATGTTTCCTTTGAGGTCTTTCCAGCCAGCTGTCATAACCAACAGGATGTTAGTAAGCAGGCAGCCTAGATAAAATACACATGGAAAACTGCATGGCCATTTGCAGAACACAGGCACAAGACTAATGCAGGCTGAATAGATTTAGTTAGGTGACAGCACATGAATGCACAGCCTAGACTGGGACAGCAGCTTTACTTTTTACTTCTCATTGTCTATTTAAATGCATCTGTCAGTGCTGGATGTTACCTGCTGACGTTCATAACCACAAGATGCTGTCCAAACCAACGCATGTGGCTTTAAAAACATCATGCATCAGTGGAAGTGACTGTGTCCTGGAGGGGTAGGCTGGAAATCCTGGCTGTTCCAGGTATCTAAATGATGACTTAGCCATGTTTCTGCTCTTGGGCAGCTGCTGCTGCTTCTGTAGCAATGCAGTCTTGGATCCCTATCCTGCAAATCTGAGAGCCCATCACTCCTATTTTCTCTGCTTACTCATAACTGGCTAACAAGGCACAGTCTTGTAGTCTTGAAATGGATCATATGAGTTTCCTTTCTGGAGCCTTTGAATGTTTCCACAAAAGTAATGAACTAAGAAGGGAACATCTCAAATATTTGGGACATGCTATTCTTCTGGGAACAGAGCCTCTAACCGCAGCTTGCATGGCCATTCATTCCCTTAATGTATTTGGCTGTATGATATATAAAAAAGCAAAGGGGGAATTAGATGGTTTCTTTCCACAACATCACTGTTAGTTTCTAAAGTCAGCCTGTCCATCAGAGGAACCATAAATGGCGAGTGCTGCAGATGTGAGTGTGTTTCAGCAATTCAACATCCTCCTGTCTTTCTCCCTTTTTGAGTCATCCCGCACCCCAAAGAAAGAGCCATCTGTCTAGTGGTGTCTTTCTGCATACTTTTGTAGACTTCAGATAAAGGAAATTTTAAAAAATGTGCGTTTGAACTTTAATTTCCAGAAAACATGAAATTCCTCTTATTTGTAGGTAGCATCCGGGTTTTGCAAGATGACAATACTTTCTGGAGAGATTTAATCTGAAACTAAAGAAGGCAAGCTTCAGCGCAGGATATAGAGGAAGCAGTTCAGTGGCTTCAGGGGAGGGGAGTTAAAATTCTATTTGTCCAGAGCAATAATTTTATAGTTAAATATATCTAGCTTTTGTTACCCTCATCACCGTGGGAGGAATGGGAGACAATGTGCCTAGGGTGGCACATTTTACAAGGTTGACAAGTTGTAGCACAAATGAAAGAACTGCTAACATTAGAGAACTGGAAGGAGGCCAGCCTTAGAATGGAGGTAGAATGGAACAAGTCTGAGGAGAGTTGTGAAATCCAGGAGGGCAGAGTTTGAAAGTGAGGGGAAGGTGGCGGGGGGTGGGATTGCGTGCTTGTCTCTTCCTGTAGTAAAAATTGTCCAGTTGCAGCACGCTGCCGTATCCCACAAAAAACGTCTGGCACGTAGATTAAAGATACTCAGTTTGCTTATGTTAATCTGTAAAGCAATCAGGTCAGTTAGTTTTCATGTGGACTCTGAGAGTGTCTGATCCTCAGTGGTTGGATGGGGCACCGTCAGGGAGAACCTAGGTGCTATAGAAAGTGGTGTGGATAACTCATTAGGAGCGTTCTTCCTTCATTACGGGTCCTAGTGCTGTAGTGTTGTGTTAGGGATGCTCTTCACCCTGAGTCGATATTCTAGTGCCTGTGCTGCATGGTGCTAGGGGCATTGCTAGAGGTGTCAGTTCACTTTAGACGTGGAACACACATGGCCATTCAGCATCCAGTAGCATTTATTGCTACAGTAAGGAGGCTAATCCTGGTGTGCTGACTAGATTCCTGCAGGATAACTGTGTGCTACCACTTCCATTGCTCTTGCAGTCACCATTGGGGATATCACTCCTCTGTTCTAGAAAACTAACATTTAGCATCATTAGCATAGAACGTCTGCCGGATTCACAGCTCAGAAGGGACTGCCTTTCTCCCTAGGGTGAAATGGTCCCAATAGATGTGGTCTGGTCCAAATTGTGTTTTAGAATCCTTTGGGCTGAACGATGTGTGAATGTCTTTGTTTTTCCAGATAATATTAGGCTCCAGAATATGAAATAATTCACTGGACCTTGTTAAATTCAAGTCTGCTGAAACTACTCTGGTTATCATCTAGGCCAGGGGTCGGCAACCTTTACTATCAAAAGAGCCATTTTGCCTGGAGCCGCAAAACATAGCTTGCCGCGGCTGAAGAGCCGCATGCGGCTCCGGAGCCGCAGCTTGCCGCGGCTGAAGAGCCGCATGCGGCTCTGGAGCCGCAGCTTGCCGACCCCTGATCTAGGCAGTCACTCACAACTAAAGAACCTAGCAAGGCAAAGATCAGTGGAATGAAGCATAGGAGGAGAAGTTTAAGGTAGGTGTTAAGGGAAAACATCTTCTTTGGGGTATTTAGGAAATAGAAAAAGAGATTTGCAGGAGGAAATTGAGGCGCTCTCCTGGTAGAATTGCAGATACAGGATACAAATGGTGTTCATAGGAATGGTGTATTGAAGGGTCGTGTTCAGCATTCAGGTTAGGCTGGATGACTGAAGGAGTCATTCCTGGATCTTGTGATTCTGCAGGGAAGAGCTTTACAAACATGTCAATTGAATGGTGATAGAATCAAAGTATATAGCAAAACAAACGACAATTTCCATTAGCGAGAGAGCTATTTATAAACTGAGAATGTGCATTAAATGGTCATGAAGCAAATCTGTCCAAATACTTAACATGTATAAATACAATATATTACTGAAAATGGAAATCCCAGACACATACTGTGCCCCTTCAAAAACCCCAGAAACTTTTAATAGTTAATTTTTTAAAATCTTTGCAAAACTCTGACTGTTGCATCTCAGACAGTTCCTCTTTAACTGCCGATGGTTTTTCTTGTACTCTGTCAAGTGAGAGTGGAGGGACAAGAAGAGAAATCAATAAGATGGTCACTTTAGGTTTTGGTTTCCTCCCAAATGTCATGCTTGAGCAGTTCCTACCTCTGATGCATCTGTCTGACTTGGTGATGCCCTCTCTAGACTTGAAAGCTGTTGCTCTTTCTTGTGCTCTGAAATCATAAACATTTTCTTTTCAAAGACTGTCAGGGTTGAAGATAACATGGTGAGCTCCATATGAAGGGTGAGGAGAAGAGTTTGGAGGAGACATGGGCATTAGGGTCTTGGCTTGACTCCTAGCAGCAGCAGCACCATCCAGGAGGCTGGACCTTAAAAGATCCTTCCACTCTGCCACAATGAAATGGGGATTGTGTAGGGATGGACCATAGTCATATGGGACTGGGGGTTGTGTGAGACTGGTTAATTCTTGTTTATGTTGTTGCTGGGTTCTTTGAATTGATCTGGGGATTTGATAGATCTGTTTGGTAGTTCTTGACAATATTAAACACACTAGAGTATTGAATGGGTGCTCTTTTGTTGTACTCTGTGATAATCTAATACATTAATAGGTATTTACCCTCTGACTTTTCCAGAACCAGTTGGCTCAGTTTCAGAGTCAAAAGCTGGCTCTCTTGTCGGTGCCACAACCTCACTCTGGGATCTGAGAATCAAGCTGGGTCCGTCCTGCCTCTCGCATAAGAGCCAGCAATACAGATCATGCATTTGGAATTTGGCTGATGTGCAGGGCAGAGTAAGAATCCAGGGGTTCGCCCCTAGCAGTATTGTCTTTGCGGGGTTAATAAGAGTGAAGGAGTAGTTGTCAGTAAGCAGGACTGACTTGAGGCATGCAGGGAGCAAATCTGTGAAATAAGAAGGGGCTAAAAAGTGCAACTGCCTTTCTGGACAATGTGAAAGAGTGGTTGAATTGGGGGACTTTGCAACAGCATGATGAGCTAACCCTTGTTCCTGTTGTCTGCCCTATCATTGGATAGAATCGAAGTTTAGTCTTTCAAACAAGAACCAAGTTTCTTGCCCTTGTGATTGTGAGGAATGTCTTGAATATGAACCAAGAATGAATTGGTGCAATGATAGTAACCCTGAGAAGAGTGTGAACTTCTCCCTTTCATCTGTTATCTGTGCAGTCTAACCATGCCAATGTAATGTCAGCACTGGTAACTATGCCATTGCTGTTCAAAGCACGCAGATGATATTCTGAAGAGCTACACGATCTGAATGGCATCATGCTTTGGGCGGAGCTTAGGGTGTGAGGTCCCCTTATTTTCCATTCTGAGTGCATGTTTGTATTACAGTAGCACTGACATTTCATGAAGGATGGTCTCCATTGTGCCGTGTACTGTATGAATGTATAGTAACTTTTCCTCTTCCAGAGTGCTCATGTTCTAGATAAAGATGTTGCAAAAGAGTTGATAGGTCCCATCTCAAGAGCCATCTTAACTGGAAAATTCAACCAATATCAGACCCAGAATTAAGATCAATCATAATAGAAATTTCTAGTTGTATTAGAACAGGAAAATGAAACTCAGAAACAAATTCAAACTTGAGGAGTCTGACCTGTAAAATTCTAATGAAGGTAGAGCACAGGTAGCCTTTACCCCAGTGTACCTAGTCAAGGTCAACCCTATACCCCTTGCCTTCAGGTCTTGTCTACACTAGCATTTATGCCGGCAAAACTTTTGTCGCTCAGGGGTTTGAAAAAATACCCCTCTGAGCAACATAAGTTTTGCTGGCATAAGTGCTGGTGTGAACAGCGCTATGTCAGCGGGAGCCACTCTCCTGTTAACACAGCTACTGCCGCTCATTTAGGTGGTTTTATTATGTTGGCAGGAGAGCTCTCTCCTGTTGATATAACGTGGCTACACAAGTGCTCTTACAGCAGCACAGCTGTACCGATATATCTGTGCCGTTTTAAGTGTAGACTAGCCCTAAGCTGACCTCAACTACCTAAGTCAAGGTAGAAACATAGTGCCTTGTTATCATCAGCATTTTACACTGACAAGCTATCTCAAGTAGACTATCTTGCTGTAAAAATGCAATTTTCTTTTGCAGTGAAGATGTAGCCTCAGACTAGCTAATTCAAGATAAAACTACCTTGTGCCTTGTCTCCATTAGGTTATTACAAGATTGCTCTTTTTTTGTTGAAAAGACAGCTAATTTTTCTTAGCAGAGATGAGTCCTCTACGTCTGCATGAACTGGTGTACTAATACAAAGTACAACCGAAGGAGCAGCCCCAAAAGCGATGTTTGTCACTGAATGTAAGTGGCTTCCAGCCCCATGTTTGTAATCTGCAATTTGTACCTTGTCTACAACATTAAAATTTGGGCAATCCCTACAGAGTTCAAACAGAGGCAATGCGGCTACTATTGCAGTTGAAGGGCGAATAAAAAGTCCCTGTGCAGGATGAATTTGAAAACTTTCAGTTAGCATTAAACTCAGTCCCTTGGAATTTCCCCTAATAATGGACTTGTTAATGAGGTGTTAAGTTATCACCTTAGGAACCCAGGGGCCAGTCAAAATTAATTTGAGCAAAGTGAAACATTTTTTGTTCCGACCCTTGAGAATCCCAAGCTGGGAACTGTTGGAGAAACAAATACTTTGGGGGTCATAAAGAGTTTCCTGCTTCTCCCCAGGGGACTGACAGCTATAAACATCACTCACTGTGTTTGTGCCTCCAGCAGGGGGGCCTTTTAAATCCAGGGAGCTGCTGCATCCCTAACTCCCTCCTATGGGGCATGGTTAGAATCCAGGAAAGCCATTTTAACCTGGTTGGGGGAATCTTTTCTGGTTTTGGCCCTGTGAAGAATGTTTGTTTACAAATGCTGACAGAACTTGTACTGTTGTCTCTTCTTTGATGCTGAGTTTATTGGGTCGGGGTGTCAGCATTCTCCAGTATGTTTCCCTCGCTTTTTGGACTTTAATCAACAATGTGGCATTTGTGCAGCAACTGTTAAAAAAACTTTCTGATGCACCACTTCTGGTCTCAGGTAAGATCTGTGGTGTTCACCCTCGTTCCTATATCATAGCAACTCCCGCTATTTCCATGTTGTCTTAAGTCTACATGGCTGAAAAGCTGAATTGTCATACAGGGACAGTGGCTAGGAAACCTGAACCTTATGCTAGCTTTGTTTAAATGGCTTATTTATCCATCTTCATCACATCAGTTAGAGATCAAATTCAATTGCTAGATCCTTTTACTCTCAATAATAAATAGCACATGTATAGCACTCTTTATCCACAGAGTGCTTCTAGAACACTAATCCTCAGACTTGGGAGCAAGGTAATAATTCTGTTGTGAAACAGCATGTGTCTTCTTAGCTCCCGTTTTGGTTACAATCAAGGTGATACTGATTTGATTTGAGATTTGTGAGGTGAAGCATTTGAACGGGAATGACTGGCTACTAGCAGATGAGATGACACAGAAGAGAGGTTCTAGGCCAAAAGCTGGACAGTGTGGAGCTTGAGAGTTCTTAGCTTAAGCACTGGCATAGGAGTTACTAGATCACAGTGCCTCAAACTTCTCATTTAATCTAATTTGTATGATTGCAGAGGCTACGAATCTGTCATGGACCAGGACCCTGTTCCCATAGGTGCTGTACAAACACAGAACAAAAGGACAGCTCCCAGCTGACATAACTAGATAGATCTAATTTTTAAGTGTAGACCAAGGTCTAAGTGATACTGGCAAAAAGAGACTCTTGCTGGTATAACTGCATCTACACTAGGGCTCTTATCAGCATAGCTATGTTGGTTGGGGTGTAATTTTTTTATACCCGTAACCAACATAGGTTGTCACCAGAATGTTTAAGTGTAGGCCAGGCCTTGATTTGGTTGGAAAAAACTGAGAGAAGGACTTTCGAGGGGGTCCACCAATCCTAGGCACTATAAGTAAGGAATTGACCTTGAGCGCAAGAAGTAATGTTGGGTATTACAGAAGTCTCTGAACTATGTCTCCCACGTGCTGTTCTACCAAGACAAAAATGCCTATCGCCGAATATGCTAGGAGACAGCATTCAGAGGTCTGACTGAGACAGTGCCTAACACTAGCTCTTCTTCAGTCTCATCAGCTTTTAAAAGTCAGTACATAAGATCTGAACCCTTGTGGTTGCAGAGAAAATATTTCTGCTGCATAGAGTATGTTGGTGAGGATCCCACTGTAGATGAATGAAAGGCTGTCTGCTTTAAGTGTAATAAGTAGTCTATCTGTGGCATCGAGACCTGGATAAGATCTAGACAGAGAACCACTATAGAATTTGGGTTCATGCTAGATTTCTTTCTGCTCTGTACCAGGATTTCCTTGACCTGTAAAGAGTAGCCCCTGTCCATGGTACTCGACCAGCCCGCAGCCACATGTCTGGAGCAGAGACGCTTTGGATCTGGATAGGGTATCTGTGAGAGGTCCAGGCATTTGAGAACTGGATCGGCAGCTGAGTGAATATCTGTAATCGGTTCATCAATCAGAATTGTCTTGGAGTGCCAGGAGCCAAGAGAATGATCTTGGTTCTCTTGATCCTAGGAATCAGTGGAAAGGCATAAAGGAGGCTTCTGCTTCACTGCAGGAGAACGAAGGCCGGCAATTATCCTGGACTCAGACCCCCTCCAAAGCAAAAAGTTCCAACATTTGGCATTGCCCCATGTGGCAGTCTCGCAGCAATCTCGGCTTGCTATCTGAGTGTGTGGTCATGTTCAACCTGTGGTTTACGGACCCACCGGGGGTCTATGTGTAAAGCAATCTCTGTGACAATCTAATGTCCACAAAAGGTTCTTGCCATAGAAAAGTGTTTTTCAGTCTGTGGTCCGCATGCCCTGGGCGTCCACAAACTATATCTAAGATTTCCAAAGGGGTCTGCACCTCCATCTGCAAATGAAAAAATGTTGAAAACTACTGATCTAAGTGAGTGAGCAAGCTCCAGGGGCTTATGTCTGAATTTCCCTATATGGCATTCCATAGGGAAATGGCAGTGCTAAAACCTCACCTGAATTTACTTCCTAAGGTGATGTCAAACTTCATTTAAATCAGTCATCCTGCCTGTCGTCTTCTCAAGGCCACACTAGATGTATCCAAGGATTGATTTTATTACTCCTACAGGAGTAGGCCATTCAGACTGACACTGGTCTATTTCTAGCCATGGCCGGATGTTTTAAAGGTCAAGTCATAAGAATGGCCATACTGGTTCAGACCAATGGTTCATCTAGCCCAGTATCCTGTCTTCCAATAGTGGCCAATGCCTGATGGTTCAGAGGGAATGACCAGAATAGGTAATCATCAAATGATCCATCCCGTCTCCCATTCCCATCTTCTGGCAAAGAGTAATCTCCTTCCCATCTGGCTAATAGCTATTGATGGAACTATCCTCCATGAAATTATATAGTTCTCTTTTGAACCTTGTTATAGTCTTGGCCTTCACAACATCCTCTGGCAAGGAGTTCCACAGATTGACTGCATTGTGAGAAGAAATACTTCCTTTTCTTCGTTGTAAACCTTGCTGCCTATTTATTTAATTTGGTGATCTCTAGTTCTTGCATTATGAAAAGGAGGAAGTAACATTTCCTTATTTACTTTATCCATTCATGATTTTATAGACCTCTATCACATATCTCCTTAGTCATCTTTTTTCCAAGCTGAAAAATCTTATTAATCTCTCCTCAAAAGGAAGCATTTCCATACCCCTTATCATTTTAGTAGTTCTTCAAGTGCTTGCTTATGTCCATTCCCAATTTAGGGGCGGGCGGGCGTGCGTGCGTGCGTGCGTGTGCGCGCGCGCCACATGAACCGGTGCTGGAAAACTTTTTCCCATAGTGGTATCCATAAAAGCTGGATCTAGCACCCCCTGCAGTGGCACACATGCACCCTCACATAGGCGCCACTGGCTGCCCCTCCCTCTCAGTTCCTTCTTGCCACCAGTGATGGTGCTGGAACATCTCTAGCTTCGCAAGTGCTCTTTCTAAAACCTGGTGGTTTATTCTTTGTTCTAGCGTATGTAGTGTGGCAAACGGCCGGCTTCTCCCTAGTGGGTCTTGCACTTTTGCCTCAGGTAGTGGGCCAGGGTGTTGCCGGTAACCCCGTCTTCCCAGGAAGGGGGGTAAGGACCCGGGCCCGCCCACTCCTCCGGGTCCCAGCCCAGAAGCCCTCTGAGTAGCAGCTATGTGCTGCTGGCACCTTACTTGGAGCTGCAGGCTTTTCCCCTGGGCCACTCTCCCCCCTCTGTCTTTCTGGCTTCTTGAGCCCAGTACCTTCTTCAGGAGTCCACCTCTCTCCCACACACCGCTGTACTCATACTGTTCTCCTGCACGACTCCACACACCACTGTACTCCATTCTGTTCTCCTCCACTTCACACACTCCTCTGCTCACCACACACCTACTCCTTCAACTCCACACTGTCTCTCAGGAGTAGAGGGTTTTTATAGGCACCTGGGTGGGGCCTTAATTGGTGTCAGCTGACACTAATTACCTTCTATTGACTCTGGCTAGTCTATAGGGAATAAAGCCCGGATCATTCTAGCACTTATATAGCACCCTTCTAGAACTTTCCTACTGCCCTCTGTCCTTGCTATACCACACATCATCCTCTTCCCCTCTCTCCCACCCTCTTCTTTCTTCTTCCCCCCCCACCCCCCCCGCCCCGCTCAGCACCACAGGGTTGGGCTACTTGGGATGTGAGGCAGTGCTGGCGCAAAAGAGCGTCAGCATTGCCATGTTGGCTTCTGGCTCTATGCTGCACCCAGAAGTGAAAAGGCTGTAGGGAGAGGAACCATTGGGTCACTCTGGCATTCTTCTCATTGTTAGTGTGCATCCATTGGAGCGGGGCGTGGTCTGTCACCAGGGTGAATTTCCTCCCCAGTAGATAGTATCTGAGCGTTTCCATGGCCCATTTCACTGCCAGGCACTCTTTTTCAACCACTGCATACCTCTGATCTCTAGGGAGGAGTTTTCTGCTAAGATACAGGATGGGGTGCTCCTTGCCATCTATTATCTGTGCCAGGACAGTGCCTAGCCCTGTCTCTGAAGCATCTGTTTGGAGGATGAACTCCTTCTCAAAATCCGGGGCTATAAGCACTGGGTGGCTACAAAGAGCTGTCCTTAAATCCATGAATGCTTTTTCAGCTGCCTCAGTCCACTTCACCATATCTGGGCCCTGAGCTTTTATCAGGTCGGTCAAGGGCCCTGCTCTAGCGGCAAAGTGGGGGATGAATCTCCTGTAATATCCCACGATCCCTAAGAATGCCCTGACCTGTTTCTTGCGGACTGGTCAGGGCCAGGCCTGGATGGCCTCTACCTTGTCCCACAGGGGTTTTACTAGACCTCTCCCTACCATATAGCCCAGGTATTTGGCCTTGGCTAACCCTATTGCACACTTCAAGGGGTTTGCAGTGAGGCCAGCTTTCTGGAAGGTATCGAGCACTGCCTCTACTTTCCCCAGGTGTGTTTCCCAGTCGGGGCTATGGATGACCACGTCATCGAGGTAGGCGGCTGCATACCTGGTGTGGGGTCTTAGTAGGTGGTCCATCAGCCTCTGGAATGTTGCATGGACCCCATGGAGTCCAAAGGGAAGGACAGTATACTGAAACAGGCCATCGGGTGTGGAGAAGGCGGTCTTCTCCCTGGCATCTTCAGTTAGGGGGATTTGCCAGTAGCCCGTGGTCAGGTATTGAGCCTTGCCCAACTGGTCCACTAGCTCGTCGATACGTGGGATCAGGTAAGCACCAAATTTAGATACCTCATTTAACTTCCTGAAGTCGTTACAGAACCGCAGGGTACCATCAGGCTTTGGGACTAGGACGATAGGGCTGGACCACTGACTATGGGACTCTTCAATAACCTCAAGTTCCAACATCCGACGTACTTCAGTCCTAATCTCCTCCCTCTTGGCCTCTGGTATTCGGTAGGGCTTTATCATTACTCGCGTCCCAGGGTTGGTGATGTGATGGTGGACCACCATTGTATGACCGGGCTGCTTGGAAAACACATCCTGGTTTCTCTGGATCATGTCAATAACTTCTGTCCTTTCCTCTGGGGTCAGCTCAGGGGATATTCTCACCTCCCCTTGTGGGACATCTGTCTGGGGGTGTGCTTCTCGGGCAATCAGGTACACTTCTTGGTCTCGCCAGGGTTTCAACAGGTTAACGTGGTATAGTTGCACCGGTTTTCGCTGGTCTGGTTGCCTCACTTTGTAGTTCACGTCACCAACGGCTTCCACAACCTTGTACGGGGCTTGCCAACTGGCCAGGAGCTTGCTTTCTGCTGTTGGCACTAGCACCATTACCCGCTCTCCTGGCTGAAACCTCCTGTCTTTGCCCGTTGGTTGTAGTAGGTCTGCTGCGCCTCCTGGGCTTTCTCCAGTTGTTCTCGCACTATGGGGGTCACCCGGGCTATCCGTTCCCTCATCTGGGCCACATGCTCAATAACTTTTCTTCCTGAGGTGAGCTATTCCTCCCAGTCCTCTTTTGCAATATCTAAGATATCCTGGGGATGGTGACCGTACAATAATTCGAAGGGGGAGAATCCAGTGGATGGCTGGGGGACCTCCCGTATAGCAAACATCAAGTATGGTAGTAAGGCGTCAATCCTTTCCGTCCTGTGCTACTACCTTCCGTGTCATACTCTTGGGGGTACGATTAAACCTCTCAACCAGGCCATCCGTTTGTGGATGATACACTGAGGTCTGCAGGGCCTGGATGCGGAGCAGGGTACATAGATCCTTCATTAATTTGGACATGAAGGGGGTCCCTTGCTCTATAAGGATTTCCTTAGGGATGCCCACTCGAGCAAAGACCTGGAGCAGTTCCTTCGCAATTGCCTTGGATGTGGGGTTTCTTAGGGGAATGGCTTCGGAGTACCGGGTGGCATAGTCCACAATGACTAGCACACTTCGATGACCGCGTGCTGATCGTTCTAGTGGCCTCACCAGATCCATGGCGATCCTTTCAAATGGAACTTCAATAATGGGCAGGGGCACTAACGGGGCTTGCAAGTGAGTGCAATTGGCACTCCGGGTGGGAGAGGCAGTATCGCTGGACCTCCGACTGTATTTCTGGCCAGTAGAACCTTCTCAGAATTCGGTCCAGGGTCTTATCTGCTCCTAGGTGTCCCCCAAATAAATGATTATGGGCCAGTTTGAGAACTGCCTTTATGTGCTTCCGTTGCACCAAGAGTTGCTCTACTTCCTCCCCCTGTATTGGGGTCACACGGTATAGCAGGTCCTGTTTCAAGATGTAATAAGGCTCCGGGCCCTTAGTCTTTCCTTCCACAGGACTGCCATCAATCTCTATCTTCTTCCTCACATTCGTGTATAATGGGTCCATGGCTTGGTCCTGCCCAAAATTTCCCCACAGGGGACCTAGCTGGCCTACCTCTATGGGCCCAACCTCATTTTCATCTCCGGAGTCGCACCTACTAGTGCTGGGTACCGCCCCTGGGTCTTCACTAGTTTGAGTGGTCTCCTGGCCTCCCAAATGGGTTTGTCTACCCACCAGGGCAGCTTTCTGGTTCCCAGCCAGTATCCGGGTGCCTAACCTTTTATCTGCCCTTCTTTCCTGCCGGGATTTCTGGGGTTTTCCGGGGGGTTAGAATAGATCTTTGGTGAATTCTGCAAACACAGGGGCAGGGCTGGTTGCCTGTGCCTTGGTCTTCACCTGTAGTTTGCTGCCCAGCCCATGCTCCATGGGTGGGAGTAGGTTCTCGAACCTGGAAAATCCCTACCAATCAATACTGGGTAGGGGAGCCTTGGGACCACCCCTGCCATCACCTGGGTGGTATTCCCCTGGATCTCAATCTGTACTGGGATTGAGGGGTACAGATTTACAGTCCCGTGTACACAGGTCACCCCTGTGCGTTTGGCCCGGGTTAGCTGGTCTCACCCTATCGATTTCCCAGAGACCAGTGTCACTGCACTCCCTGAATCTACTAGGGCCATGGTATCGATGCTGTTCATTTTCACTGGCCTTGTATATCCATGGGGGGCTGTTATAACCCCTACCAAACCAAGGAGACCACAGCACCCCCCATAACCTCTAAATTGCACTGCATGGGCTCCTCCCTGTTGGGGCACTGGGCTGCTATATGCCCCAGTTCTCCGCATTCATAGCAGCGGTTCCTTAGGCTGGCTGCCCCCTTCTGCCTTGGGCCATCTGGTTGCCCCACCATGTCCTTGCTCCCTGAGTTCCCCGGCCCTTTCCCGGTGTCAGGCCACTCCTCAGCACCCTTGTGCTCAGTTCCCAGTTTCCCAGGTCCCCCAGCAATCCAGGAACTGGGTTTGGGGACTGGCTTCCATGCCCACCATGTCTTGTCTTGGAGGGTTGGGGCCAGCTCAGGGGCTGCCAGCTGTGTCTCAACCAGGGCGACCAACTTTAGTTGGAGGGGTCATTCTGACCAACGCAGGCACAGAGGTCTGACGGTAGCCCCCTCATATACCGGTCCATCACCAGGAGTTCCAACATCATCTCGGTGCTGAGGACCTCACGGCGCAGCCACTTCCGGGTCAGATGGATCAGATCAAACAACTGCGACCGTAGTGCTTTACCTTCACTGTACTGCCACTCATGGAATCTCTGGGCTCGCACGGCTACCGTCACTCCAGATCTGGCTAGGATTTCCGCCTTCAGCTGGGGGTAGTCCGCAGCAGCTTCCACCGCCATATCATAATAGGCCTTCTGGGCCTCTCCTCCTAGGAAAGGGGCAAGGATGCTGGCCCACTGATTTTGGGGCCAGGCTTCCCTCAGGGCTGTTCTTTCAAAGGCCAGGAGGTACGCCTCTATATCATCCTCCGGCGTCAACTTCTGCAGCCAGTTGCCGGCACGGATGGTCTGCACCCCACCATAGCTGCCACCTCGCCCTACCAGGACTTTCAACTGGCCTACCACTTCCTGGAGTAGGGCGCAGTCCTGAGCAGCCTGGCTCATCAGCAGGCGGTTAGTCTCCTGCTGTAGCCTAACGGCCTCCCGCTGGGCAGCTGCCTGGACTTGGGTAGCCTCCTGCTGGGTGGCTGTGGCTTGCACCAGGGCTTTTACCACCTCCTCCATCTTGGGGGTGGGGTGTGCTAAAACCACCCTTGTTTAAGTGCACTGTGCGATCAATCCCACTTGTAACACCACGTGTGGCAAACAGCCGGCTTCTCCCTAGTGGGTCTCGCACTTTTGCCTCTCGCAGTGGGCCAGGGTGTCGCCGGTAACCCCGTCTTCCCAGGGAGGGGAGTAGGGACCCGGGCCCGCCCACTCCTCCGGGTCCCAGCCCAGGGGCCCTCCGAGTAGCAGCTATGTGCTGCTGGCACCTTACTTGCAGCTGCAGGCTTTTCCCCTGGGCCACTCTTCCCCCTCTGTCTTTCTGGCTTCTTGAGCCCAGTACCTGCTTCAGGACTCCACCTCTCTCCCACACACCGCTGTACTCCATTCTGTTCTCCTCCACTTCTCCACACACCATCGTGCTCCATTCTGTTCTTCTCTACTTCACACACTCCTCTGCTCACCACACACCTACTCCTTCTACTCCACACTGTCTCTCAGGAGTAGAGGGTTTTTATAGGCACCTGGGTGGGGCCTTAATTGGTGTCAGCTGACACTAATTACCTTCTATTGACTCTGGCTAGTCTATAGGGAATAAAGCCCAGATCATTCTAGCACTTATATAGCGCCCTTCTAGAACTTTCCTACTGCCCTCTGTCCTTTAATAGTTTTGTTATAGTTCGTTCCAATTTGTTAGTTGTTTGAATCCCAGAGTCTGGGCATGTCCCATTCTCTGGGATTTAAACCCTGTGCTTCGTGTAAGAAGCCTATGCTGAGAAGCGACCTGCATCAAAGTTGTTTGAGAACTCAATGCATCTCACTGTACCACCTCACGGTGGTAACCTCTCCTCTCCCACCGCACCTCAAGGCACGCAAACAATGTTCTCTGCTTCAAGAATGTGTCTCAATATCAGCAATTTTTAAGACAGAAACATGAAGTAACCCACTGACCTCTGTCAAACACTGTGTTGTCACTGTTCAAGGCAGTTGCACCTGTATTCCTCTTTGATGGTCCAGAAAGGCCACCCACTCTAGCCTTCTGTCTCCCTAGCCATTGCCTCTCTTGCATGGAGACATGTGTCTCTACCTTATGACCAGGATAGTTCCAGGCTGAACAGTTGCTTCGCTACACTGTGATAGCCATAGATAAAGACAGACTATCTAAGCAGCCTTCTTTTGCTTTCTCTTGAGAGATGGCTACCTACACCCATGCTAGAAATCTTACCAGAGATCACCCAGATTGCAACATGGACTCTGTTTGGCGAGCAGTCCATCAAACCTAAGCCTGTGGTTTCAAGTTCATAAGACCTTTTGCTTGGAAAAAGAACCCCCATGAATCTGAGTGAGTCCTTTTATTCAGTTTGGGGTCTTCAAAGACACTGTGACTAAGTAAACAGCCAAATACAGGGTCCATTCCCCAGGGTAATGCTTCAAATGGCTGAGTGAGTTTTTATCTAACTGGGAGGTTACATTGGCATACCCCTCCTAGTAAACCCACTTAATTTTAAAAATTCACAGTGTTTCAAAAAGTCCTTTGAAGTTCCTAACATTTCCAGCATTTACATTACTCACATCTCCTAAATTAGTTATGTACAATTCTACAATAACATAAGAACCGTTGCATTTTTAATACAATGGACCCAAAGGTATTGAGACTTACTGAATTAAGTTTAATTCAGTTCTGTAAGGTTTAGGCAGGAGAGTGCCCTGTTTGTCACACTTTGGCCTTAGCTGCTAGGACAGATACCAACTTGGGGAGACCAATGCTACAATCCTGTTGAACTGATACAGTTGAAACACCTCACTCCCACCATCCTGAGGGAATACTGCTAGCCAGTGACCCATAATGGAATCGATACTGACATGCAACTGAAGAGAGAACAGTTACTTGCCCTACGGTAACTGATTCCTTTAGATGATGTCCATTTGAACCCCCTAACCTGCCCAACATCCATGACGTCAGTAGTCCCTCAGTAACAAAGGCTTGGGATTGCACGGCAACTGAGGGAGGGCCGTGGCCACTCCATTGTTCATGCTCTCGCATGGGAGCACATGGAGGAGCTGGGTGCGGAAGTGGCCTTGATGGACACTGCGATTCAAAACAATCTTGTCTTGTTCACATGAGACTCATGCACATCTATGCTGACTATAACATCTCAGAGACACCCCTACAGTAGGGAAGGTAGGTGACCAGACTTGATACATTGCAGTCTCTGCAGATAGCTGGAAATGCTAATTTTGAGATGTAAATTCTCTGTGCTTACTGAGAATTTTTCAGTATTATGGACTGATAATAGTCTCTCCTTGGTCAAGGTTGCAACCAGGGCTCCGTTATGAGCATGATGTTCTCACAAACACCATCCTACTCAAACAGAAGACAGGAAAAAAGTTGCTTCAAAATGTTGTTCCTCTTAGAACGTAGGATAACATTGTCCTCTCCCACCCACTCCCGGATCTCAAGTTATTTCATGAAGTAGTTTTGAAGTTACCACTAGTCAAAATTAGCCGTTTTGCACAGTTGAAAATTCTAGTATTTCTTGGCCCTCTCTTATTTACAGAGATTTCCACACTGGTATGTGGGTGGCGATGGAGATATTTTCCATGCACAGGATAATTACGAAAGAATCCTAGAAAAAATTAATTTCATTCAGAGTCATGTCTATTACTGTCACTGAAGCCAGCATGGAAAAGTTTCAACTACAGTACTCCAGTGTGGAAAACTTTCATTGGCAGCATGTTGGTGAAGGGAACAGTTTCTGCGTGAGTTGAATCCTACAGACATCACACTTCATCACAGAAATATGCACACACTTGGTCAGTTAGAATTCTTCCTTCAATTCCCTTGATCCCTGCCACTCTATTCCTCCAATCTGTGGGTTGCTTCTCGCTCTCAATAGTTAGAGAACTAAGCTTAGCAGAAGTGGTATGAGGTACTCCCAAGATCAGTGTCAGTTTGAGGTACTTTCAGGCAATAAATGGACTATTGCAGCTGGGAGGGAATGTGTATCTGTGACCTCAGGGTTTGATGGGAGGTTTATCCCAGCTTGTGAGTGAGAGGGGGACAGGATAATTCATATTAAGAAATTTGTAACAACTTATGGGTTTTATTTTTTTAATTACATACGGGGATATTTATATAAATCTTTGTGCTGAAAATACATTGGCATATACTGTGAAGTTTTAGTCACCTTAGGATGTAAAGGCATGCCCAAAATAGCTACATAAATTCAAAAGCTGTAGAATGTCCAGTATTCTTTCTCTCGCTTGCCATGGACTCTTCCAGCTGAAATCAAGTTTGGGGTGCATGTTCTACAGCTCACAAGGACTGGAGCTAATGAGCTACCAAGCTCTGTCCCTTTGCAGATTAGGATCATCACTGGGTCTGCTGAGAGGGAGTGTAAACAAAACTGTGGCTGAGAGAAGTGGGAATCTGGAGGGATGGGAGGCCATGAACTCATAAACAGTTTTTTGTGCTGCAGCTCAACATTGACAGGTATCTGGCAACTTTGCAAGTCATACAGGAACCTAATTTATACTCAAATTATACTTTCTCTTTTAATATGACGGAAATTCCCAAACAAAAAACTTCGTTAATAAAGTTAAGGCTGCTACAGTAAGTAGCCTAAGTATTAGAAAATTCAGCAGTTACAAGTAAAAACCTTATACTTAAAAAATATGGTCATAACATGCATAAAGATTGGAATGCACTTGCTATTCATACATTCTCTTGCACCAGTATAGCTATAATTTTATTAAAATCAGCATTAAATATTCCTATCAGCCTTAACTCTGATCACTTTGTTTCACGTAATGATGTTTTGTGTAGTTGTAGTATAGAAAAACTATGAATAATGCAAGTAGTGTTTTTTGGTATTGTGTTATAGATCTTGAAGGGTTTTGTTTATGTAGTTTAAAACAGTTACCTTGTATGTGTATTCTTTGTCAAAACCAGTGTTGTCTTTTACAGTTTCTATAATATTACACATTCCAATAATCCTGTCTGTTTCTGTTGGCAAATGTAATATTATAAGGATGTTGGATGTACATTTATCTTAGTTCCATACTTTTAAATAGTTAGGTCTTTTGCCTGTAACTTTTCTGGGTTTTTGTGTTGCACTTACTAGTGTTACAGTTGCAATTGAAGCATAAAAAGTTTGGTCAGGAAATTAACCGTTTCATTGCTGATTAGTTTACCTGGTACATCGAGCTGCTCTGTGATGGTTGGCAGAGCTTCTGTTCGAGTATCTATACACCTTCTACCATGTGGATGCCTGAAGAACATCTTTTCTGTCCATTTTTTAAACATACGTTCCTTATCCAGGTCCTGGTTTTTCAATCTTTTAAAAGGTTTATTGTCTGACATTAGTATATGCCCAGCAAAACAGTTAACCTAAACAGTTACTGTCTCCCTCAGTATCCTTGAAGAAAATACAGCTCTCCTGCACCACAAATAAAATCACTCAGCTCAGCAGTTCTTTCTGGCCTTTCTTTCCTCTCTCTGCCCTGTCCACTCTGATACAGATACTAATAGAATTCCTTATGAGTTGTCTACCCTCAAAATGTAAGAACGACCATATTGGGTCAGATCAGTGGTCCATCTAGCCTGGTATCCAGTCTTCTGATGATGGCTATATACTTTAGAGGAAGGGAACAGAACAAGGCAATTTATTGAGTGATCTGTCCCCTATCATCCAGTCCCAGCTTCTGGTAGTCAAAGGTTTAGGACACCCAAGAGCATGGGGCTGCATCCCTGACCACCTTGGCTAATAGCCATTGATGGACCTATCCTCTATGAACTTACCTAATTTTTTATAACACAGTCTTCACAACATCCCATGGCAGTGAGTTCCACAGGTTGACTGCACATTGTGTGAAGAAGTACTTCCTTATGTTTGTTTTAAACCTATTACCTATTAATCTCATTGGGTGAGCCCTAGTCCATGTGTTGTAAAGGGATGAATAATTCTTCCTTACTCTACACCATTCATAATTTTATAAACCTTTGTCACATTGCCCCTCAGTCATCTATTTTCCAAACCAAACCATCCAAATCTATTTAATCTCTGCTCATATGGAAGCTGTTCTGTACCTCTAATAGTTTTTGTTGCCCTTCTCTGTACTGTTTCCTATTTATGAATGTTGAACAGCACTGGTCCAAGTACAGATACTTGGGGGTCCTGATATTCCCTCTTTCCACTGTGAAAACTGATAGTTTATTCCTATACTTTATTTCCTACTTTTTAACTAGTTACTGATCCATGAAAGGACCTATCCTCTCATCCAATGACTGCCTATTATGCTTAAGAGACTTTGGTGAGGGAACTTGTCAAAGGCTTTATGAAAGTCTAAGTACACTATATCAGTTGGATCAGTCTTGTCCACATGTTTGTACCCCCCTTCAAAGAATTTGAATATATTGATGAGGCATGATTTCTCTTTACAAAAACAGTGCTGATTCTTCCCCAACAGAATGTGTTCATCTGTGTGACTGATAATTCTTTTTTATTATATAGTTTCAGCCAGTTTGCCCTTGTTCTCATTTGAAGCAGGCTGTTGGGATGCATTTCCTGTGGTATAACAGGCAGGTGAAATAACTTTTTAACAGATTTCATCTGTTTAAGCAATGTTCTGTGTTTCTTAGTTCAATGCATAAACAGAAGGTTGGGTTCATTCCCTTGGGGAAAGGGAGGAATACTGTTTACCTTCTTTTTAGGGAACATACTTTCCTACAAGGAAAATTCCCCTTGTACAATTCACCATCTTTAATTAAATAGCCCATTTCTGTTTCCTCTCAAAATTACTAAACTGGGTCAGTTCATGTGCTTTTGTTTCACATCTTGATCCAAATAATCTGTGTACAAAAAATATCAAAACAATATGCACTGAATCTGTTCCCAGTCAGGGACCTGTGGCCAGCTTGGTTTGGATAGATACTTCAGACCTAGCTTCCAGATCTTGTGTTTTGGCTTTAATTCTCTTCTTTTCCCACTCATTCAAAATAATAACCCAGCTGTCCTATTGTTCTACAGAGTCTTCAGCCGCAGCTCACTCCTGCTACAAGGAGCAAAGCCTTCTTGAGTTCCACTCCCATCCCCTTTTTCAGCCATATTTGCCATTTTCCACTTCTTGGGGGAAAATAACAAACCAAAAACCTGAATCTGTACTAGCTGCTCTCAGCATCTCTGCAAGGCTGTTTCTGATCATTGTGTTAAGATTTGTCTAGAATCTTGCCAGTTGGCGATGCTGTCATGAGGAAGTCTCCTCATTGGTCTTATCATGAAGTTTGAAGAAAACTGTTCCAAATACCTAGATCTTAAATTGCACTTTTCATCATACCTCAAAGCAATTTACAGTAAAAGATTGTGAATAGCAGCAGACTGCTGTTGCAAAGGGTCATGTGCCACAAAATTGGTTCCTGTAATATACAGCACATTCGCAGCTGAATACTTAAAAGCCAAATTGAGCTATGCAACAGTTTTGTTTCTTTGTTGAAGGCCTAATGTAACACTGTACATCCCTTTAAACAGTTTATTGAAAAGTTGCCTGAATCCTTGGGGGGTAGCTGCTGTACCAAACAGTTTTGAACCCACTTGGAATCTTTCCTAGTCTTGGTGATGTATAGATACAGAACTGGTGTGTATGCAGCCTTTAAAAGAAATCTGTAAATATGAGACTGAGAAATTGCTACATTTCAAGGGCTGATTACCATATAGCCTGGAACAATTGTTTTGGGAAGGTCAGGGTAAGATACGACCCAAATCCTCTGCTGAAGTATTGGCTTGCAACAATGACTAGTGGTTTTATCATTGCTATATGGTCTTTCTCCACACCACGTAACTTTTGGTCCCACTGGAAGTCTGTGTTCAAAGAGCCCATATAGAACTGCAGTAGAGGTATTAGCTGTGAATTAGATCAGTTTGTTACAGTATCTTAGTAACCTGGGCCATGTCCTCCTAGAACTGCAGGATTGTTGGTAACTGGCAAGAGGTACACAGAACATTCTAGTGGCTGGGTATTGAATGTGATCAATAATGTTTCATACTGATATAGATATTTTTAAAGGGTTTAACCTCTGTGGGGACTGGAAATGGCTTGGTGCCTTTTCTCTTCCAAATCAGCTACTTCCGTTTTTACTGACATCTGTGTGCTCAGTGACGTGACATTATTTGGTGGGTCTCAACCCGCTTGTTTTTGTGGCTAGTTATCCCCATCTCACAAAATATTATCCACAATGGCTCCTAGTCCTCTGTCTCCAGAGATGACAGCATGGAGAGGGAGCTTACACTGCTGCTGTGCCTGTTCTGTGTAAGAGGAAAAAGGTATTCAGTCTTCAGGCCTGCCATTCTAACACTTCTCATCGCTTAGATTAAACCAATATCAAATGTATTTTAAACATTTTCCCTGTTTCCCCTCCTCCAAGATGCTGTTGTAGAAATTGCAGACAACCTGCAACGACCTTAAAATTTATATACTCGCTCCTTCTCCACCTACCCTTACAGTGTCTCTGCCCGATTTCAATCTGAAGGTGATAGTCACTCTCCAATATTGGAGAACATCTTAGATATTTTAATGCATCTTATAGTGCATCCATGCCTCAACTTGCCATTTCTACCAGCTTTTGTATGTGTGTAGCAACAGCCATGTTTGTCAGCAATGCCTGATGGTGAACCTACGAGACCAGTAAGTTACTTACGATACTGTTTGATTTAAGAATGAAGAAAAGGTTTTATCCCTTCAGTCATCTATGTTCGTAATATAAGCAAGCGCCATGGCTTTGCTTTGATGTTTTGCAGTTTGAAATCCAAGTGAGTAGTTTGCTTTGACATTGGCCTCCAGTGTAGGAAAATTGGGCCTGCACAAGACAGATGGTAAATATAGTTAGCACTCATTGCTCCTATGTTATAAAGCTACTGAACTGTCTCCATGGAAGTCCATTATAAACATCCCTTTTATAACTTGATTTGCTGAAGCCCACAAATTCCTTGGCTTATAAAGAAATGTGGTGTTTGTACGTGTTACTGATGTTACTGCTCCCTGTGACTTCAGCAAGAGTCAGCCGCAAAGACACAATAACCTGTTTCTGTGTTTATACAAAGGCTCAAGGAGAGCCTGTTTCCTACTATTTCCTCCCTGCTTATAACCTACATTTTGTTTCATTCTTGAGAATTTAAGATTTTATTCTTCTAAAGATGTCCTTTTAGTTTTCAGACTCGGAGGTATCTTTTTTAAATGCGAAATGGATTAAAGCTTTAGTGTGGATTTGGCAGGATTTTTTAGATAGCTTTTCCCTTTGTCTCGCTTGCACCCCCACCAACCTGCAAAATTTTTACACCTTGAGACCTGAGTTTAACTCTTCATTTGTCTGTTATTGGTAGATATTTCAGGTGGAGGTACCCATGACTAGTTAAAAGAATGGTCAGGCCAGTATGTCTCCACCTACCCTTAGCACAGCATGAGATATGCTGGCAACCCAGTATGTTTACAGCTTCCTGTGTAATGAGCTGATGAATTTGCATCTCTGTGGCTAGGCATTTGTGATAATATGCAACTCACTGATCAGTAAATACTTGCAGTGCCCCTCCTGTGAATCCTTCCAGAAAATGCAGTGTAAAGAAATAGGCAATGAGAGGAGCATGGACAGCACACAACTTAATGCCTCTTTTCCAGAATTAAATATTTAAAAGTGGATTTTTTACATTTAATAACCCAGTGGCTTTTTACATTCAATTTCACAATACAATTATCTGCAAAAATAGATATGAGAGTTCAGTACAGTAGTATTCTAGCCATATGACAAAATATCAAATACCAGTGAACAGGAAATAACTAAGCAGTTACCGTTTTTTTAAAAAAAGTTAATGGTTTTGTATAAATTGTACTTCAGAAGTGGTATAAGACTCCCTAGGCTCATATGTTGCGAGAAACTATTTGCTGCTGACAACGGCTGTCTGCAGCAAGTCCCTCAACCACTAGTGAAAAAAGTTTAACTGCTAGTGTAGCTCTCGATCACACTTCCTTTAATGGTGCAGAACACTGTTTAGGTTCTGTCTTCACTAGCAGTAGAGTGGGACAAAAGTTGTCTTTTTTCTTCAGAAAACTTGGATTTTTTTTTTTAAGCAAAAATGGAATTATTGAAATCTAGTTGAAAAACCAAAAATATTCAATTTGGTAATGCTACTACAATGTCTCCTTGGAATTGTAGTTTAGATGCCTCATTCTCCTGTAGGCCGAGCGCCCTGGTTGGATGAGCTACATCTCCGTGAGGCACCATGCTCTCCCCTCTTGGAGTGGGGAAGTGACATTGCATCGTATGAGCCCTTGGCTGCGGTGCAGCTGAAGAATTTCATTTAAATTAAAACAGAATTTTCTGTTAATTGTTCTGATGAAGAATTGTTAACTAGCCCTAACTAACATCAGACCAAATGTTGTTTTCAGTTTCAATTGAGAGAGAATGAGGGGTGTATGTTGGTGGTAATGGGTCATTTTCTTTGTTTTAGACCAGGTCTTATTCCTCTATTAAAATCGAGATGTTGTCAAGTCCACCTTGTTTCTGGCTGATTGAGGTTGGTCATGAGCTTTCACCCAAAGAGCAGTTTGTGAACACAAGTTGCCGACATAGTTTTGTGCATTGTAAGATCTTTGAGGCAGGGAGTGTCACTTTATTTGTATAGTGTCTAGCACAGAGGGTCTCTGACTTGGTGGAGAACTCTAGGTGGTACTGCAGTACAAATGGTGTGGACTGGGTATTTGAAAGGAATTTTTTATACAAACCAGATTGCCTACTGTACTCATGTCCCTGGCATTTTCTTCCATATTAACGCTGGTGTCTGATCTCTTGGAACAAATAGCAAGGTTTTGTCACAACTTTTTGATGAATGGGCTTCTTTTCTACAGTGTGCTTCAATCTGTTGTAATTAGGTTAACACTGAACTCCCAGTTTTCCCTGGTGTTTAATCCTTGGGTTATCTATGCGGGATTAGATCTACCTGCTTGGCAGTCTGTATCTTGAAAGCAGTTGATCAATGAGAGCGAACAAGGATGTGACCAATTCATTTTAGAATATTCACTTTTTGGCCCAGACTGGAGAACTGTTTTCATCTGAAAAAGAATTTTGATGTGGCTTCTTAAAAGGAATAACAACTATCAACTTTCCTAAATCCATCTGTTTGTAATTCTCTCTTGGAAGCTTGAAAATGTTCTGTGACAGACTCATTCATTCTGAAAGTATTTTTATTACAGAAGCTAAAATAGCTACATTTTGTCAGATTCTCTACTAAAAAAGTGTGAAGTACTTTGCAAACATTAAGCCTTCAAGTTTAGTGTTTAGAGTCAAAACTTTGCATCTTGACAGCTACGTTCCCCAGGTTTGATTGAAGAAGCAGTCCAGCAGAGCTTCTGGACTGTAGAAGCAAACTTGTTGAGGAGGCAGGCTTAGGGGAATTTAGCTTTCAATAACTTGGCGGAGCTAGCCCACCAGACTTCATAGTCCATCCCAGGTAGACTTCAAAGCCTATTGGTAGTCTGCAAATAGCCTCACCTCGCTGTCTGAAGGTGTGTGGGGTCTCCCAAGACACTAAAGATGGTGTTCTATCACCATTATAGAAATGGGAAACTGAGGCATAGAAGTAAAGTGACTTGCCGTGTAGTCAATACCCCTTCTTTGAGCATTAGTGTTAAGAGAACCTAGGAACATGCTAGCAAACTGCTGTGTTTTTTTTACCCTTCCTGTAGTAAAGTGTAGCTTAAAAGACAGCAGAAGAGCTGACGCAGCACATGCAGTATATTTTGGGGGTCAAGTTACAAAAAATGGCTTTTAAAAAATCATTTTCTAGCAGACTTAAGAACATGGCGTCCTCGACCAAATTATGCATTTTCAGCTAAACTAGATTTTAGGCTAGAATAGGCTGCCTATGTCTCTAATTGTGAATTTGTGAGGAAATACGTCCCTTCAGTGGAGAAAGGAGGTGATCTGTTAAAATGTTAAAAAGCCGCTAGTCTTAAAGTGCCAAGAATCTATCATACAGTTTCAGAGCAAGTGTGGGGTGGGGAGGATTATGTTATGAACAGAGCATCAACTGTTGAACTCAACATAAAAGGAGAAGCAGCAATGCACAATCTCTAGCGATAAATACATGGCGTGTCTTGAATGCCAGATTCTTTTAGCAATCATCATGATGTTATGACAGCTGAGATGTTCCCATATTCAATTACAAATAGTACAATCTGCTATACAGGATGGTCACACATTGCTCTCCTCTGATAGCTGTAACTTAAACAAAAAGGAGATTTGAAGAGAGATTTTGGCTAATTTCATAGATTAGTTTTACTGGTTTATGCATAACATACTTTCCAGCATCATGATGCATGTTTTTAAAGGGGCCATTTTGAGCACCCTTCTGACTTCACACAAAAATAGCATCTTTAAAAATCTGACTCCTCTGACTGTTTGCAGTTTCCATGTGTAAAACATGACAAAATAAATGCAGTTAATGTCTTCCATTTAGTGAAGTCAGTTTAACGTGATCCATTTAATGAGATCCAAACCTCAGGCATCAAATCACGTGAATTGTAAAAGGCTACAAGCTGTACTTTTTACCACTTCTTGAGCTGGTATTAATTTGGTCACTGGCTGTACAAAGTTGTGGGTTATTTGGGAAATTAAAAATTCTGAATGAAAGCGCACAAGGATGAGCCATGGTAAAATCTCCAGTGAAGTTGTCCAGACATTGTCATTACCACAATCATATGCTATAAATTGACATGATCTCTGGTTTAAATGGATCTAGTCTAGTGCTTGCTTCAGTTATGTATACAGCAGGACTAGCCACCTCAAAACAAGAGGGAGGTGCGTTGTATGTGCAACAGGTTTTGATTTCAACATGAAGCGTTGTGTGCCCAGAGCAGATTGGCTCAGTTGTACCATTTTGCAGACTGTGGACTGGGTTCCTCTTGCCTGGTTGTGGTTCTGCAAGGGATCACTTGCTTTGCACAAGAGCAAATGGTATCAGGGATGTTTTTGTCAGTCCTGAATAGACTATTTACTTTGCTGGCTTCATACAGCATAGCATTTAGTTTAGCTTGTCAGCCATATGTGCTCATCCCATATCTTCCACTGGTCTCTAATCTGGATATTCTTATCTATTTAATGCAGGAAGGAAATAGCTACTTATTTGTCACTAGGTGCATTTTCCTTTAGTACAAACCTAGTTTTATTGCACTAGAAGTTAATGTAATTGAGAGAGCCTCTGCTTTATCTCTCGCCCTCCTTAATTAGGGTACAATCTTCTCATAGGATTGCTGTGTGGCTAGGGAGGTATTGCAAGCATGCAAATTGGAGCTAGTGAACAGAAATATGATTTTATTCACAAATCTCAACAAACAATTTAGTTTTTAATTTCTTCTACTTTTATTGCCTCACTTCACTTTTCATTACTTTTTAGGAAAATTTTTTCTTACACCATTTTAATTTAAATTAGTTTAAATTTACTGCTGTAAATAGTACCTGAGTATCATGTCTTTCTTAAATACTCCATGCGTAGAAACTATACCTATTTATTCTGGGTAGAGAGTCACTCCATAGTGAGTTGAGCTAAGCCATCCCTGACAAGCACTTGGAATTGATTCAGTGCATTACTCCACCTGTAGTTAAGACAGGACAAGTGTTGCTATTCTAACCCTGTTTTTAATTATGTATAATTTTCAGAAACATTCACCTTTGGGCTAAAATTTTCCAGGCTTGATCTTTGCCCAAAGGTGAGCTATTTTGGAAAGCTTGAGCAAAAGTGGCTGGGGATTTATTTACCGCTTTGCAAAATTTTGGAACCATTTTAATAAACAGTCTTAGTACTGAAATGAATGGGAGCTGAGTGTTAAAACTTGTTCTGGAAATAGCCCTCCCTGAGAAACACCTTTGATTGTTCAAGTGTGATTGCTTTATTTTTGACCAAGTTATGAATCTCTGAAAATTGTGTAGCATGTACAGTGAATGGCCTTTTTTAAAGCAACGTTCAGAGTGAAGGTACCGGTTGACTGCGCTATGCATGCTTGCAAAACTTCCTTAACTATACTGCACACTCTGCATCCCTGAATTATTCCATCTCGGCCAAGCTCCATTTCCAAATGTGTCAGAGGAATGTCAGGCTAATGCTCCTTTAACAGGAATAAAGATAGGAGGCGTTCCGTTCATGCCTCTTCCACTGGCTGGCGTTAATTCTCTGCACTTCACAGTCCGTCTTAGAGAAATCTCACTCCCACTAAGAGCAAATATAATTACTCCCTTTTTCCAGATGCAGTAACTGAGACCCAGGCAATATGAATCACCACAGTGTAGTGTAGACCTAACTGTGAACTGATATAGATGGCATTGTTATATTCCAGTAGCTTTCTGGAGCTTTTGGTACACTAGAACCACCATCAGTGTGAAATTTTTCATTAAATGTTAGTGTGTAGAGACAACCTTAAAGAACAGATTCTCCTAGCACTATTTTTTGTGGTTAATGATTTCTTTATGAAAAGATAAAATTAATTTAAAAAAGGTAAATGACTTACAGCTTATATATGCTATTAAGAACTGCACATTTCACTGGATACTCGATAAAATTCTGCGGTGATGCGACTTTACGACTTGTGACACTGCAAGATGAGAATGCAAAATCAGACAATATTACACAGACAAGTGTTACAGTGGAAGGTAAAAATAAAAAGAAAAGACTTACACAAATAGGCAAAAAAGGAAAGGAGGGAGAGGGCAGGAAGAGAGGGAAAATGTGAAGTGATCAGTTGACATGGAAGTCTGGAATTTATTTGAGCAACCTCAGTATTTATCCAAACGTATCAAGAAGCAGGGTCCAAATTTCTTCAAATTCATGGAATTGCTCTATGTTGATAACCTATTTTTCTTTCACTGTGAACTCAGACAGTTCCAGTTACCACAGCTTTATTTTGAGCATAAGTCCTCCATTCTTGTAAAATCATAGGACTGGAAAGGACCTCAAGAGACCATCTAGTCCAGTCCCCTGCACTTACGTCAGGACCAAGCATTACCTAGACCAGTAGTTCTCAACCAGGAGTACATGTACCCTTGAGGATACGCAGAAGTCTTCCAGGGGGCATATCAACTCATCTAGATATTTGTCTTGTTTTACAACAGGCAACATAAAAAGCACTAGCAAAATCACAACACACTAAAATTTCATGCAGACAATGATTTGTTTATACTGCTTTATATACTGTGTTCTGAAATGTAAGTACATTCCAGCTCATTTATTTTATAATTATATGGTAAAAATGAGAAAGTAAGCAATTTTCCAGTGGTGGTGTGCTATGATACTTTTCTATATTTTGTCTGATTTTGTAAGCAAGTCGTTTTTAAGTGATGTGAAACAAGACAAATCAGACTCTTGAAAGGGGTACAGTGATCTGGGAAGGTTGAGAGCCACTGATCTCGACCATCGCTGACAGGTGTTTGTCTAATCTGCTCATAAAAATCTCCAATGATGGAGATTCCACACCCTCCCTAGGCAATTTATTCCAGTACTTAACTACCCTGACATTTAGGAAATTTTTCCTGATGTCCAGCCTAATCTGTCCTTGCTGCAATTTAAGCCCATTGCTGCTTGTCCTATCTTCAGAGGTTAACGAGAACAATTTTTCCCCTCCTCCTCCTTGTAACAACCTTTTTTGTACTTGAAAATTATCATCACGTCCCCCCATCTTTTCTTCTTCAGACTAAACAAACCCAGTTTTTTTCAGTCTTCCTTCCTAGTTCATGTTTTCTAGACCTTTAATCATTTTTGTTGTTCTTCTCTGGACTTTCTCCAGTTTGTTCACATCTTTTCCGAAATGTGGCACCTAGAACTGGACACACTACCCCAGTTGAGGCCTAATAAGTGCGGAGTAGAGCAGAAGAATTATTTCTTGTCTTGCTTACAACACTCCTGCTAATACATCTCATAATGTTTGCTTTTTTTCCCAACAGTGTTACATTGTTGCCTCAGATTTTAGCTTGTGATCCACTATGACCCCCAGATGCCTTTCTGCAATACTCCCTTTTAGGTAGTCAAGTCATTTCCCTTGTTGCATGTGTGCAACTGATTGTTCCTTCCTAAGTGGAGTACTTTGCATTTGTCCTCCTTGAATTTTGTCCTATTTACTTCAGAACATTTCTCCAGTTTGTCCAGCTCATTCTAAATTTTAATCCTATCCTCCAAAGCACTTTCAACCCCTCCCACCTTGGTATCTCCTGCAAGCTTTATAAGTGTACTCTCTATACCATTATCTAAATCATTGATGAAGATATTGAACAGAACTGGACCCAGAACTGATCCCTGCGGCACTCCACTCAATATGCCTTCCAACTTGACTGTGAACCATTAAGTACTCTCTGGGAATGGGTTTCCAGCCAGTTATGACCCCATCTTACAGTAGCTCCCATCTAGGTTGTATTTCCCTAGTTTGTTTATGAGAAAGTCATTCAAAACAGTATCAAAAATATCATGTGCTTGGTAATCATTGCTGTCCTCAAGAACCAAATTCTCTAAACTGGAGTTCAACCCAGCGTAGTAGGCACATTACCTGGGATATAATTTTCAGCTGAGGTTTGATTGCTGAAGCCAAACGCTGTTTTCACTCTTGCGTCCACCTCTTTCCATAGCTGCCAGGCTGTTGAACAGTCCCATAGCTTATGCATCAGGGTTCAGTTCTTTATTAAAATGCCAACAAACATCAACGGATAAGGCCCCCATTTTGTATTACCTCTGCGGTGTCCAGTTTGAATAGAATATTTTGAAGTATCAGACATAGCCTGAGATCTAGAGAAGCATGTTTAACATTCCATATTATACTCTGCCATTGTTTTTAAGGGCTGTGATAACTTCCCTTCGCACGCTTTCACAAAGATTTCCAGACCAGTAGAGATCCTCTTCATAGGTAAAGCATGCATGTTGGACATGGGCCAGGGGAGTTTATGAAACATTTTCAAGGCTCCCAATAGCTCTTTGGCCTCTGGCAGTCCCAGGACATCTGGATCATATCGATATGTTAACAAGTATTTTAGTTGTAAGGTTTGCCATCTCTCTGAGGGTGGCCGGTCATATTGTTGCTTTAATGTTAGAAAAGAGAAAAAGCCCTCATCTTCATTAATTGGGAAATCCATATGATGCTCTTTGTGAGCCAGTTCTTTCAAATTACAGTCCCTTCCCCTCCTCCCCCCCAGTGTGCAAGTTTGGATTACCCTGTATAGGTGCAGTTGCTTGAAGATGAGAATGAAATTGGTGATACTTACCTAGGAAAGCCCAGACCACTGTAGGCACCATATTTTTTCTCCACAGAACAAACAGGAACTGAGCCAACCCCCAGGGGAATTGGATTACTTAATACCAGTTCAGTTTCCACCCATGTGGATTTAAGGGTGTTGGCATGTTGGAATCAATTTCATATCTCTTATGTGATAAAAGCATAACAATAACTTTGTAGGTCTGGGAGCCAAGAGTCCCCCTTGACTATAAGGAGCTACAGGTTTTTTGGTTTTTTTTCGGCGGGTGGTGGTGGTGGTGGTGGAAGGGGGGTTATTAAGGGATCATCGTGGATGTTGATCAGAGCCCCACAGAAAGGCTCCATTCTTAAATTTTCTAAGATAAGATGGAGGGATATATTCAGGTAAACTGCTGGGGATCTAGAGGACCCTAGGCAGAATATTCATTTTTGCTGTATTAACCCCCAGCTCAGGGAGGAAAGATGCCACTTATTTGTATCATTCGTTCTTTTGGAGAATACAAGACCTAAATTTATCTTCTCTAGTGTAATATTTCTTGGTACTTGTATACTTAGGTACTTAGTAGTATCAGTTTGCCAGTGGAAATTCCATTGAGAAAAATCCCCACCACCTGACAACTAGGAGATTTCCAGTAGTTCACATTTTTCCAAGTTTATTTTGTAGCTGGATATGGCTCTCAATTTTTGAATTAGTGATAGGATGGTTGGAATAGTGGTTTCTGGTTATGTACAAAAGGGCATTTTCTGCATAAACATCAATTTGTACTCCATGGAACTAAGTTGTTTGCCTCAGATGTACCTGCACAAGTATATCTATTACTAGCAGCTCCAGGGCCAAATAAAAAAGTAATGGGGATAGTGCCCCAGAAGAGTCTCAGAATACCCAAGGTCATGTGCTGGTTGTGATGAGAATTTGGGTGAGAAAATAACAGTTGGATCCAGGAATTAAATACAGGTCCAAATCCAGATTTTTTTTGTAGAATATAAAACACATATCTCCAGCCACTCTCTCGTAAGTTATTGATGGCTTGTGGTTCAGGGTCATCATATTTCACTGTTAGGATATTAATAAGTTGCCATGATGGCTTCTTATAAACCAGACTTCATTTGGGTGTATGATAGAACCCAAGATCTTCTCCAATGTCATCAGAACTTTTACCAGTATTTTGACATTAATAATATATTAACCAGTGAAACTGGCCTATAATTGGAACATAATGGGGCATCTTTGTAGTTTAAGAATAACTGATGTTAAGGCTTCCCTCAGCATACAGGGTGCCCTCATAAATATTTTAGGCATCTTCTCAGGCAGGTGTCAAGGAATAGTCTATAGAATTCAGCAGGGAAGCCATCTGGCCCAGGGTCTTTCCCCACTTTCATGTTCTTAATTGCCTCAATTAATTCAGCCTCCGTGAGGGACACGTCAGGGTTTCTAGCTTACCAGCACTTTTATTCCTGAAACCGCACATCAATTGTCTGTTCCCTTTACAAAGACCTTCGCTGTCTGTTAACAAATGGCCTCCTTCACTCCTGAGAGCACGGGGGGACCTGTATCTGCCCAGTAGGGGCCTGACACATAGGAAGTTGCATTAAGCAGCTCTAGCTGTTTATTGAAAACGTTGTTCCCAGTTCAAAGCGAAGGTAGTTATTCTGTCTTGGAATGATAGCTGCCTCTTATTGACAGTCCACCATCTGGTTGTGATAAATCATGTGGCCCTGGCCAGGTGGCAGCTTTCTGATCATAATGGATGACTAATAGATGCCTTTATGTCCTGATTGTATATTCTCTTTGATACCCACATGGTTACCTATCCTTATGTTCACAGGATAACAGCTGTTTGTCTTCTTTTACAGCTGTGCAGAGTAGCTCTAAATAAAATGTTCATATAAAGTGGAGTATTGCATGGGATTCATGAGCAACCAGCTTGCATTGCAAGTTTATTTGACCTACTTAGACATTACATAACTATCAATTAATCTGCTTGTGTATTTCAGGTGTAAGGGCTGGTGTGTTGTTTGAGTGTACTGTGTTCTATTCTTACCAATTTGGAGCCCTCTTCTGCAGCAATTCAACCTAATTTGCCTGAAAATGTTTCATCCCTTGTTAGTACAAGTCACACCAAAGATTCCTAGAACCAGACAAGATTATCATTAGTTTTTCAGTGTGTTCGCTTTGCGTGTTTGAAAGCACTACTGTGTGCCGTCAATTTCAGTGTCCCTTGTTTGTGTATGGTTTTTTTTTTTTTTTTGGAGTAACAAGGAAGAGGGAAAACTATCAAATTTAGGCACAATGTGATTGTAAAACTGCAAAAATGGCAGGGCTCTTGTGGGCAAAGTGAGAGGGGATATCCTAGTGGACCGAAGAATTGACCAAAGG